>QXTE01000179.1:2142829-2588204 GCA_003942145.1 Platysternon megacephalum
GCGGAGGAGGGGCTGGGGCTGACGACATGTACCCAGAACCACCCGCGACAATGTTTTTTGCCTCATCAGGCATTGGGCTCTCAACCCATAATTCCAATGGGCGGGGGAGGCTGCGGGAAATATGGGATAGCTACCCACAGTGCAACACTCCGGAAGTCGACGCTAGTCTCGGTACATGGACGCGCACCGCCGAATTAATGTGCTTAGTGTGGCTGCATGCACTTGACTTTATACAATCTGTTGCCAAAAATCTAATTCTGTAAATTCTGACAGGTTTCAGAGTAATAGCCGTGTTAGTCTGTATCCGCAAAAAGAATAGGAGCACTTGTTTGTTAGTCTCTAAGGTGCCACAAGTACTCCTATTCTTTTTGTAAATTCTGAGTAATCCCGTAGTGTAGACATACCCTTCAATTGCTCTAGCCAAGGCATTCATTCTCTCCTTTGTTTCCTAGCTAGATGTAGCGGTCTCTCTAAAAAATAGGCCTGAGCAATAATCACTAGTTTCCCCAAAAACTATATGAGCTTACAGAACAAAACAACTATTTTGTTCTATATAAATTCTTATATTTTCTCTCTTGTATCTTCTAATTTTAGTTACATCTAAAGTGTGGAAAACATTAACCTCTCACTATCTACATATAAACATGTAAGAATTCTTTAAAAATGACACCGCTCCTCTGACATCTCTCCTCCAACATACCAAATGAACAGACTTTTTGCTCTCCAGCCAGAGATTTTTGCTATATCCATTAATTCATGATACCTCAATGTTTCAATTTACAGACCTAAGTTCAGGGATAAATCCTGTTTATAATTATAGTATTTTAACAGGTTACTAGAATTAGTTAAAAATAATTTAATTCATCAAAATATACCAGCATACTTATTTACTGTCCATAGTCCTGTAAACAAAGAATATTTAGAAAAGCCAGCTTTCAACTGTAACACTCGCAGATTCTGCCAATTTTTAATTACAAAATAACAGCTTGAAGAGTTAAAATACCAGTATCAGAAACTTACCAAGCAAACTGTTAGCAATATTTAAGCATCTTGAAGGCTGAACCCAGTAATCTCCTCCTGATAAATCAATTTTTATTTATTATTTGTATTACCATAGTGCCTCCCTAGAAGCTCAAGTCATGGACCTGGACCCCACTGCGCTAACATCAACAATGTAACTGACAGAGGAGTTGGTTACCATAATACTCTAAAAAGTGAAATGTACGATACCAAGGTAAAAAAACAAAAAGAGTAGTGAGTTTCGGGGCACATAAACATACCCATAAAATTGAAATATCTTTAAAATGTCGTTCAGAAAAATTTATTCACACCTGACTTACAGATCTCAGTGTAAGTTTCCTTTATCAAAATAACCACATTACGTTTACTTACATCTTTGCTGTAAAAGAACTGTACAATATATATATAAAAAGTCATCAGCTTTCCCCAATTTTAATCATCATCTTCCTCTTCATCGCTGATCACATATTTCTTGTGCTTTTTACTTGCTTTGTCATCATCCTCTGCTTTCCTCTTTCCAGAAGGTTCACCTTCCTGAGGGCAAAACATAATATATTTCAAGTTAAAATGAAAAATTCACCGAGTTTATTTCTGTGAAGAAAAACTAAACTGCTTCCAGTTTCAGTCCCCTTTTATAATACTCAGACTTAAGATTTATTTTTATATGATCAGTAGTACTGAGAGAACTCCTGACATTACTCCCAGCCTCCACCACACACTCTCCAATCTTACAGAAGCATATCAAAGATTCAATTGCCTTGCAATTGTGCAATTACACTGCTTCCTGGGCCAAATTCGACCCTGGTGTGAAAGCAGTCATGCATAACATGGACTGCAAAGCAGCATCTAGAGTTAGAACACTTGGGTGTTTTTAGATGCACACCAAAAAGTTCATATCCTCAGAAAGTGCTAATACCACTAATGCTTTAAAAAAAAAAAAAAAAAAAGGCCCTATGACTCCTGTCCCACAGACAGGACACAGAACCCTATGTTACATTACTACAAAAGCGAAGGATAATTCTTCATGAGGAAGTCCTCTTCAGTGTCTGTAGAATAAACTGTTGCTCATTAGCAGAGTTCGCCATTAACAAACCAGAATGCCATAGAGAGCAGCAGAAAACACCCTCAAAAAAATCTGAGCATGGCCAGTGAGTCCCACAAACATCCTGATGTAAGAAAGGTGTGTTGCCTGTCTGTCCGCCCCCATTCCAGGGGGAATACTGGAGAGTATGCTCTTCTCTAGGTGAAAGTTCTAGTCTTGCAATTAGACAGGGAGAGCAATTTCTGCTAGGTATTTGTAACTACCAGACTTTGCTGGGGAAATATAGACTAATAGCTGACAAACTGTTCTCTCTTTCAACAGCCAATATGTCTGCCAAAGAACAGCAACAACCATCATGTTTGAAATTATGTCATCATCAAATACAACAAATTTAATTTTGCAGATGACCACAAAAGGAAAAGACATTAGTGTTTTCAGCATATGGGATTGTAAACTAGTTTTTGTTCTGACTTAACACATGTCCAATGAGCAAAAGAAGAAAGGCACTTTTAAATAACTGCATAAAAATGTTTTGTTTTTTTTAAAGATAAGTTCTTCAGTAATACTAAAGCTAGAACTAATATTTTGAGAAAAACTCTGAAATAGAGCTTGAAGTCTCAGAAGAGATGTAAAGTCCTACAAAAATCAAGAGATAAAAAAGGGGAAACACAGAATGCTGAACATTGGGTCTAGAGGATATACATTTATGGCAAATGGCAAAATGACCACTGCATTTAGTGCTTTCCCAAAAATGTGACCTGACCACAGGCTGGGACCAAAACACCAATGACTTCTAATCTCATCTCAGATCTTGACTCTGACTTTGAGCAAGTTATAACAATTCTCAGACTGTTTATCCAGCCATAAAACGGGAATAATACTGTTCTTACTTACCTCAGAGAGGTATTGTGAAAACCTCTTCAAAATACATGGAAAATAGTGTGCTAATTTCATAAATGCAAAGTATTTTTAGCGAATCAGAAATTATAATATAATCACAATTAATGAGACTTCATAAGCATTATGAACTATAAAGGGATAACCCTGTCTGTCTTTCTTATTTTAATGATAGATACAATAGATAATCATATACTGAGATTATAAAACTGAGAAATCCTTTAATAAAGGTCCATATTAAAAGGCACAAGAGAAAGTATAAGGAACCGAAATCAAACAACTCCCCTATGAGAGCAATAAGGCCATCTCTTGCAAATCTGTAAAATGACAAACAGGAAGGTCACCTTTAAATTAACTAGTTTGGATGATGAACCAAAATTTGATGGGAGTGTTAGAGGATGCAGGCAAGTTAAATGAATTTTATCTGACAGTAAAACAAGCCTCTTCCTGTTTTGCCAAGATGCCACTAATACTGATGGCCAAAAATCAGTATTTAAATACCTGCTTAAAATCATGGAGCTACAGTAAATTCTGGAAAACTTCAGTACAGCTCTTTACAAGAAGGCTCAAATCATTGATCCATGAAGAACTGGAAACTGTTGGGTTGGGCATAGGAGGGGGAAAAGTACAGGAAGTGATCCTGCCCCCAACACAAAGAAGTTGTATCAATTTAACTAAATCAGTTTAGAAACAGATGCAGTTAATCAACACAACCTCCTTGTGGGGACAATCTTTAATCAGTTTAAGAGTACCTTATATAATCAATTTAAGCTTAAGTGAGTAAGGAATCGAGTTAAGCAAAATTGATACAAAGCCTTCAAACTGATTAAAGATTGTCCATACAAGTGAAATCAGTACAACTTGTGTTTAAAAAGGGTCCAAGTCCCTGCCTCTGTTCATAACTTTCTTTGCAGCTGTTTGGTAAAACTGACAAGAATTTGGTCAGCTTCTTAGTTAGTGCTAAGAAGGCACTAGCCAGGAGCAGTGAAACTAACTCACCTTCCTGCTGCATTATTTCACTGGCCAGAGTTACCATTTTCATCAATGGCAAATAAGTTTTTCAAGCTTTGGTCAAGTCAAAAACCATGCTCCCTAATGAAAAGACCTTGATCAGTCTAAAGTGAAATAAGGAGTAGTGGCTAATCAAAATAATACAAAGATTCACTATCCTGACCGTTGATTGTATTGTTATGCAGTCTGATGATGCATTATTTGTCTACTTTGCTTTTCACTATCAGGCTAAAACATGCTTTATGCTACGCACAAAGTTTTTTAAAATAATTTTTAGTGGAGTGGAGTCATAGCACACCAAAATGAGGGCTACTGTGTACTAATTCCTATTTAAATTTACATGAACCGTAGATTCTATGTGGGTATTTATTTTATAAATTTAGGATAGGATAGTCATGAAATAACTAGCTTGGATTTAATAGCTAAAGTGATTGTGATTTATGGGATTGCTTTTAGTATTTTCTTACTATGTTTATTGATTTTATAATGTCCATATTAAGTTATATTTTATATACATATCCCACTTTATGTATTTGTACTGGAGGTTTAAATGCTCGTTCCTCTGGCACAAGGGTAAACCAATACAAAAAAATCTAACTTTGAAAATTAACATGTTTATAATCTATCAAGTCTTTGGGTTCAAACACTAAAACACAACACTTCCAGAAATTCTATCAAGCAGCCATCTAAGATTTTCTGTAAGCTTACAAGTTAAAACGACAAAGTAAAAAATTAAATGATAGAATATATTCCTTTATTCTAAATCTATAGATTGAAGGATATTGGAGGAAAGTATATAACCATATGATAAAAGTCTCATCCACATTGTAAAGTCAACCATATCAAACACCACTGTTTTCACTTCTACCCTGACATGGCATCTTGCAGTGTGAATAAGATCTAACTACATCCATGAATTTTGCTAAAGCCCCCAATTCAGAGACACTCTAGAACAGGGGCCGGCAACCTTTGGCACGCAGCTCACCAGGGTAAGCACCCTGGCGGGCCGGGCCAGTTTGTTTACCTGCCGCATCTGCAGGTTCGACAGATCGCGGCTCCCACTGGCCGCTGTTCGCCGTCCCAGGCCAATGGGGGCTGCGGGAAGCGGTGCGGGCCGAGGGATGTGCTGGCTGCGGCTTCCCGCCGCCCCCATTGGCCTGGAGCGGCGAACCGCAGCCAGTGGGAGCCGCGATCGGCCAAACCTGCGGATGCAGCAGGTAAACAAATTGGCCCGTCCCGCCAGGGTGCTTACCCTGGCAAGCCGCGTGCCAAAGGTTGCCAACCCCTGCTCTAGAACATGGTTCGGTCCCATCCAATCTACACAGCAATAAAGAACTATGCATTAACAACATTGTTGGACAACAATTTTAACCAAGTCTGCAAATATGGCTGATTTTACAGTGTAGACTGAACATAAGTACCATTTTGGTCAAATATACTCTTCAAAATAATTTATTTCAGAACAAATAAAAACAGGATTTTTAAACTTTAATCAGTACAATATTAGATGCAGTAGGAAAAAGGGAAACACCTTTACAAATAAGAAACTACTATGCAACAGGATGTTCTAAACCATCAGATAGAATTACAAAGAATAAATCACTAAAATGTCTGCGTCTGAAATAGAGTAAAGCACCATCAAGCTGGATTGTGCCAGCCTCTGAAGCACATTAT
Organism: Platysternon megacephalum; assembly: GCA_003942145.1. Taxonomy (NCBI): domain Eukaryota; kingdom Metazoa; phylum Chordata; order Testudines; family Platysternidae; genus Platysternon; species Platysternon megacephalum. The sequence goes on from QXTE01000179.1 coordinate 2,148,474, forward strand.
ATACTATCAAATGTGGAAAATGACCTACAGTGTGGGATTCTTAGGTCAAAAACTGAATTTATGCATGCAAAATTAAAAGTATTCTTTAATCTCAGAATTGGGGGGGGGGGGGGGGGGGGGAGAGCATGAATTTTGATTGGTCAAGCAACCCCCAGTATTTTTCCCAACTGTTTCCTAGTTTATCCCATAGGCTGTCGTAAAAAATACCTTTTTCATGTACACTACGACTCAGCTATTTTGTTTTGTCATTCTGCATTTCCATTTTGGTCTGTTTGCTAAGTGACAAAATAATGTCTTGATAGAGGTTGGATGTCCAATTTCTTAGTACCCTAACACAAAGCTGAATGTAAGTTGAGTTTTGACTTTAGGAAAAATATTTTAGACCTGATCAGTTTAAGTCAGACTTCCAGACAGCATCTCATTTCAATTTCCTATGAACATATTTAACATAATTAACAGAAGACACAGAATAATGAAAGCACTGCCCAAGAGAACAAGTTTAGCGCACTAGCTTGACAAGTGAGAGTATCTAACCGTGCAGTCTTCAGTCAGTCAAAACTCACATTCAACCAAAGAACTTTTGCCTGAATAAGAAATCCAGAATTGAGTCCAACAGTCAGCAGAAAAGTGCACAACATTGTTACAACCAGTTAACTTCCCTGCAAGACACTTACTTATCAGTTGTTCTGAGTATTTTTCCTTGTTCTTATGATGTTCCCTGATTTGGTGTTAACCAGTTTTAAGAAAAATAAATTTTCTATCATGGGAGACATTTTACATTGGAGCCGAATTAATTTTGATACAATGAACAAATAAAATTGTTGATGTAATAATTGAATTTGTTTGGAAGAGAAAGCTTCTTACTTGAATATATATATCATCAGGTCTAGGCAGTATTACCCCTCTCTTCCACTATACTTAAGGACCATTGCTATTTTAAAATGTTTAAAAAGTAGTTAAAGCTAACATGGGATTTAAGAATTCTATTAAGACTCATTTCTGCTCAACTTTATCCAACATGACAAACTGACATATTTATAACCTAGAATCTCAATGGCAACCTCTATCTGACCTAGGCATCCGAAAAGACATCTAACTAGTACAGGTATTTCGAAAATGCTGACTTTACTGTACAACAGAATTTCCCAAAGTTACATCAATGGGAATTCTACTTGCCTTTTATCAATATGCTGCATCACTTGATAATTTGATGTTGGACAAAGCACTTTAGTATTGAGGACCAGCTCTCAACAACCTTTTTGTTTCTGTGTTTGACTAGATGGCCAACATCACTGTGCAGATCAGTAAGGTATTTCTGTATTTGACAGATGAGTGCCGTGCTTTGTATATGAAGATATATATTGGTAAGTGCCTCCAAGTCTCTATTTATAAACATTCAGAGTGTGCATTGCTATAATCCACCACTGCCACATTACATTTTTTTTAAGCTTGAGCACCCCTATGTGGCAATGTTATGAACTTCAGCCTTAAAATCAAATAGTTTTAAAATGGAAGGTGATGTAGCTCACAGTGGATTAGCTCACTACTCTCACCTCTGAGGAACCAGAATCAAAGCCTAATTGAGATCACAAACAAAAATGAGTTTCGTGTTCACATATCACAAACGAAACAATAGCTAACATCTGCTCAAGGGAGAAAAAGGACTGGAATTCTAGTTCAGGTGTAAGGGCATTAGCATAATTAAATGGGGTTACTTGCACATATGGACATACCCAGACTATGTGTAACTAAGGACAATGCTTTTACACTGCCTCACTTTCCAGAACACTAAATTCACTCAACAAATTCAAAAATAAAACACTATTGGAATACTTTTAATACAACAAAGCTTTCAATGATTTGCTTTCAGTTATTTTACCACACCCCAGTTCCTTTTAGTTACTTAATACAAATGCCACTCTGCTAACACTGTAATTGGAATTATCTCAGACACAGCAACACAGAATGGAATCCTAACCAACATCCCAGTTTTAGCCACTGGGTTTGGACAAGATTAGGAAACAAATACACCTGATGAGGATTTTACAGACCAGGGGTATACATCATGATACAGCATATATATGTGCAGTATACACATTCAAATAACTTTTGGAGGAATAAAAGTTTAATCTTCCAATGTATTAAAGATTTTCCATATTATAAGGTCACGTACTTCACTGCAAGCTATACTGTATAGAAATCAAGATTCATTTTGAGATATAATTTTGACATTTCAGTAAGTGAGATTATGGAATTATAACATTTGTCTCACTTTAATGAACATAAAATCAATATATACCAAAAAACTACTACTAATTAACAGGAAATTAGGAAGATAAGGTTAAGCAAGATGTCATTCAAGTGCAAAAATCATCTTTTTACCTCTTACAAAAAGTAACTTGAAAAACCATTAAGATAGGTGTGCTAGAGAGATATTCTCTGACCTACAGAGTCAAGGCAGCCATCATGTAAATGTCAGTAGAATTCTATCAGTAGCGCTCTTACTACTGGGCCAGGACATTGTGTTTGAACCCTACACCAGCATTTTGACTCCAAATAAATTATGACATTGCAGTGCAATATTTGATGGAATTTGCGTTGTTTAGAGGTAGAGATCCCATCACAATTTTAAGGGGATTAAAAAAAATTTTTTTTTTAAAAGGCAGAAACCTTAATATTGTAGCCAATATTTCCCTTCATGTTATAATGTCTAGGACAGAACATGAGCCATAAGTGCCACACAGTTCTCCTTTCATCAAAAAATTAATAGCATACCAGCATTTAACTCTTCCCCTTAAAAAGCAATGATCTATTAATAGTGCTGTGAGAAACAGGTTTCCCCTCCCCCCCAACAGAACTGTCATATATTTATCTGGGGGAGGCAGACAGTAAGGCCTGGTGGATAGAGCACTGGACTGAGACTCAGGAGCCTTGAGTTCTATTCCTGGCTCACTATGTGACCCAGGGCAAATAATGTCAACTGTTCTGTGCCTCAGTTTCCCCATCTGTAAAATGGGAATGATGCTTACCTCCTTTCCAAAAGAATTTGAGAACTCTGAATGAAATACCTAGCTTTTATATATAGGGCTTTATTATTATGGAAAGCATATCAAATTTAACTGTACTGCAATCCATGGGTCCATAAAACCTTGAAAAATCTCAATTTACAACTACTTAGCTGAATAAATATGATGTATCCAGTCATTAAAGCAGAGAGTAGTAGTCATTTTTCACAATAATACTCAAAATTATAAAAACAAATTGTTCATTTTCAGGTTTCAGAGTGGTAGCCGTGTTAGTCTGTATCAGCAAAAAGAACGAGGAGTACTTGTGGCACCTTAGAGACTAACATTTATTTAAGCATAAGCTTTCGTGGGCTAAAACCCACTTCATCGGATGCATGCATCCTACTGTATTTTCCACTGCATGCATCCGATGAAGTGGGTTTTAGCCCACGAAAGCTTATGCTTAAATAAATGTTAGTCTCTAAGGTGCCACAAGTACTCCTCGTTCTTTTTGTTCATTTTCAGTCAACCAACTTTCACCATAAAATAAAATGCTTCTCTCACCTCATCACTGGTTAGTTTCTTTGCCTTGAGTAGTCTCTGCGTTCTGTCTTCATCTGATCCCTCATCACTGTCTGAAGAATAGATTCTAGCACGTTCCTCTAGAAAAAGAAATTAACCCAGGTAAAGACTGGTCTGCAAATGCCAATCCCTGCCAAAGCACCTTGAACTACACCATTACCCCGATATAACGCGACCCGATATAACACGAATTCGGATATAACGCGGTAAAGCAGTGCTCCGGGGGGGGCGGGGCTGCGCACTCCGGCGGATCAAAGCAAGTTTGATATAACGCGGTTTCACCTATAATGCGGTAAGATTTTTTGGCTCCCGAGGACAGCGTTATATCGAGGTAGAGGTGTATATCATCACATATACTTTTCCTGATATTTCTCTCAATAATGTGCCAAGATCTCACCATCTTAGTGACAAACTATAAATAAATACACAAAATATAATTAAACAGATTGAGCCTTCTTTGTAGTTTCCTTGTTCATTATGTACTATGCTGAGAAATCTGTTATTTCATCAGGACTATCCCGTGTAATCAGTCAATTTGAATTAGATAGCATCCGATGAGTACAGCCTAACAATAAAAAAAGTTACATTCAGATTTTATTTGTACCTCTTATACCACCTTTATAGCGGTTTTTAATAGCTGCCAGACTGATTGCCTCTTCTCCTTCATCCTCCTCATCATAACGATCAGGTTCTAAATAATTTGCACTCAGACCACGCTGGTGCTGCTTCTCTCGCATTCTCCGCTGCTGGGACTCTCTGCGAATAGAAGCTCTTAACCTCTCCTCTTCTTTCTGTCCAGGAAAAGCAGTAGCATGTAAGGAACTATGAGGAATTATACCTAGAGGGCATCTTTCTCCAATGCTTTGCACCTTGTGTAGTCATTTTACACCAATGCAAAGAAAATGTCAAACGCGACCAAATCACAATGGTACAGCTTGATGCTCACTTTGCACTGATGTAAATGACTACACACAATGCAGGACTATGGAGAATCAGGCAAAGTATACTTTATAATTGACATTTCTCTTGGTTGAAACATTTATAGCTTTAAGTTTCTGTATTTAATTTTTTATTTAACGCAGATCAGAGTCAAAGGCTTAATTTCCAAGATTACAAAATCAAGTTTGTGAATGTTATAAGAAGAATTTAAACAGTTTAAAAATAGAGGCAACAATGTGTACTTATGATTAAACTTAAATTCTGTATAATCACATAATATGCTAGGAGAAAATGTAACAAAGTTAACCATTACTTCTTATTTCTGGATTGCTGTGTAAGTTTAACCTTTCCTATACAGAATAAATGTGATCAACACTGATTTGTTCACCCCACTGTGCCAAGAATGACATTTTCAATTAGCACTACTTTTCCTGTAGCACTGCATTGTTATTTTCAGTGAATACAATATTTTTAAAAACTAATATTTACATCTGTAGCGTCATACTTAAATGAATGAATGAGTAAATTTGTCCAATCTCTAGATTTGTTTTCTTACTAAAATTTAGAATTATAACATATTTACAACAGTAACAAAGGAGTAATACAAACCCAGAAGCAGAAAGGGGACCATGCTTTGAAGCAAACACTACAATTTTCTGCCCCCCACTACTAAAGGGTTGGAAAAACTCCCCATCTTGTGGGGGCAGGGGCCAGCACCTTCTTCAGGACTCCCTTGTGGCCTGCGGAGCACCTCAGAACCATAGCTCTGCAGGGTTGTTTCTGTAGGTAATAGCAAATACTCCATTCACCGGGCTTAATTTAGGACAGCTACACCTCGATAGCAATTGTAATCTTTGCTGGCACTAGTGACACGTAAACAGTCAGAATGCAATGACGCTTTTAATAAATGTATACTTTGGGATGAAATATTTTGCACAGTTGCCTGTGTAATGGTCTTCAAGCGCATGAGAAGTCTAGTAGCAGAACAGATGACTTACACACAAAAAAGTTACTTTTGTTAAAAGTCAAAAACATTAATTTTTCACAGCCTTATAAATAAAGAAGTTTGCCTGATTTATTTCCAAAAACTCCACAACCATCTCTTAGCCCCTCTGCCTTTAGGCTAAGCATGGGAATTTTCAGGCCAAAGGATTATTTGGAATGGTGAAGGGGAGAGATTAGAAGGGAAATAAAAGGGGCTAGATTAGAATAGGGCTAGTTTCTTTAATTATGAAATTACAACAGGCTCTAGAATGTTGTACAGGAGGCACAGCATTTCACGAGGAAGGTAACAAATCAGCAAAGGGCTGACATAGATAATCTCTGAATAGATGAATTAGTCCCCTTAGCAGGCCAGTCTAGGAATGGCAGATTTAGGAATTAATTCTGCCACAAAACAGAGGCATATATTACTGTGATTATTATACAACTGGCTGCTGTGTTCACACACTTGGCAACCAACTTGACAGAATATACATGAAGAAATGCCTGCATTTGGGTCTTTGAACGTTTATCTGAAAGAGACAAAGTCATCTTCCTGTGGAGGGCACTGTCTGTAGAGTGAAGCCTGTTAGAAAATCGTTATAGGTTAAACACACTTCTTATAAGGGCACCTCTGCTTTCTAAACATTAAGGTCAAACCATGGAAGGGAAAGCAGCAGGGAAAAATGATAAAGGAACAAATTCTTCATATGCATGCGTAAAGGAAGTTCCAATACAAGTTAATACATACAAATTTCCACTGACAAATACACGATAACTTCCATATTAGAGTACAGCAGCATCTAGACATCTCAGTCAGGACTGGGGCCCCATTGTGCTAGGCCCTGTAGAACAATGGGGTGGCAGCTGCCTATGCCATTCGTGAATTTGGGATATAATTTTGAATATGCAAATTAAGTGTATACAGACCAGATAAATATGAACTAGAAAGTTGAGTCATTTAGCGACTGCTGAAAATACCACACGTCACCTTAAAATGAATGTTTATTTCATCTTAAAAATAAAGATTTTCACAATTTTACTTCCAAGGCCTTCATTTATTGTATTCTTAATATTTGTTTTTAATTTTGTTATTTCTGAAATTCTCTTGCTAACTGGGTACTTTACATTCTTACAATTTCTCCTCTTAGTTTACAAGACAATCAGTATACCAGGTGCCATATCCACCGAGTATAAAAATGGATGCTGACAGAATATATTGTTGTGATTTCTATGTCAGCACCAGAGGTTGCATCTTCATTTATTTTTCTAAAACTCAATAAATACCCAAGAATATTCAGACATGATATTTGCAATTTGAGATGAACAACATTAGTTCTAAGTTTAGGTCAAAAGAGTAATAAAACTCCTTGTCACAATTAATACCTTAATCATTTCTGTGCGCTGAGACTCTGGATCACGACCAGCCATGGGCAAGATACGAATTTTTTGAGTCTTTGAACATCTATCTGCAAGAGACAAAGTCATCTTCCTGTGGGTGGCGCTGTCCGTAGAGTGAGGCCTGTTAGAAAATTGTTATAGGTTAAACACTTCTACAAGGACACCTCTGCTTTCCAAGAACAATTACAGACATGCCACAAATACCATCAGGAAAATCAAAGACTCATCCATACAAAAGCAAAAAAATTAAACAGAATCGATAATGTGTACACTACACAAGAATTATCCAATAGATTAAAATATTTAGCAAAATCACCCTTGCCCTAAGTCGTCCTCGACATCCCCTTACACACCTAAATATTCCTCCTTCCACTTCACATTTATGCTTCTGGTCATAGTCACCATCTTCATAGCAGTGAAGTATCATATGGAGATTTTTTTCCAAAGAACATCAATACCCCTCCTGATTCACACCAAAACGTCTCATTTTAAAATTTTAAATTAAATATTAAAATTACAGACAAAAATATAGGTTGCCTAGATAGTGCAATAAATAGCACACTGGCCTTTCAAGCCTGGAGATTTGGTCTCAGACCTAGCTACCTTAAAGTGCAGGTCTACTCTGAAAAGTGAATATTGAAAAATGGCAGCTTCTTACTGAACAGCTCCATTCCCTATGTATTCAGTCAAAGTGAAACAGTATTTGTATTTATTTATTTACTATTATGCTATGGGAGAGAAGAGGATGCTGGCCTCTATTCTGGCTCATATATCAATGGAATCCCAATTGCAGGACCTAATTCTAACCTCACTTATACTTGTAAAAAGGTGAGACAAACATGGCAGCCCCAAGATGCCACTTTAAGGTCGCTTTTTAGAGAAATGTACTTAGGTCTCAAGTGTAGCCAGCATGCTAGTCTTGGTCTTCAGCGACAATATAAACTCAAACAATTTGGCAGTCTCTATACAATTAACATTCAGATCCCAAAACTGAAGTCAAAAGGAAGCCTATAAAACTCATGACTGAGCCATAGCTAGGTGTATACAGCAACACCAGACTTACTTTTCAAGAGTCAGAAAATTCTTTTAAAAATAGTGGTTTTTAAAATAAAGCCTCTTCCATACAAGGTGTACTAAAAGAAAAACTAGTGATCCGTTACTTTGCTAATTCATCTCCACCTTTTAATACTCAAATATTTCATACCAAAATGCTGTACTATGACTTCAAGCTCTGTTAATGAACTGTATGTTTACCTGAAGGTTAATTTAGTCTTGAACACAGCCTGGCCCTGTAGACCAGTTCCTTGTCTGATAAACAGATGGTTGTGATCTCCCTGTAATGGTGCCTTGTACACATCAAAGACTTCATTGCCCAAATGCAGCGACATGCTTAAAAAAAGATTCATATATCAGTTATTTTTGTATTTATGACTCATTCTGCTTTTACACCATATATAAATGAAGGAAGCCTTCTCATTCCCTTTTTTTATGCATAATTGAAATATTATTAGCTAAGTAGTATAGTATACCACTCAAAGGTCTGAGAAAACAGGAACAGGAGTACTTGTGGCACAATAAATTTGTGCTACAATAAATTTGTTAGTCTCTAAGGTGCCACAAGTACTCCTGTTCCTTTTTGCGGATACAGACTAACACGGCTATTACTCTGAAACCTGAGAAAACAGGAGTTATCAATTGTGCAAGAACTTCAAACTTCACTCACTCCTCACTTTTATATGCAAGAACATCTGACAACTATGTTTTCCTAGTCTAGATAATATAGAAAATCCTAAGCTAACCTTCCATCTGACCACTTGACTATCCGTGCATTGCTTTCTCGAATCTCATTTCCCTCTTCATCTCGTCGCATTCGCCAACGTATGGTGTTTTCCACCTGTCGGAATAGAAAGCCTGTAAGCATGTATATAAAGTAAAATGTGAACTAGTTTAAAGGAATATTGTAAAAAAGATATTACTGGGAGGTCAAGAATCAAGTGCCAGTAGTTAGTTGAATCTGCTGCGTGCAGGGTAAAAGAAAAGCTTTTGCAGAACAGTTACAAATCTTCACCACATCTAAAGAAAAAAGTAGATACAACAGAAAGCTAAGTAATTTCTATGAGTGCTGAACTTGTTTACTTCTTGGTAAAACAAGAAGCAGGTGATATATATGAAAAGTGTGACTCAAACCATCACCTCCCAACCCCCAAGCCTTTTTGTTTTATATAGTAGTTTGAAAGAACCTAACAGGAAAGAGGTGAGATGCAGAAAGAAAATTACAGATATACCTTTAGTTTTAATCTTGTTCTACCTTCTTCATCGAGCATCTCCTCATCTTCAAATTCATCCTCATAATACTGAGGATCAAAAGGTCTGTAATAAATTAGATAATGTATTCTTTATTCCCCATCTTCTAAAAAAGCAAACCCATGTTATTCTAGGATTGCTAAAAATAAATTTGTGATTCAGTTAAATTATATATTACACACAACTGTAGACATTACTGCCATGGTATACATACATTTATTTCTGTAACCATGTAATAAACTGGAGAGGTTTAAACCACAGAAGACCTACCCTAAAGTCTCCCAATAATATCAGCTGCAACCACTTCTAACATTTTAAATTTATGAATAGCTTTTTGTAAAGAAAAAGTCTACCTCAAATGTGGTATCCTCCCCTGATGTCCCATTGTGGCAAATAAGAGGTTAGGCCTGAGTCTAGGACTTGATATGTTCAGCCTGGACCAGTGAGTTTTAAAGTGTAATAAAGATCTTGTGAATTATCATGGTTAGGATGCAGGAATTCCTGCCAGGACAATGTTTGGATGAACCATCTTTCATATGAGCCTAATACAGTGGTGGGCAACCTGCGGCACGTCCCTGCTGCCTGCCACTTCCCGCATCTCCCATTGGCCAAGAACGGCGAACCGTGGCCACTGGGAGCTGCGGAGGGGCCATGCCTGCCGACTGTCAACATCAACAAAACGTCTCGCAGCCCACAATCAGATTACCCGGATGGGCCACAGGTTGCCCACTGTCCTAATAGGTGTTAGCTTTGACACAGTCCACACCTAACCCATCTGAGAGAAAGGAGAGGCAGAAAAACAATTTTTCTTCCTTCACTAAGTCTGACAGCTGTAGGAGTCTCCATTCCTCACTTCCTCTCCCAGATGCTGTAAAGGAAAAGAAAGTGGCAAGGGAGAAGCTGTTAGTCTGCTAAATTACTGCTATTTTAGGCCTGGTCTGCATTAAAAAATTAGGTTTAACTACATTGGTCAGGAGTGTAAAAACTCCTCACCACAGAGCGGTGTTGTTAAGCCCACCTAAGTCCCAGTGTAGACAGTGCTAGCTCCACAGAAGAATTCTTCTGTCGACCTAGCCACTACATCTCAGGGAGGTGGATTACGTATGCCAATGAGGAGAACCCCTCCCATCAGCATAAGCTGTGCCATTGTAGAGTTTCAAGTGTCAACAAGCCCTGAGTCTCCATTTTTGGGTACTGACCCATTAATATATCTGTATAATCAGTATCTGCCCTTGCTGTTGTTTATGGCTGCAAACAATATTGGGAGGAGAAGCCGCGAAAGCAGCCAGAGTTGTCGGATGCACTTTTCTACTTTTTGAGAAAGCTATCAATTGCTGCAAAGCATTGCAGTAGTCTGTCTGCAGACCCTCAAAGTCTGTAAATCCTGACCCACGAAGGTTCACATTTGGAACATTATCTTTTCAATCACAAAGGCTATTGGCTCATAAATACTTCCTGATAGGCCACAGAATATAACATTTTGAAAATCAAGCAATGGTGCTTTGGGATAGAGGTGGTCAAAAGACGAGTTCTCTTTAAAAGTCGTCTGCAGCAGGAGAATGGGAGAACCACCAAACTAGAGTATGTCAGGAACAAGCCTAGATTTGCATGGAGATGGACACCTTTTACAAGGTCCAATAGTATAAGTCCCAAGTCAGTGGTATGTTTAGAAAAAGCAATACTCAAAACATTTTTTGTAACTGGTTGATGTGCAGTTGAAGCCACACAGAGTAGTATTATAAGGAGCTATACGAATTTATTTTCTTTGAAATTTTGGATAAATGATATGATCTGTGTTATACAGATGGTCAGTCTGAATGATCATAACATAGTTTCTTCTGGCTTCAATGAATAATCCAAAGTAGTACTTCTATTATTCAAAAGTACATTTTTATGTCTATTACATTTGGCTAAACTAAATGGCTTGCAATACACTAGAAGATTAAGCCACAAATTGAATAAATATGAAAACTACATGTTTAGAACTCAACGGATAACCTTAAAAGCTAGTCTTTATAATACTATGAACTCATTAGGCACATGCTACTGTTTCAATTCTCTGGACTTTTAAAACTGATGTGTTGTGTAAATACATACGAAACTAAAAACCTGAAAAGCATGCACAGTTCTAGTAAATACATCACAACTGTGAGACAAAGTCTCTCTAGGCTACTTTTTACATTATGTTCAGTACATCATTTTTAGATTTGCAAAACAAGGTTGCCTATTGAGAAAAGTCATACATACAAAATTAATGCCATCAAAACAGATTTCCTGGATTTAGGAAATACTCAGGTCCCCTGAATAGGCTGTTTACTCTGAATTAAATCTCAAAGATCATTTGGTTTTACAACATATGGTGCATTATTCAGGATGAAATTATCAATGTTCACCAAAAACTAAAGCAGTGCTGAAGAAAGGCAAGACAGCTATAAATTCAGGAGAATGGTGCAATGCAGCCACAGAATTAAAAAAATAAATTAAAAAGGACAGAGTTACTCATTTGAGTTGCACATCAAGCTTACAAAAAAATCACTAGTTCTTTTACTGATTTAGACAAGAGTGAGATGATGAATTTTACAGGTAGAGCAGCTAAAAGTGGCTAATTTCATAGGGTGAAATTAGTACAAAATAAAAGGAGTTATTTAAAATTATGAAATGCATTACATGTATCTAACAGGTTGAACCTACACATTTAGTTTACAAGAAGACAGTAAAATGAAAAGTGATCTGAATATCTGATCGACTAGATCAAAGTATGCACCTCGGTGTTAATTACATTTCATGTCAACAGAAATTTCATTTGACTACTAGAACAAGAGAGAAATACAAAGTGTGAGTTTAAATAATTAACACCTTTAATATAGACTCAAATGCAGTATTACCTGGGCTCCACGCTGAGGAAGTTGGGCAGCTTCACAAAATACAAGTCATTTCCTAAGTCAGTGTTTACTTTTGGTATCTCTACTTCTATTCGCGTTTCTGGAATAGGTTCTTCTTCCGGATGCTCCTGATTCAGTCCATTCTCATCCTAATGGACGGAGTAGCAAAACCACATTACATTATGTAGGTGAAAAAAGCCAGACTGTTCAGGTTGTTCCACTGACCACTTAATTTTTGCTCTGAAACATATGGAAAACCTCTCTCTCTCTCTCTCTGTCCATCCACCACCCACACATAATTCGATTGTGCAAAGTACAAAATTATCAAACACGGTACTCAAGCATGCCATCTAATGTGATTTCAGTTATGAATGTTAGCTCAAGATACCAAGAGAGAATGAAAGTAAAAAGCATGGGACTGATCCAAATAAATTGGTCTCCTATAGGGAGCTAGGAAATGGTGGTAACTTTGCCTAGACTAAAACTGACCTTTAGATGTAAAGGGCTTTGAATCCATTGCCATCTATTCCCAAAAGAAAAATACTTTTCCAACAGGCCCTACTACAAGTATCAAGAACAGTTATAGTACTATATTCTACTTGTTGACATAATCAGAACGTACTCAAAATATATAACCAGTTACAAGAGCAGAAAAACAAGTGACCCTATCTTACATTGCCATGTATAAGAGGTAAACTGTTAACAGTGATTCTTTCTGCTTGGGCAATATCATTTATGAATTCTCATTAAATTGTCAGTCTTTCATTAAAGTGTGCTAAAACTCAGTCCTCTAGGATTTAAAACTCTATACTAGACTGCTGGGGCAGGTGTAAGAGGCACAGCAGGCAATTTCTTTCAAAGGACTTACAATAGGTTGCCCTGGAGTTGGTGGCTTGTCTTCCCCATCACTCCCTGAAGAAATGTCATCTGCACCTCCAAACAGATCTATCGCATCCCTGTGATCTTGAATAGAAAAATATGAATTTTATATATGGAGAAAGAGAGAAATTGTTATATTCTACCACTGGAAGTCAACTACAAGAGCATTAAACGTGACCTGCAAAGGAGAAAAACAAATTCTATTTTGTGCATTTCTCTAGGAGGTTCAAAGAGAACTTGAAAAGGTGATTTGTCTCTTTGCTCACAAAAAAAAAAAAAATTCAGGTCACATCTACCTTGGAAGGACTCTATGATGACAGGAATACTACTGAAACAATGACATCATAAGGGCCAAGAATGAAAGCTGAGCAATTGAGAGAGACAGATTTTGGATTAGATGATTTAAACTTTGGTTAATCATTGAAGTTAAATTGGTGTCAACATATTGGACAAAGGCAGATTTGCCACCTCCATCCATTCAAGTGAAGTGTGGTAGGTAATAATATACATTCTCCAAGTCTCCCACAATCAAACAACAGACTCAATTTCCAGGGTCTAAGAAATTAGGATATAATGATGTCACCAGATTTTTCATAAAAAAAATTAGTTCTATTTGTTGCCAAGGAAAGTGAAAGGCTGATAGCACTGGGTAGAGATGACTTCAAACTGTGCAAGCTTCCCCATGCAGCTCTATCGCTGCACCTTAGTTGTTAAGCTCTGCAACTCACCAGATAATCCAACACTAGTTTTCTCCTCAGCTAATACTACCAATCATACAGAGTTTTAAAGCGGATGCATGCTTAATGTCAGATAAAGTAGAAGGGATTTGAAAAAACAGCTAGTTACCTTTTTGTCCTTCTGCATCGCTGTCTATTTCTGAATCTGATGCAATTGGTTTTTTACGTTTCATTCGCAAAATTTCATCTTCACTGTCACTGCCTCTTGCAGACTCTATCACAGAGAATATATATCCTCAAATTAAGAATTTCATTCTGCATCTTTTTACATCTCACACTATCCATAGCTTGTATTAATAAGTAACTAATTCAAACAATGAAAAAATAATTAAAGTTTACTGGGTGAAACAAGCATTATTAAAAATACTCTATTACTGTTCAAAGTTAACTGGAATTAATAAATTTTATAACCAAATCTGAATCATTTCAAGCCAGGATAACAGAAGTGATATTGTTATGGACACGTCAACAAAAAAAACCACATGACTTAGGGTTCTCATTGTAATGGTGACAGTTCAGTCTGTTCAGCATTAAGATTTAATTTGGTTTTGTTTATGAAGACACTAGAATCAATCTTTGAGAAAAGGTCACCCAACATGAAGATTAATTATCTCAATTATGAGATGACTACAAGAACCCAATGAAGGTCAAGGATGATGATATTTTTAACACTGTATTCAATCCTACCAGATTTATGCTCCTGTTCCTCTTCATCATCTGAACGCCTGTGATCTTCATCAGAATGCTGGGCCCTTTCATCATCATCAGAATTCTGCATCTTCTCCTCATCAGAATGCTGGGCCCTTTCGTCATCAGAGTTCTGCATCTTCTCCTCATCAGAGATCTGAGGCCTCTCTTCATCATCTGAGTTCTGCATTTTCTCCTCATCGGAGTTTTGTAGTCTTTCCTCATCATCAGAAATCGGAGGCCTTTCATCATCATCAGAGTTCTGAACCTTCTCTTCATCATCAGAGTTTTGCGGCCTTTCCTCATCATCAGAATTCTGCAGCTTCTCATCATCATCTGACTGATCACTTTTGTCCTCTTTGCCCCATTTTTCATCCTCCGAATGTGCTTTTTCAGATCCATCTGCATCTGAGTGACGGCTACCTTCGTCTGATCCGTGTCCTCTGTCATCATCGTCATCAGCAGCTTCTGAACCACTATGCTGGTCTATATCTGACTGGTCATTATCTTCATGTTCAGAATGTCCCGAAGCTTCAGAGTGATTGTATGATCTTTCAGATTGGATGTCACTCCCAGTATGGTGGGATGCTCCCTCATCCTCACTATCATCTCCAAATAACTCTTTGTTACTGGGCTTTATTGCCTCTCTGTCATCATCTCTGTCACTCTCACTTCCAGAAACATTACTGCCAGAGCCAGCATTCTCCTGGTCAGAGTCAGAATCAGATCCAGAGTCAGAATCTGCAAAATAAATATTACCCACTTAAAAGTGATTAAGGGGAAAGATTGCCAGATGAGGCGATAACAAAAAGATTAGCACTTCTTAAGACAGAGTGGAAAAAAAATAAGAGGGGACATGAGAGACGCACCTAAATAATGAAAGTAAATTGCATGTTCTTATTTAAATTATAAGAATAAAACAGCAGCTAATGAGGTTGTGACATTAAAAGGAAATTTCTCTCTCTTTCTATTTTTTTTTTTTTAAAAAGGACAGATAACTAGTCTGTGATCCTGTCACAAGGCATCATTGAAACCAGAAGCCTACTAGCAGTCAAAGAAAAATTATACTTTTATATGGGTCATGAGGAGACACAGATAAATTTGATAGAATAAAAAAGCTTTTTTAAACTAAAATTTTATTCTGTTTATAACATCTTGGGAGTTCAAAACTGAAATTGTTTTCAAATCCAATTTGCTTGCCCTTCCCCAACACATGCCCACAAACAAATTTGTTACAGTAGAACTACTCATGAGTGCTGGGTTTGTGGCACTAATTTTTATTCAAGAAAAAAAAAAATAGAGTGTTTGTTTTGAAGAGTAAATTACATAAAATGTCAGGGACTTTGCAAACATAAAAAAACCCTCAAATTTTGGACAAGCCAATCTGGACAATATCCAGAAATTATTTCAACATTTTTCTTTGAATTGTTGATGACAACTGTGATGTATGAATTGTGTTAAGGAACGGTGATCATCACAAATATATGTAAAAAGAGAAAATTATAGAAATTATATTAGATTATTTTTCCAGATAAAAAGGAACAAACAGGAAACTCATAGAATACAAACATATCTAAATATAAAAATACTCAAAGAGTAAAAGGCTGACATAAAATTTATAGTCAGAAACCAATTTTGCAGCAATTTCATGAAAGTCAGTTTTCCCTGGTCATGGTAAGGGAAATGAATACACCATGACATGCACATTCACTAAACTCTCAGCCCTGAAACATGTACTTTCTATTTTAGATGTATTTTAACTGGAACTGATGTATTGAAAAGGAAATGAAATTGAAAACTTGTTTAACTAACATAATAAGACAGAAAGTTCTAGACTAAATCAGAAAAAAAAGACAGATTTCCAAAAAACAGGTGATGAAAAGTGTATTCTTTCTCTCCTCCCCTTTATTAAATATGAATTTTGCTCTGCACCCAGAGGAAAAAAATGCTTTGCCAAAACAATCCAGAATAACAATATCTCAACCCTCAGAAATTCATAAATAATAGTTTATATGTAGCAAATGTTTGCCCCTATTTATACCATTCATAAAATTAAAAACAGAACAACAGAATCTAGTTGCATTAAATTCGTATCATGTGTGCCCGAGCTGTGACAATCTGGAGTCCTTTACAATACAAAAAGAACAGGAGTACTTGTGGCACCTTAGAGACTAACAAATTTATTTGAGCATAAGCTTTCGTGGGCTACAGCCCACTTCTTCGGATGCATAGAATGGAACATACAGTAAGANACTATCAACAGAGAGAATCAGTAGAACCACCCAGGTTAAGCAATTTCCCTGTCAGCTCCACAATCAAATCCTGGGGCTGGAGAACTTGGTCACCTTTAGCAGCAGCTGTAATAAAACATGCTAAGATCCTGGGGTATTGCTAATGATTGCTAATAATGAAACCCTTCGGCTCCAGAGCAGGGGCCAGGGACACACTCCCCCGGCTGCAGGACTTGTCGGGCATCCCAGGTACAATCACCGCGGAAGGCAGAAAGCCGGCTCCGATGGGCCAGGGTACAAACCCGCAGGGCAAAGCCCACCCACCCCAAACACTCGCTACTAAAAGGGGCAAGGCCTTGATGGAGCCCCCAGCCCCGGGAAAGGAGCTGGGGGGACTGAAGGGGAGCAGCCGCCGGAAAGGATAAAGGGCGGGGAAGCTCCCAGCTCTGGGCAGGGAGGGGGGAGACCCCGGAGGGGCAGGAGGACGGGCCAGTCGTTCGGGGAAGGGGAGAGACCGAGAAGGTTAAATACGGGAAGCACGGGGGGGAGGAGGTGTCGGCTCGGCCCGGCCTCTCTCCCCTCTGCGGACGCCTCGTCGGTACCTTTCTGCTCGGGCTCGGAATCGACATCGCTCCCGAACAGGTCCTCCATGTCCGCCATGGCGCGGGCTCACCGGGCACGCGCACGACGCTGCCGCAAAGCGCAGGCCTCGCTCGCCTCCTTTCCGGCGCTCCCACACCACTAGGAAGTCGGAAGGGCCGCGGCGCCAGCCAGTGACGCGTGTGCGGAGCGACGTGGTCAGGGGGGTGGGGCCGCCTGTGTGACCCGACTCAGGCATTGGGGGGGGGGGACCTTAAAGGGGCAGCGTCCCATTAACGGAGCTCCCCCACGGCAGGGGCCCACAAGTCCCTCTAGCCCAGGGGTTCTCAAACTGGGGGTTGGGACCCCTCAGGGGGGTCACAAGGTTATTACATGGGGGGTCGTGAGCTGTCAGCCTCCACCACAAACCCCACTTTCCATCCAGCATTTATAATGGTGTTAAATATATAAAAAAGTGCTGTTAATGTATAAGGGGGTCGCACTCAGAGGCTTGCTATGTGAAAGGGGTTACCAGTACCGAAGTTTGAGAACTACTGATTTAGCCCTTTCAGCCTGCACAGGGCCTGGCCACGCACCTTGGAGCACAAACAGCCACGATCCCCAACACCAGGACGCACCTGGGACGGGGGACAATGATTCCACAAACACCCCCATAGCTCTGGAAACTGGAGTATTTCAGTTGAACCAGGTGCAATGGCTGCTGGGATACTGGGGCCAGGTCTGGTATCCACAGGGCAAACAGGATGCTGATACATTGGCGAGGGAGGTGAGGCGAACCCGAGAATGATTTGAAAATATGCCTTAGCGTGCTAAACTATATAGCTTGAGTCTAACAGAGAGAGGAGCAAGGGGTGACTTGAGTACAGTCTGTAAGTATCTACAGGGGGAACAAATATTTAATAACGGGCACTTCAGTCTAGCAGAGAAAGGTATAACACAAGCCCCTGTTTGGAAGTGTTAGCCAAACAGGGCTCGTTTCCCCCTGGAGCTTACCTAATTACACCAAGGAGGCACAGAGAGACAAGAAGACAGGTACCAACATCTTTATTACTTGATCAGCTGAGCGGGTGTTCTCATCGGCTCATGCCAGAGGAGAGACACACCCTACATGGCCGGACTGGCCCTTTTTATAGTCAGTAACAAACAAACAACTTTGGGACACACATACGGGACACACATGGGACACACATACGGTAAGGGAGTACACAAGAAACATTTGTTGCGAATACATGTATCATGTTGAAGGGACAAACAAGATATAACTGTTGCTCCCTCGCACTAACTATCTTGCAAATATATGGGAAAATAGCAGCATTATGATTGTAAGCCAAATGAGCCAGTTAAGCTGATAGGGAATAGCTGACATGGTTATATACATGTCCTTAGTTCTATTGAGCTGTTTTCAGCATTTTCCTAACAGTTCGTGAAACTAGACAAAGCCCAACTGGAACTAAGGCATACATTTTTAGTGGGGAGAGTCATAAATCATTGGAACAATTTATGAAGGGTCAAGGTGGAGTCTCCATCACTGTCAATTTTTCAATTGACAGGCTGTTTTTCTAAAATCTATGCTCTAGGAATTATTTGGGGAAGTTCTATGGCCTGTGTTCTACAGGAGGTCAGACTAGATGAGCACAATGGTCCCTTCTGGCCTTGGAATCTATGACTGAGGGGCTAATAATCCCCAACACCACCCCTCCCCACTGGACCCAGCCCCAGAGAAGAGAGCCAGTGATCCTCCCCACCATAGGAACCCCATGACACAGGGTCCAGTGACCCCTCCTGCCGACCCAGGCTACCTACCACACAGGGCAACTCTTCCCAGGACTATCACCACACCCCCCATGGGTTCCTAGTTGCTTCACATTGACACAGGATCTGGCATTTACCCAGCATGGGGACCACTGACTCAGGTTTGCCAGTCTACAAACTTGGCCTCACTTGCAATATGGGGGTCAGGGCATCCACCCCAATGACCTCCCATCCCAGAACTCAGGCATCCACTTTTTTTCTCTTCTTTGTATGGCTGATGTAAATGTAGAACAACAACTATCATTTTACATTTAGATGGTTAAGCCAGATAATTGTGTCTGGAGTAGCAGAGTGTATTGCTGTGATGCCTCCTTCGTATTTCTGAATCGGGCATTGAGTTGTTATACGTGTGATATTGCACTCCATATGTTTATGGAAATATGTTTATAAGTGTAAATATGATGTAACTGGAATATGCTTTATGCAAAAGGTCTCTTGTAAGGTATCATTACAAAGTGTATACTCTACTCTACTGTGTTCATCCTATTTGTATGAATGTATCATTCTTGTATCTGAAATTAGGAATATGAAATATAAGTCTGAGGTCCTATTATAATTATGCAAAGTGTGGGCCATTAAGGGTGGTTTGGAATCTTGATGGCTACCATTAACCAAGACAATTGGTTGTAGATGGTTCTGTTTACCTATAAGACTTCCTGTATACGTGTATGCCAGCAAGTGGGTAATCAAGTCTCACAGGACATGTGATCATGTCACCTGAACTGGAATCCATCTTTAACCTGGTGCTTTTCCATTTAGAAAGAGGGGTGGGAACCCAGAGAGAGACAAAGGATTCCCATCTTGTGCCAAAGCTATTAAAGGGGTGGAACAGAACAAAGGGGGTCCCAGTCATGTTGAATCCCCTGCTTTTCACCTAAGATGCCGCTGGAACTAACAAGGTCTATACCAGGGGAAAAGATTGGGCCCAGACTAGGAAGGAGTCTAGGCTGTGAAAGAAACTTATTGGAACATCTGTGAGGGTAAGATTTACCTGTATTCAGTTTCTTAATGTATTAGGCTTAGACTTGTGTGTTTTTGCTTTATTTTACTTGGTGCCTTACTTTGTTCTGTCTGTTATTATTTGGAACCACTTAAATCCTACTTTTTATTCTTAATAAAATCACTTTTGTTTATTATTGAACCTAGAGTAAGTGATTAATAGCTGGGGGAGCAAACAGCTGTGCATATCTCTCTATCAGTGTTATTGAGGGTGGACAATTTGAGTTTACCCTGTATAAGCTTTATACAGAGTAAAATGGATTTATTTGGGGTTTGGATCCCATTGGGAGCTAGGTGCTGGAGTCAGGAGTACCTGCTGAGTGGTTTTCAGTTAAAGCCTGCAGCTCTGGGGACATGGTTCAGACCCTGGGTCTGTGTTGCAGCAGGCTTGCGTGTCTGGCTCAACAAGACAGGGTTCTGGATTCCCAAGCTGACAGGGAAAACGGACTCAGAGGTAGTTTCAGCACATCAGGTGACAGTCCCAAGGGGGTCTCTATGACCGAACCCGTCCATGTTCTGTTCTGCCATGGTTTGTGCAGATGCAGTTTAGGGTTGCCCATGAGCTCCATGGGAGATTGAAGCCAAGGATCTTCTACATTGGGTCTTTCACAGGGTATTTATTTGTGACTTCTTGTGAACTCCATTTGGCTTTCCAAGCTTCATCAGGGTTGAAGTTGCATTGTTGTAGGTTAAATGCCTGAATCCAAAAGGGTGTATGTGACTAAGTGGTGGTGAGGGATGTTGTTAAGGTCGTGGTGGATGGAAAGATGTTCATTTTCCACAATACTCTGGAATTCCCGAAGGCGTAGTGTTTTGCGGCAGGGGATCCACACTATGACAGCAGGTGTCTTGGTTCTATGCAGTAAGCTTTTGTGCTTTCTTCATATCTCATGTTCTACACGGGGGAGGGATAGCTCAGTGGTTTGAGCATTGGCCTGCTAAACCCAGGGTTGTGAGTTCAATCCTGGAGGGGGCCACTTAGGGATCTAGGGCAAAATTGGTCCTGCTAGTGAAGGCAGGGGGCTGGACTCGATGACCCTTCGGGGTCCCTTCCAGCTCTAGGAGATAGTAACTCCTTAGTGGAGTAAATAATAAATGGAGATATACTTAAGTAAAAGTGGATCAGATCAAAGTTTATTTTCAGGCAGTTACCACCCCACAGTCCTACAATAAACTCTGTCCCATATTTTTCATAATTGTCCTTAATTTACCAGTGACTAAACTGATACAGGGTGGGATGGAGCATCCTAGCTCAAGCAAACCACATGATAGAGCATTCCTTATCCTGCAAACCCAAACTGAAATGGGGCAGAATCAAATGCTTCACCTCCAGGGGCCAAACAGGGGAGAATCCTGTATCTTGACCCAGCTGACTCAGTGAGATCATTTGGGTCAAGGATTCCTAAGAGCAATGAAGTCCCTGAAGATTCCTGCCATGATAAGCCAAATAGGGAAAAGGGACACATTGTCTGGTGGAAAGAGGATAAATGACACCAAAATGAAGAAGTCTGGGGGAGAGGAAGAGAGAGTAAATTTCGATTTAAATTGGCCAGGTGCTGCTGCAAATTGTCTACTTGGCTCCAGTTGTAGTTATGAACTATAACACTGGTCTACAATTTTTGAGAAGTCGTCTGCTTCAGAGATAAAATGTAATATTTATGATGTATTTTGATGTGCTGAATTCAAATATGACAATTAAAAACTGATTGGCTACAGTTTCTAAGATATTTATGTTTTTACATTTTATGTCTATGTATATTGTGTAGATAGAGTTTTAATCATAAATTGTAAACCTAGGTCTTTTCATGTGTTTATGGTTGCTTTACATGATAATATTTCACCTGTCCTGTTTATGTAACACTTTAAAAATCAGCAAAAGGGTTATATAAATAAAATTTATTATGAAACAAAAGGCAAAAAACTATTATGTACATAGTTTAGTCCTATTCAGTGTCTACTCGGCGCTTCTTGGCTTGTCTCTTGTATTCATTAAATGGAGCATCTCTTGTCACTGTCCAGCAATAGTCTGCAAGCATTGATGGGCTCCATTTGCCCTGATAGCGTTTCTCCATTGTTGCAATGTCCTGGTGAAATCGCTCGCCGTGCTCGTCGCTCACTGCTCCGCAGTTCGGTGGAAAAAAATCTAGATGAGAGTGCAAAAAATGTATCTTTAGTGACATGTTGCAACCAAGGCTTTTGTATGCCTTGAGGAGGTTTTCCACCAACAACCTGTAGTTGTGTGCCTTGTTGTTTCCGAGAAAATTTATTGCCACTAACTGGAAGGCTTTCCATGCCGTCTTTTCCTTGCCACGCAGTGCATGGTCAAATGCATCATCTCGAAGAAGTTCACGAATCTGAGGACCAACAAAGACACCTTCCTTTATCTTAGCTTCACTTAACCTTGGAAATTTTCCACGGAGGTACTTGAAAGCTGCTTGTGTTTTGTCAATGGCCTTGACAAAGTTCTTCATCAGACCCAGCTTGATGTGTAAGGGTGGTAACAAAATCTTCCTTGATTCAACAAGTGGTGGATGCTGAACACTTTTCCTCCCAGGCTCCAATGACTGTCGGAGTGGCCAATCTTTCTTGATGTAGTGGGAATCTCTTGCACGACTATCCCATTCGCAGAGAAAACAGCAGTACTTTGTGTATCCAGCCTGCAGACCAAGCAAGAGAGCAACAACCTTCAAATCGCCACAAAGCTGCCACTGATGTTGGTCATAGTTTATGCACCTCAAAAGTTGTTTCATGTTGTCATAGGTTTCCTTCATATGGACTGCATGACCAACTGGAATTGATGGCAAAACATTGCCATTATGCAGTAAAACAGCTTTAAGACTCGTCTTCGATGAATCAATGAACAGTCTCCACTCATCTGGATCGTGAACGATGTTGAGGGCTGCCATCACACCATCGATGTTGTTGCAGGCTACAAGATCACCTTCCATGAAGAAGAATGGGACAAGATCCTTTTGACGGTCACGGAACATGGAAACCCTAACATCACCTGCCAGGAGATTCCACTGCTGTAGTCTGGAGCCCAACAGCTCTGCCTTACTCTTGGGTAGTTCCAAATCCCTGACAAGGTCATTCAGTTCACCTTGTGTTATGAGGTGTGGTTCAGAGGAGGAGGATGGGAGAAAATGTGGGTCCTGTGACATTGATGGTTCAGGACCAGAAGTTTCATCCTCTTCCTCTTCCTCGTCTGACTCAAGTGAGAATGATTCTGGTGCATCAGGAACCGGCAGTCCTTCTCCGTGGGGTACTGGGCGTATAGCTGATGGAATGTTTGGATAATGCACAGTCCACTTTTTCTTCTTTGACACACCTTTCCCAACTGGAGGCACCATGCAGAAGTAACAATTGCTGGTATGATCTGTTGGCTCTCTCCAAATCATTGGCACTGCAAAAGGCATAGATTTCCTTTTCCTGTTCAACCACTGGCGAAGATTTGTTGCACAAGTGTTGCAGCATATGTGTGGGGCCCACCTCTTGTCCTGATCTCCAATTTTGCAGCCAAAATAAAGGTGATAGGCTTTCTTAACCATAGTGGTTATACTGCGCTTTTGTGATGCAAAAGTCACTTCACCACAAACATAGCAGAAGTTATCTGCACTGTTCACACAAGTACGAGGCATCTCTGCTCACTTTGGCTAAACAGAAATGTGTCCCTTTGCAAAATCAAACACTGACAAATAAGAGAGCACGACACTGTATGTTTTCTAGAGCTGATATAGGGCAATTTGTTCAGCAGAGTGATGTAAGCTTCGTTATGATTGCATTATCCATGACTTCTAGGAATAACATGATGCAATTCATATCCTGTATGACGCAATACCAGCTTCAGATTGCATCATTCATTGTTTTGCCTAAAAAGCAAGTACTGTCCAAACCCAGTCATAGATTTATTCATAGATCCAGTCAAAGATGTATTTTAGTCATTTCTGGTTTAAATTGAGATCCCTTCCCTTTATAACTCACTTATCCTCCGCCATTCCCAAGTCAAGGGTCGTATATACTGACCCAATAGCATATCTTGAAAACTAGAGCCAATCAACAATTTTAAGCATCATTTTCGTTCTCAGTGACCCAGAATTAGTAAAGTTTGACTACATTTATTTCAGAAGCATTTTGGCTGTAGAGCAGTGTAACAGCCAAAAAGCTGGGATTTTCCAGTCTACTAGATACATTCGAACAGACAGCAGAGAATGGGCTGGTTGCTCTTTTCAGATTTACCCTGATTTTCTGTCCATTTTCTTCTCTTGCTTTGTTACTGAGACATTTAACATTTATGTAATTTTCTGCTGAAATTTCCCCATGACACTTACTAATCCTTTTATAAATCGCTTGGAACAAAGCTGCCGAGATACTTTTTGTTCTAGAAGCTTAGTATGCTTTTCTCAGAAACATTCAACCTTTGAAAAGGTATAAACAAATTCTGCTTGTCATATATTTTACTCCATTTACCTTTTTTAATTGTAAATAAAATAATTATATTGAATATAGGGAACAGCAGTCATCCAGATGTTTTTTACTTTGGTATTAAATTCCTTAAATTTTGCATTGTACCCCACATTTTCATTGTACAATATACGGCAGATGCTTTCAGTTTCAGAGCCAACAATCCATTAAGATGAGTGGGGTTGGTTGACCACTCAGAACTGGTTCAGGCAGTCTGCAAGCTCAGGCAGATAGTCCAGCATCAGTTCACATTCAATGCATGTTTTCCAGCTTTTCTTCACAACCTGAGGGCTAGAAACAAATTTATTTTTTATAATGAAAGTGGAGATTCTCAATCATAGGTGTGGTAAGGGATCAAATTCTAAGTCTGCTGGATCAAATTCTAAAGCCGCTGAATCATGGAATACACAGAACTTCACATATAAGGAACAATTTTGCATCAACAGCAAGATAAGTTAGATGACAGAATAGGTCTCTTCTCTCTCTAATTTTTATTAGTCAATCTGTCCAGGTAGATTGGTGAGCACATCTACCACTTGTGAAGATTATAAAATCATTCCGTAATGTTGCCTGGCCTATACTAAAATTACATAGCAACTTCAATTTTTGGAGTGAATATTTATGGGCTCATTCTCTTCTCTGCCACATTTTCATTAATTTAAAAGTTGAATTTGGTTTTGAATATCTTCCGTTAGAAGTAGTACACAACAAAGCAATTTACAATAGTGTCTTTCTTTAAGCCCTTAGAGCAGTGAGTAATTAGGCAAATATGGCCATCCTTTTGTGCTTAGCAATAAGGTAGCTCAAATAATGTCAACAAAAACATTCGTAAGAACTGTCCACGGTAGTAAGTGTGCATAGGATTGGACCCCTGGGAGGACTTGTCTCACTGAGCTAAGTTGTGTTTTAAAAGGCAAAGGAAACATCATAACACCCCTTTCCCAAAGGACAATGCTGTATCAGCATTTTGTTAAGCCATAGTTCTGGCATAAGAATTAAACACAAACTTTTGTGCCAGAGGTAAAAGTGCTCTAACTGAAAGCAGACACTTGACATAAAACACTGCTGGTATTAAAATATATACTGGTCAGCCAGTTTGTGCCATATGGCCAGAGCCTGCAGCACTATGCTACCATCAGAGAGGGAAAGTACTGTGGACTCCAAAATAAGAAAACTCCCTGCAATAATTATTTTCAATACGAGGACCACTTGAAGAGTTAAATAATTGGGTTTGAAAAATGCTTAGAATCAAATATGCACTTCTGAACCTAAAGGGGAACACCCTAAGGTAATGTGAGATTTCTGTTAAGATGTCTAACATTTCTATTTTAGAATTACCTACATGTTGTTCAACACTGATAGGACAGCCTTATAATTCTATCATGCAAACATGAAAAACCTGTTCTACCACTTCAGAATAAAGCAGTGCCTGTTATTTACAGCAGCAATAACATATTTGTGATTGAACTGTTGGGTGAGTTAAGGATAAAGCAGAATGTTAACTCTGAATAGCTTTTGGCAGATGACAGATCTGCAGGGCATGCTCTGCCTCTGACCTGTATACAATCTTTTCCTACAAGTGCCCCCTTCTTCTTTATGGTAGGCCTTGGGCCTCCATTCTGCTCAAGAGGAAGTCTGTAACTAGGGCCCTGGTGTCAGCACTTCTGTTTCTCATTGTGACTCCTTCCACAAGTCCAAATGAGCTTGTGCACCTGTTGGAAACATACCATCTTGGGAGGTCTGCAACCAGCAGATGTTTGCAGTGACACTAGACAGCCTCTTCAAAACAGGCTATTTATTAGACAACAGGAATATCACCATCTTTAGGTACATTGGGTTAAAAAGGTGAAGTAAAGCCTAAACACAGCTCTAACTTGTCAGCTTGTCCTTCCTTAGCTCATCAGATCTCTGCCCTGGCCTGGAAGGCAGCTGGCATGCTTACAGCAAGCCTCGCTCTGTGCCTCTCAGTTAGTACTAGGCAGCCCCTCTCAACCCTTTTTTTCTAGGCCTTCAGACCCACAATAGTTTATTGCTGCCTTTGATCTCTTTCTTCCCATCACAGCTGTATAAATGACTAGTGTTTGAGGGGATGCTCCTCACCATGACAGTGTTTTACTTTTCCTGTTTGGTTTCTTTAACAATCCCTTTTGATCCAACTTCATAGCAAGTAACCCACTATAAACACGGAGAGCCCATGTACCATCTTCATACAAATATTATCAGTATTACCTAGTTCATCACAGCAGGTCAGAATACTAAACAGCTTTTTGTGTTTTAATCCCCTGCTAAAATGATTTTCAAATTTTGACCAAGGCAAATCAGGAGCAATAGTAACTGCAAACAACTATGCTGCAAGTTTCTCTGGTCCTCTGGGGTAAGAAAACTTCTCTGGCATCACAGCACAGGCAAGGTTATGAGTTTAGGCACTATTTGAAAACCTGTTATTGGAGACACACCCAAAATGTGCATTAATGGAAGGGACAGAAAAAAGATGTACTGAAGAATTATTTTTTTCCTGCTATCCACCCTAACAATTCATGCTCTTACACTTGCTGTTAGTCATTGCTTTTTGGTATTTCCAATAACTTTCAAAAAAATATTAGCATAAAATCAATGGCAGAGCATTGAGCTTTTGTATGTTACGCTTTGGATCTGGAAAAAATGGAAGCTGAAATAGAACATTTTCAATGAGCCCTTGTCACAGGATGGGATGGCCTTTTCATATATTCAAACATTCCAACCCCAGAAGGAATCACTGTGATGATCTAGTCCAGGGATAGGCAACCTATGGCACGTGTGCCGAAGGCGGCACGCAAGCTGATTTTCAGTGGCACTCACACTGCCCGGGTCCTGGCCACCGGTCCGGGGGGCTCTGCATTTTAATTTAATTTTAAATGAAGCTTCTTAAACATTTTAAAAACCTTATTTACTTCACATACAACAATAGTTTAGTTATATATTATAGACTTATAGAAAGAGACCTTCTAAAAACATTCAAATGTATTACTGGCACGTGGAACCTTAAATTAGAGTGAATAAATGAAGACTCGGCACACCACTTCTGAAAGGTTGCCGACCCCTGATCTAGTCTGACCTCCTGTATAACACAGGCCATAGAACTTCCCCACAATAATCTCTAGATCAGATCTTTTAGAAAAACATCCAATCTCGATTTAAAATTGTCAGACACACTGGTAAATTGTTCTAGGGGTTAATTGCTCTTTCCCCTCCTCCCTTTAAAATTTTGTGCCTTATTTCCACTCTGAATTTGTCTAGTTTCAACTTCCAGCACTTGGATCTTGCAGGACCTCTCTGCTAGATTGAAGAGCCATTATTAAATACACCTCTACCCCGATATAACGCTGTCCTCGGGAGCCAAAATTTTTTACCGTGTTATAGGTGAAACCGCGTTATATCAAACTTGCTTTGATCCGCTGGAGCGCGCAGCCCCGCTCCCCGGAGTGCTGCTTTACCGCGTTATATCCAAATCCGTGTTATATCGGGGTAGAGGTGTATTTGTTTCTCATGTGGTACCTACAGACTGGGCTTTAGTCCCCACCTGTAACTGATCAGCTGCCTCTCAGATTAGTGCAATAAAAGGCCAACAAGCAGCTCACTTACGGATAAGAGCTGTAAAGAGGCTTCTGCAGGAGGTTCTAGGTTAGGAAAAAAGGAGCTGGAGGGAAGAGGGCTTGCCACAGCAGCTAGGTGAAAGAGCTGGCTGGGAACAGACAGCAGCAGCAGCCCTCTGAGGTAGTGGTCTTAGGAGGAACCACGGAGCAGGACCTGGTTTTCCTATTTTGATGGATGCTGAACTGTGTGTGTGTGTGTGTGTGTTTGAACAATAAATGCAGCCCTGAGAAAAGGGACTGAAATACTGATATGTGTGGGAGCTGCTTTGACACACTGGCCTGGGAGCTGACATATCAGCTTAACCAAGAGAAACCAGGGCAGAGGCAAGCTCAGATGCTGGGTTTGGGGAGAACCGGTTACAGCCCTTCACTAGTGTGGCAGAAATAGGCACCATTAGAGCTGGTAAACAATGTACCGGTAAATCTAATCATGACTCACCCATGTCAAGCAGAAACCTACATTCTTAAGTGTTCTACCTGAAGGGTGACTTGTTTTTCCCTTTGTCTCCAGGTAAATGGGCAGTTTAAAATGCGCAAATATTAAATAAAATCCAAGTTTTGCTTCACAATGTATAAACTTTGCTAGGTGACAACGGGGGAAGTTTTGCTCTCATTTACACCATAGTGAAATAATTGAGCCTCTAACTGCATTTTAAAACACTTGAAATCAGCGTTTCTCACATGTGGCACCAGTGGATTTTTTTGCGTCCACGACAGTCTCCAAAGCATAGGCAGAGATGGGGAGGAGGGGGTGAGTCCCTCCCTGCACTGCCCAGCTGTTGCTCCTGAATAGCTGTTACCAAGGGCAGCGAGATGCGCTGCCTTGGTGTTTGTGCTGGTGCTGCCAGCAAGGATTAGCGTGCCCTGCACCACGCAGCCTCCTCAGGGGGTTCCAGGCAGCGCCTCTGGAGACTGGTGGGGCTGGAGGCAGCTCTTGTCAGTGGAAGCAGGTGCAGTGTTTGGTCGTCAGGACACTCCCGGTGGCAGCTCCCCTGCTCCTGCCCAGCCGAGGCACAGGGAGCCAGGGACTCCGCAGGCAGCTGGTGAGTTCCCAACCCACCTTCCCCAGGGTGGGCGCTCGCTGAAGGTCCACAAGTGGAAGAGACAGAGAATTGGGTCGGCGCTTTCCCCACCTGGGGCCACACTTGCTGTTTACAGATGATGTAGCTACTGCAGCAGCTCAACAGCTCCGGGCTGCTGCAGAGCTTGGCAGCTCCCCGACAGGGTGAGGGGCCCCCGCACCATAACACACTCTGAGCACAAGAATAGGAGCAAAGTCCATGTGTGCTGAATGGGGAGCTCAACTTCTTACCGTCTTTATACATAAACAAATTACCATGATTTGGACGTGTATATGTCTGTATTGAATTGTTTTTCCAAGTATTTTAGGAAAAACTGTCACAACAGCCACCAGCAAGAGTTGGTGGCTGCACTTTGAGGCCACCAAAAATTTATCATGAGAAACTCTGCTTTAGATTCAGTTTACAAACAGAAAACACCAAGTAACCATTTTGTGTCCAATTTTTCTCTTACCCTCTCCTCCCCACACACTGCTAATACAAAAACTCTTCAGAAAATTAAAAATGATGGTGGAAAAGAACAGGAATGGATAATTCATATGGGATTAAGTTTTCAGCCTGTCTTACAACTGCCTCTGTACAATCACATTTGTACAAGGAAAATCAGAGGCCGGGGAGATGTGGCTTCAAGTTCACGCAGACATTTAAATGATTTACACATCTGTAAAATGGGGATAATGATCTACACCTCCTTTGCAAAGTGCTTTGAGATCTACTGATAAAAAGTACTGTAAGAGCTATTAGAAATTTAACTTTCTCTCAGTTGTAATGCACAACATGGCCCTTTTTAATATTGTATGGTAAAAGCTTGGAAACAGTTCATTCACACCACACATTTTCCTTGGCAAATTGGGTGAGGGGCAACGAGGGGAAACTAAGTACCTTGTTGCAGAATTTGAGCTTTCGTTAAAAAAACAAAAAAAAAAAAACAAGTTAAATTTCTGACCCCCAATGTAATGAAGATAATTTTCCAAATGGGACCTGCTATAGTGCTGTCTGCCTCAAGCCTGCAGACAGCCCAGTGCCTCTCTATAAGCTCCTCATTTTTCCCAAGCATAAGAGTGAAATTGATGAGATTCAGGCCATGTCTTCACTATGGAGCTAAATCAGCACTTCTTTAGTGGGTGTGGTGAAGACGTGCTAAATCGATGGGAGTGTGCTCTCCCGTTGATTTCTGTACTCCACCACTCAGAGAAGAGTAAGGGAAGTCAGCGGGAGAGCATATTCACGTAACTGAAGTAGCTTACTACGGTAGTGTAGACCTGGCCTCAGGTTCCCTTCACTGCTATTATTCAGTAGCCTCTGGGTGCCAGTGAAACTGACATGAAGCAATTGATTTCAATCTGTTTCAACCCATTGCTGCTTTGAAATCAAGCGTGTGGCAGCAGCATAAAGCAGGAGCTATTCAGAAGGCAGAAGGATACAAACAATTGAGACTGGGGCGAGGGGTGGAAGAGACCGCCTCCCTACTTCCAGCACCCAGACAATAAAGATTGGGCACTCCTGGACAGGCAGCAGAGAGTGTTTTTCACTTTTAAAGCCACCATTCCCAGCTGTTGAATGTATTAAGTAGTTGATATGAGAGAATTCCCCCTCACAAGCAGGGCCTAGGACAGGCATGTGGTAGGACTCCAGCGGCTGTTTAAGGATGGAGATGGGGAGGGAGACTGAGTTACCAGAGTATTTGTTGATAGCGCCCTTTTCCTCACAAATTTTTCCAATCTATTCCTGGCTAGGTGTCTGGTATACTTCTCAAGGCCAGTGCACTGATGAAGTGGAAAGTATTAGAAATGTAACTCATGAGAGGTATTACCCACTACTGCATATGAGGAGAAATTCAAAGACAGCGTGTCCTTTTACTAGGCAAAATTATGTAATAGGTCTATTAATATGACTCTCAAGAGTTCAAAGGAAATTTGGTTGGAAAACAGACAGATGTTTCCAAGTATTAATTTTGGAACATAAGTAGTGTCTCTTGAGACCATATTTAATGTACTTATTACCCAATTTGCTTTTATGAAATGACCCCAACAAAGACTGCCGAAGCGTTCCCATGAGTTCTATACAAGACTACAGGTTCATGGAACAGATTGCTTTTTAATTATTTGGACTTTCATAGATTATATTTTAGCAGATATTCCTGGGTTAGAGTTACCCCTGTTGGTGCAGGATTGGAAATTCTGATTCCACCATGTCTAAGAGGGCTGCTGGCCTGGAGAGGGAGTTTTGCTGGGGATCCACAGAAGCCTGCCAGTAGAAATTCCTAGGGGATGTACCGAAAATACTGCATATCTTGGGTTCCTAGATCCTGTATTGTCCCAGGCCAAGCTCCATTTGTTGGCTAGCACAGCCCACAGTTCTAAAGATCCCCAAGGCAGAGGGAGAGAGTACAGTTTGTTCCCCAAGCAAGGCTGCAGATTTTGTGTTGCCAGGAACCTGCAGTCTACATTATCCCAGCAGAAGCTAAAACAAATCTAGTCCATAGGCTTAAATGGCTGCGTGCATGGAACTGGGTTGACAACAACAGTTTGCCACTATTTGTTATTTGCTGCCGTATGCTAAGCTAACATTTTTCCCATGTGAAAATCAAATTATAGCCAATGACAGGTGTTGACTCTCAGAAGAGCCGTTTGGGCACAAGCATTCCCGATGGCAAAGGTACAAGCAGGAGCCTGAAGTATACGCCAGCTTCACCTTTCTGCTAAATTAGTGTTCTGTTAAAAAAACCAAACAAATAATATTTTGAGGTTTCAGAATTTTTAATGTAATACCGCTTGACAGCATACAGTGCTGATATGCTAAAATACTCAATTCATGTTTCCTCAACGGAAACTTAAACTTAGACTCTGTAATTCATAGCTTACAAACAGCATTATTCATACAAAAAGCTGTGGAGATGATGATGACATTTCTCTAGAGTATAATTGTAAGTAGATAATTTACAAAATGTTTGGGAAACATATTCAGTCTATGATTCTGTGTATTAAGAATGGAACCCCAAACTATCAACAAAATTTGTGGTTACTTGATTTTCCAGACTTAGTGCATAATTAAAAAAAAAAAAAAAAAAAGTGAATTAACCATGAATCAATTACAGACTAAAAAAAAGCACATAATCACCACCTCTTTTGGGAAAGCAGCCTGGTTTTTATAGTAATTTATTGCTAAAGTAATACCACCCATAAAATATGAGCTCATCATACCCAAGACCTTACTATATATTTGAAGCCAGTAAATCAAAAAGTCAGCTTTGCTTGCTGAGTTTGATTATGGTATTCGACAGCTCTGGAGACTGGATTCCTTCATTTATCCACACACAAGGTAAATCACAGGCAGCAATTAAAGCGTCTTCATATTGCCCTGCCAAATGTGCCTCAAACCTAACTTGGAGGAACAAGCCTCTATGGTTAATTCTCCATGTCCAATCTGTCTGATTTCTCTGCTAAGGTTGCCACCATGTGTCTAGCCTCAGCCGTCCACAACAGAGCTACTAAATTTACTTCACTGGGGCTATGCTATTAATGATCTGGCGCAAAGATGCCCATTACTTTCAACTGTGACAGGACTCCTGACCACTACACGTCTTCAACCAAACATTGATTTCCACTTATGCCACTGATGAGCCAGACATAATTCAAACAAGTAGCGTAGAGAAGAAAAAATGCTTTTCATTACCAATTCTCCCCCCACCTCATTGCCTTTCATTTTCCTCCTCTGTCTTCAATTACAAATATAAAGTAACTGGCTAATTTGCCTAGAGGCTGATCAAACAGATATGACAAAAATTAGATTTTATAAATATGCAACCCTTTGACAACAGAAGGAAGAGAAGGTTTTACAGCCTGCTTATTTGACACAACATGATTCCTTGGTGTTTTAAACATTACGCACCGTAAAATAGTTTCAGACAACAATACATGTATACCATGCTTTGGCCACACCGGTATAGCACCATCTCTTGAAAAGACACTTCGCTTTTAATATATTTTTGCATGCAAATGTATAAGAACTTAAACTTTAGGATAGCATTCTCACAACAAAGTCTGCTTAAATTATGTAAAAAAATTAAATATTGTAAACCAAAGGCAAAAGGAGTCTTTTTTTTTTTTATGACCAACAATATCATTTCTGTTCATTCAAAAATCTGCAGTGCAGGAAATCTTTGGTTTTTCAATAGAATTCATTCCAACTTCCTTTCATTTTTACATGGTTACATCCATGTCTTTTAGGCCATAACACACTGATGTTTATTCAGAATTAACCACAACATTCCCAATTTTGAAATGATAATTCATCTTTCCACCCTTGTAAAACCTAATTATTTATATCTTCATTGAAAGTACTATAGTTTAAAAGTTGTGGTGTGCTTGCCATAAAATTTTAATTCATTTTAAGATTGAAGTCTGGATTTTTTAAAGACCTAAAACATGATTTGTGGTAGCGTAGAAGTGGGCACAATAATAGGGGATTATTCTAAAGAAAAATGTGTACATTGTAAAACTCTATGTACAGCATGATACAAAAATCTCATTTTTCTCCACATCACCTATGTATGGCTTTTAAAAAAAACTTACCGTATTTATGTTCATTTTATGGATACTGGACAGTTAAGTCAGTTGAATTATGTAAGTCACTGTAAATAGACTGTCCAATTTCTTAGAACATGCTTTTACTTATGTTATGGTCTAATGGTCAACACTGTGCAATCAAGTATAGTGCAATTCAAAAATAGCAAAATGAAAATAAAACCTAAGTTTCGCAATATTACAAAAGAGTCCACAGCTGTTATGTACAGAAACTGAAGTGACTTTTGTTCGCTAATTTGTTTTCCTAGCTACAGAGCTCTAAATATTTCTCTTTAAAATAAATGGCTTGGAATAACAGCATGAATCTACTACCCAATGCAGATTAGACACTACATTTGTTACGTTTCTGCATAACATGTTGTGATGATGGAACAAGAGGACCCTTTGTCAGAGTGGAAGGTAAAGATCCGTCTAGTACAGTGGTCACTATTTCACAGGAAGTATGGTTGACTGCTGTTTTTAGTTTAACAGAATTTCTCAGTTGCAACCTGCCACAGAAGATTACGTATATGATTTCAGAGCTGCACAAGACTGCTTTTCCTATACACACTACCAGCATTTCTTAAAGAATGCATGTTCACTACTGCTAGAAAACTCCTATGTCATTTAAGGTATTTAGATATACATTTTTATACAAGAATATAATCTAAAACAATGCTGATGAACATACTAAATCAATCTAAAGATGTCCAGTTTAAACACATCAGAACAAAGTACAGTCTTTTAGAATATTCAGAAATGTAAGCTACTTTGGAGGCTTTTTTGGTTTAGTACAGATGTTGATTTTTCAAGACACCCACCCTCGTCTTTTAATTAGTTCTCCTCCAAATGTATTGGAGGGCAGAAACAGCCCTTATTCAATTCACGTTTTCATCAGAAAAGGGATGACTTTTGAGCTTTATCAAAGTATCAAGAAAGCATATTAGCCAATCAAGATAAGAAGGAAGAACTGCTGTGAAAGATTTATGTTCCGTGTATATGAACAAGAAGGCTGAAGAGCTACAAAATAAGAGTCCAATTGTTCCGTGTGAAGAATCCCTTTTCTCTAAAACAATGTTCTCAAAAATATACAAATCCCTCCATTTAAATAACCATCCCCAACTTTCCTATCAGAAACATACTCCATTGTTTGCCCATTGATCCCTTCATGTATCATCCTTTGAATACAGACAACTACTCCACTGATTTCAAAATTTACATTATTTTAGTGGAAAGTATAGCTAAAGTCTTGAATACAAAAACGTTCTCAAAAAACTGATCTTGCAAAGTCTGGTGCAGTTACTATGTCTCAAATTGAAATATGTGATGCATTCCACACAGATCTAAATATAACGTTACTAAAAAGGAATGGGGTTTCCAGTCTTTTCCCTTCTACCCAAGTAAATGAAGTCTGAGATTGCCAACACCCATGATGAGCAGATGCGCCTTGAGGACCTTTGAAATCTCCACACAATGCAATTCTAGCAGCAGCAAGGTTTACTGGTTGTCTCCTTCAACCCTTCTCTTGCGAACTGTGTCCATAAGAAAAGAGAAAATACAATTATAAAATCTGTAATAACTGTCTAAGGATCTCCACAATATCTCAACAGCTAACAGGACAATTAGTAGTTGTTAACCTTTTAAACCACAATTCTTTCAGCTATGTA
The DNA here is from genome assembly GCA_003942145.1 of Platysternon megacephalum. Classification (NCBI taxonomy): domain Eukaryota; kingdom Metazoa; phylum Chordata; order Testudines; family Platysternidae; genus Platysternon; species Platysternon megacephalum. The sequence goes on from QXTE01000179.1 coordinate 2,183,917, forward strand.
AAATTTCATTCCAAACTGTTAATTAACATTTAGCACTAGTCATCATTTCAAATTTGCTTATTAGCAACTCTGAGTACCTTATTTCGATACTCATGAACAATTTAAGATTTATATGGTAAGAATTAGAGTATAATGTCACATCACTTGAAATTTGGTGAGCAGATTTAACAGTTATTCTTGACTTCATATGTACCATTCTCTAGCACTGTGCTTAATTATAGTTCTAATTAGGAATATACAAAAGCTTCAGAACACTCTAAAACTTTATAATATTAACACATGTTCAGTAATCTGATAATCTTCAGTCCATATCAGAGTGAATAAATTTTCAGATCTCTTAAAACAATAAATTACACAAGGGACGAACAAAAGATTGGTGAATAAAGTTACTAAAACTCACATGCTATTTACAGTTAAAGAATATGCAGTATTGACTGAATGATTGGAGTACGCTTAATGTTTAAAGTAAAACCCTGATGTTCTACATAGCGTATAAGTGAAATAATCAGTTTGTCTTGCATTTTCTCTTTCCTGATCAAATTAACTTCTCCTTTTTTGAGTAGATATAGTGGATTTGAAAGTGGATTAAGAGTTTTAAAAGCCTCAGGTTAGATAGGATATTTCCACATTATTTTTTTAAATTAGAAGTTACTATATATTTGCAGAAAACAAACCAAATATTAACAGTGGTTTAAATACTTAATCACATGATATATTAATAAAAAATATAAATGTATCTGTTACAGTTTTATATAAACCAAGTTGTCTGTCTTCAGCTTTGGTTCAAATTAATGAACTGAAAAGTTTTAATGCTATATTGTAAAATCAGAGTGGAATAATCGTTTTTCACTGCTGGAAAAGATACTCCACTGATGCTTGAATATGGAGTTTACAAGTTTTAGTACTTACAGAGACCTACCATCAAAGCCTAAAATGTACTACTCATTTAAAAAGTAACCTATAAATATTTAAACTGTTGCATTCTTAGGCTCTCTCTTACACTCATCTCTAATTTTTTAGTTTGATCGCAAAAGTAGATGAAGTGGTTCATACTGCTGGGCCTTCTCACTGTAGTCCAATCATGCAGTTAGAAATAAATTGGCACAGGGTCTCAGGCAAACAAGAACAGGGGTGCAGGACAGCATGAGAGAAACATGGGGAGAAAAGATGTAGACAATTTGTCAGAAGAAACGTACAAAGACAGTGATGTGAGACTAAACATTTCAGTTTCAGTGCTCAATACCCAACTGGGTATTCACAATAACCTGTCTCTGTAGCTTCAGGGCTCGAGAGATGAAAAGGCTTTTGCAGAAAATTTTACTCGTATACTCCAGACTAAGAAAGCAAGAAAAAAAAAGGCAAGATATCAATAGAAAACATAGAAATAGATTTTCAGCAATTAAATGCTAAAATCAGAACTGGTGAAAAACAGGAAAGTTCACAACTAGCAGAGAAGCACTTGAAATATGATGATACAAGAGAAAAGATCAAATCGATTGTTCTCAAATGTAGGCCATTTCAGAGGTAGCTATGTAGTATGTCAGGTGCCTTCATGCTCCCTTCAAATGATATCTTTCCTCCTGTTCCTCTCTCCCTGGCCTTTCACGGCTGCTCATCTTCCCCACAGACAGCTTTCCTCAATGGGAGCCCCTGGACCAAATCACCAGCCTCTCAAACCTCAGGCCTCTGCTCTCAACAGGTCCCCCACTAAGCTTCTTTGGACCCTTGGAAACTACTCTGGCAAGCACCTGCCCCACTTCCTGTCCTGAAGAGATACCCCTCCTGAACCATGGGGTGTGTGGGTGCGTAACCAGAAAGAGGAACCACTTAGTAAGGGAAAAAAAGTAAAAAAGGTAATTCTATTTAATGTGGCGAATTTAGTTATTGTTATTTAGCTGGAGGCTTTAGTGTAGGTATATATAATGCATTACCTAAGTTCTTACATTATGTTCATAACTAAGCTGCCCCATTCAGTTAGCCACATCTGTGGTGATGAGTCCTGGCACCCTCGCAACAGGGATTAATTTAGTGTCTCCACTGGCCTCCCAGTTCACAGTGGCTGCAAGATAGGGGATATGCCCTTTACTTGAAATTAGGTAACTATCCACTATCCCAAGTCAATGGGTTTGGATGATCAAGTAACAGGGTTCTTGTTCATTTTTCCTATTTTGCATGTCAGAACAAAGCCACCATCAGAAGTACTCTTCATCCTTTTGGAAGCCAGGAGCTAACACCTTCCAGAAGAGACAAGGAGAGTTGATTTTTTTTAAAATTAGTAATTTCAATGTATCCTTTAAAGAAATACTGAATCATATCCAGGGCAAAGCCAAATGTATATGAAACTATAAGGCATGTTCTGCTTATGTCTTGTCTGGAATTCTTATTTTTTCTAGTTTTAGAGAATACTTAAAAATTCTGGACTCTAGCCTGGGAGCCTGGAGAGTCTTTGAAAACTGAAAAAAAGGGGGAAATTAAGAGAAGAAAAAAAGTAAGAGAGTAGGACTCAAAGTAAAGGAGAAAACTGGAATAGAGTTATGTGTGTATCAGGGGCATGTCATAATTAAAACACAAAGCAAAAACACTATCTGTGCCATTAGTTCATTCAACAGTCTACCAGAGAGGTCTTACCCAAATCATTATTTTTTGTGATAGCTGCAGCTGCCCTGGTTCGCGGTCCCTGTTGTGTGAAATGATATCCAAATTTAAGGATATTTGTGCTCTCCTCAAGCATTTTGGCAATTTCCATTTCTACAGGTGTTCCCAACTGCTGCCTCTGTTAACAAACATTACAACTTCAATATATTCATATTCATTTCCTACAAAAACCTAGAATATTTTTAGTATACTTAGATGACAAGTAGTCCTCTTCAAATCTACTGATTTGAAAGACATGAAAAGTTCAGACTACTGGTCTCTCTCTATTTTAAACACCAATCACAAAATTAACTTGGCACCAATTTCAAGTGGATACCTATTTGAATTTTAAATCAAACTTATGAAGCTCCCCATCCTCATACCCCTCAGTTAGTTATATGCCTTTCTTCTCCTTCCCATTGTTGGCTCCCTCTATATTTTAATTGTCTGAGGCCTATCTGCTGGCCCTAATGTTGGCACTCTTGCAAGTTTCCCCAGACTCTTGGGTTTCCTAAAAGGTACTGTGCATCCTGGAGCACAGCAAACAGGGTAGCATTCTGGGGCTTTCAAGTCTGTAGCTTCTAGTAAGATACTAGTAGCTAGAGACACATTTCTAGACCTGCTGGACTAACATTGTAAAGGTAAAATGGAGCAGAAAAAATTTACTCAACCCAGCATAAGAGTTCAGTTAAAGGGGTTTATGTAGGCTCACCCATTAAAAGCAAGTTTTCCCCCTCTGCCACCACAAAGTAAGAGCAATCAGTTGTTTAACAAATTCTGTGTAATAACCAGAATCTCTTAGTGTTTAGTTAGAATAATAAGTGAATCTGGCAAGAAAGTATCAACAAAATTTTAACAAACAAAAAAGACTACTTCCATTACGATGCAAAAAATAGGTGGCACGTATCAAATTATGTTTTTCTGTTGTAGTAACATGTTTCAATTACAAGATTGCCTAGGCACATGGACTCTTTTCACATAGAAACTGCAGAATATACTCTACAGTTAAAGTCTTTATATTGCTTATTAGTTAAACAAGCTAGTTTACTCATTTTAAAGTACATCAGCAGCATCTTAAACTAAATATTTAAGAATATTTCGTTCTTTTTATTCCAAGCAATGGAATCTACAGGGCAGTTAATCTAAATTTTCCATGCTCCTCACTTGAGAATGTCAAGCCCAGCAGTTACCCAAAAGGGAAGTCTATTTTTAAACGAATAGAACTATAACTATATAGAAATCATAGAAATGTAGGGCTGGAAGGGACCTCAACAGGTCATCTAGTCCAATGCCCCCACCATACACAGACCATCCCTGACAGGAGCTTGTCCAACCTGTTCTTAAAAAACCTCAAATGATAGGGATTCCAGAACCTCCTTAGGAAACCTGTTTTGGAGAGGCTTAAGACTCCCTAGGGAATTCTCCCTCAGAACGGGAATAAGCCCCATCTCTTGCTCTGACATCTGAGGATCTCTCTAGACGAGGATAAAAAGGTCTGGTTTTAAAACACTTTAGCAAACATTTAAAAACCCTAGGATAGACATGGCATGTTGTATTTTAACATGTCTTAGCTGGTCAGAGTGAACCATAGATTTCCTCTCCCCTCCCCCCAGTGTTCACCCTGACCAGCTAACATGTTAAAAACAGGCTTTGACCCGTGTGCTCTACATCCCGTGCAGTGGGATGGCTCTCTAAAGTATCCTGACCCACCCCACTGGAAGGTAGAGAGGGAAGCTGTGTGACATGATAATGCCTGTCCAGCCCAGCCTTCTTCCATTTCATCCTGTGTTTTAAAGGCATCTCTCAGCTACTTTAAATATTGCTGATTTCTTCCTCCTCCCTTTAATCTTTTTCTTTTGGGTGGTCAGGGTGATCTCCACCAGACAGTTAAGGTTTTTCAAATATTGTACATAAATTAATGTATACATACTATTTTTCTCTTCCCCCATCCTTAATCACCATATAAGCTACATAGAAATAGAACATTTATTTTTCATGGGTTCATCTCTTCCTGCTCTATTTTAAATGCTAAATCTTCGTTTTCAATACCCCCACTGCTTGCTCGGGTAACGATTTGAATGATAAAAATTCATGAATAAGTGATGAAACAAGCAGCCCATTTCCCAAGAGGCATTTAGTCTGCCTTCGTCAATGGATGGAAGTGTCCAATAGAGGAAAGCATAGGAAGAGACTAACATTTACATTTACTTAGGTACAAAACTGTTTTGTTTTTAATTAAAATATTTTTGAAAATGTCATGAATCAGCAGTTGTTTTCTCAAAGGTGGATCAGTCTGTTAGAGTAGATAGAGTGAGAGCACAATTCAGCTATAATCCTATTATAGCTTCACTTACCTGGTTATCGATTCTGACCTCTGCCAGGGTTTCATTCTCTTTTAGTGCATCAATCAGTGCCATAATGCCAACCCCAGTGATGAAATTTGATTCTATATTTAGACTTGTCAATTTTTTGTTCACTCTCAGCATATCTGCAAAAGCCTTGAAAAGCAGGAAAAAGTAATGAAAATTAAATAGCAAATTGTACTACAGTACACTTAACATACAGGACCAGATGGAGCTATACCAATTTACACCATCTGTAGACGTGGCCCAAAATCGGCAACACTTTATAGGTTCTTAATGTAATTTCACAGCCTTTTATCGTTCATTTGAGACTGGGGAGAGAATCTTTAATAGCCTTTTCCAATGCAAACAAGTTTTAATTTGTATAGTACACAATTAGGAAAGAGCTTGCATCTTACATTTGTTGCAAACTAAAAACCTTCACAGAATATAAATTGTCTCTAATTAGCACATTGGCCCAAATCCACTTTATAAGCCTTTGCAGAAAACCCTTCACAGCACACAATGCTAAAGATTAAAATATAACTGACTTGTTTGTTAGCAGGTGAATTAGATTTGAGTGATGTAGAGCCAGGAGATTTGATTTCCAAAATACTAATAATCTCTGCCCATTTGATCATATAAAATACGAGAGACCTGCTTTTAGTCACCAATACCCAATAAAGTACATGTAATTAGAACTGGTTGGAAAATGCCATTTTGTCAAAATTAAACTTTCCACGGGAATACATTTATTTTGACAAAATATCAAGTAGAAAACATTGAAACAGAATTTCAATAAGGTCAAAACATTTTATTACATTAAGTTAAACCGTAGTGAATCAGGACCTTCAGGGTCCATTGTATTAAAAATGCAGTTGTGTATGTGTTATTGTGGAATTGTATGCAAGTCCTCTAGGAAGAGGGGGATGCTAATGTAATTCCTCCAGTTATCAGCCCTTGGAAGCCACCTCCCCCCAGAAGTAGGCATATACTAGTTCAAACGGGATTCTCCAAGAACCAGACAGACAAATACATGGTTTTTTGGACAAATAGCATGGACAGGCCTTCTTCCTGACCCAGCAAATGGACAGGACTGCTGGCCCATGGGTGTCGCAAATCCTTAGTGAAGAGTTGGAAGGACTGGTCCTACTGAGGCCCCATAAGACTGTGTGCTTGTTCTGAGTTGAAGCTGTGATGAATGTTGAAACCACAAGGAAACCACTTGGGTGAGGTTCTGAAGGACTGCTCCTGCAATAGTCCATGTTGGAAGGGGTGATCTTGGTAAGCTTATTAGCATGCATGTAGATTCTTTATTTGTTTTTAATGCATTTTCTCTGTAGTGCTTTTACCTTAAGAATAAAATAGGCTTGCATTGGAAGTGCTGTATGATACCTTATGTCATAAACAGATAAGTAAGGGTTAATGCCTCTTTTACCTGTAAAGGGTTAAGAAGTTCACCCAGCCTAGCTGACACCTGACCAAAGGAACCAATGGGGGGACAAGATGTTTCAAAAGGAAGGAGGGAAGTTCCCTTTGTCTTGAGTCAGTTTCAGTTCTGGCCGGAGAGGAAAAGGAATCAGGAATCAAACAGGGTAGTGAGTATTTAGTGAAGGAATTAGCTTATGTTTCTTTTCTTTTTGTAACTTGTCTTGGGCATTATAGGAATAATCAAATTGGCTATTTTTTGATGTACTAAGGGTTTTGCCCAGGGGAACATCCTCTGTGTTTTAAATCTGTTGTCTGTGAGATCAGCTTGTATGCTATCTCCCAGAGGTTTTTCTTTTGCCTTTCTTTTCTTTAATTAAAAGCCTTCTTTTTAGAAACCTGATTGATTTTTCCTTGTTTTAAGATCCAAGGGAGTTGGATCTGGGCTCACCAGGAATTGGTGGGGGAAAGGAGGGGGGATGGTTAATTTCTCCTTGTTTTAAGATCCAAGGGTTTTGGATCGGTGTTCACCAGGGAATTGGTGGAGGAGTCTCTCAAAACTACCCAGGGAAGGGTTATAGTACTTGGGAGGGAAAGGTTTTTGGGGGAGAAGACAGAGTTTCCCAAATGACTCCAATATTTGGGTGGTGGCGGCAGCATACTGATCTAAGCTGGTAATTAAGCTTATGAGTTCCCATGCAGGTCCCCACATTTGTACCCTAAAGTTCAGAGTGGGGGTGAAACCTATGACACCTTATAACTGTGGGCAATTGCTGTTATTAGTCCTTGAAGAGAAAGTAAACAGGCCTGCTTAGCCAGAGTCTCTTGCTGGGATATCCCAGTATAGTCAGATGTATATGCAGCTTGGAAATACTCTGAAACCTCTGGTTAAAAAGGAGTACGATGTGTGTCTCCTCTCAAGAGAGATGACAGCCAGGGGAGCCTGAAGCCTAAAGTGGAGGCTTTTGCTGGACCAAAGAGTAGGAATACAGGTGTAGCTGCCCTGAACTGTGACATCTTAACACAATGGTTCTTCAAACTGGGGCCTGCATACACCACAGGTTCATCAGGGAATGAAACTGACAACTAAGCAGTGGTGGACTGGTTGTTGGGAGGGGAGGAGGTCCACATGAGGCTCTCTCACAAAGTGGTCTAGAATGAAAGAGCTGAAGAACCACTTCCCATTCACCTAGTAGTTTTAACGCAGTGTTGCTGTAACCGTGTCAATCCCAGGATTTCAGAGAGACAAGGTGGGTGAGGCAGTATCTTTTACTGGAGAAGTTGGTCCAATAAAATATATTATCTCACCCACCTTGTGTCTCTAGTAGGTGCTTTCAGAAAGCTTCTTTATCTTCAGGGTGTAAGGGGAAAAAATTGTTTTCATCCTCTGGATTACCAGGATGTTTAAACAGCTTTCAGTTCAAATCAACCCCACTTCCCAACCCACAACAGGAGCCTACTTACAACAGCAACAGGGTCATTGCTTCGAGTGGCTGCAAGGCTGAAACTCTTCACATGGGTGTTGGTTTCCAAAGCCTTAGCAAATTCTTTCAGTGTTGGAATTGGGATGTTCTTGAATTAAAAATAAAATATACATGTTTTGTACATTACATTATATCCATTACAATTAATTTTTTCTACTCAGCTCCTCCCCATTATCATCTTCTTTCTACAGAGAAATATACTGGGCTACCAGTTCTCCCTTGCTGGTATCAATAACCAAGTCCCACAGCACAGGCTTGGATGTGGATGAAGGGCAAAATCATATGCTCGACTCTTTGCCTTTTAAAAACGCCTATACGCTATTTTTACTGTACTCAAGCCAGTACCACATTAGAATTAGACTAGAATACCTTGATCTGTAAAAGCTACCAGAACAAGAAAAAGTGTACAAATTGAATATTCTACTAAATGTCTGTCTGCATATTAATCAGTATCTCATTAAGTTCTTCATATTTCACAATCTGAGAAACACTAATGAGAAAATGGAATTAATAAATAGAAATTACTTCTGAACACTAAGTAGATCCAATTACTGAAGTGTAGTTAACTCTGTTCTGTTATACTAATTCAGGAACAACTGCTAATTTAGAGTTAGAAGTATGGTTTGGTGTACTAAAACTGAATGGAATGATTTTGGTCTGACACTGCTAAGAAATTTGCAACTCATTTTGTGTACAATACATTTGTACATTTTACAGGTGTGTATAATGCCAGGGGGTTATGTCTGATATAGTGTACAAAATTCCCCATCCAATTTTCTGCTCTTAGTGGAAGCAATAAGAAACCTGGGTTATTTATTGCTCGCCAAAAATGTTATGATTCTGTTCTGATTTATCTGAACAAGTGAAAAAACCCAAAACCGATTCTATTTTAATCTTCTTTAAAAGTTTGACAGTCACATTTATGACTAGAAATAACCATAACTACCACCAGCCTCTTTTATATGACAACACAGTAAGATACTATATACAAACATCACTCTGTTTCTAATAACCATAATTGATAACACTCCTCCATGAACAGAATTAAATAAAAATTGTAATTCAAAGTTTCTGATTTGAGATCACATACACCACACATTTATTGGAAAAGTTGCTGCATTTACAAATTAGCCTATCAAAGACAGTTTTAGAAGTACACAATTCAAGCCAAAGATTGGATTATTTATTTTTAGAGATATGCGCTAGATCAGTGGTCTCCAATCTTTTCATGCACAAGATCACTTTTTGAATTTAAGATCAACCCAGGATCTAGCCTGCCCCTTCCCCGAGGCCCCGCCCCGCTCACTCCATTCCCCCCTCCCTCCGTCGCTCGCTCTCCCCCACCCTCACTCACTTTCACCAGGCTGGGACAGGGGGCTGGGGTGCAGGAGGGGCTGCAGGTTCTGGGCTGGGGTTGAGGGGTTCAGAGTGTGNAGCAGCGCAGCAGGGCTCAGGCAGGCTCCTCCCTGGGAGGAGCAGCAGGGGGAGGCAGCTCTGCACGCTACTCCTGCCCCCAGCACCGTCCCCGTAGCTCCCATTGGCTGGGAAACGGCCAATGGGAGCTGCAGGGGCGGCACGGGCAGTGCACGGAGACCTGCTGCCACCCACCCCCCCAGGGCCCGCAGAGACGTGCCAGCAGCCAGCCACTTCCGGGAGTGGCGTGGGGCCAGGGCAGGCAGGCAGCCTGCCTGAGCCCCACTGCGCTGCCAGACTTTTAGCAGCCAGAGACCACGATCGACTAGCAGAGGCTCCAGGATCGACCAGTCGATTGCGATCGACCTGTTGGTGGACTACTGCTCTAGATCAAAATTAATTATTTTGGGGAAGCCCTATGGCTTGTGTTACACAGGAGGTCAGTGAAGATGATCACAATGGCCTTGGAATCTATGTACCTATAAAAGCCACATTAAAAAGTTATTTTTAGGTGAGAAAAACAATGCAGTTATTGTAGCCTCCCAACAATTACCTTTATATTGTTCAGATTAACTTCAACAAGACGAGAGTCATTATCTTTAATCCTGCGCAAACTCTCCTCTACATGTGTGGGATTTGGTGGTTCATCTAAAAATGGTATCGTCCTTTCACCTTTTACTATGTCTGAAATGTAAGACAAGGAACATGAATCGGACACATTAAGTGTAATAAACGGTACACGTACTAGTTATTACATCTAGTCAACTAGTCATCTGCCAAAAACTTTTATCCTCTGCCCATCCTGCCAAAAATCAAGCAACATCACACCACGCTGTCCTCTTTTGGCCATACTTTCACACAGTAAATTTTTTTTTTTTTTAAATAAGTCCTTGTGTCACATCCACAACAGTTTTTTGAAAAACAGATAGGAATTGGATTACAAAAGAAAATATTAAAACCCAGACTCAATCACAAATAAAATACATGTTCATTCATTCCACTTTTACAAAAAATTAGTATATTTTATCTCTTTTTATTAATTTCTACCCTTTCCACAGCTCATCTAACAATTTAATATTTTACGTACAAGCTTACTTTTGACTTGGAAATGAAATGCTTTTTCTGTATCAAGAATATAAGTGTAACGTATTACATAGCTTATGCTGCAGTAGCAAAATGACTGGATACTTGTTATTGTACACAGGTTTTTATTTAGATCTTGACTATAAATACTCACCTGTGAAGCTTTCATTGCTGACACCATTACTACTTCCTACTATGTCACAGAACTGAGTGTTTGTTATCAAGTTGTGCATTCCCAGGATAGCTGTAAGAGAAGAATTTTTAGAGTTCCCTGCTGTTTAAATTCAGAAGCTGAAGAATATTTGAGAGATTAATAATTGCATCTGGTTGGAAAATGTCAGCTGTTTAATGAAAAGTGTTTGCCATTTTCTTACTAATTCTAATAATTTAAAGCCATTAAGAGCTTTCTTACTTCTATTTGGCCTGCCCCTTTTCAAAACAGCCATCAAAATCCCACCAATAGACATCATACACCACAGTCAAGTGTGCCGTTCAACCCACATATAACAGATGCACATAATTACATTGTTTGCTGCTTTGTCAGTCTAAAGCTAGTTTTACAAGGCATATAGCACCACGTTCCCACATTTGAGGAAGGGATGTAGCACACATTTACTCAAAAAAAAGCTGCCAGTTTGGGGAAGATCTTGCTTAACCCATTTCTTACTTCTTCAGACCCAAAAACAATAAAATGGTGAAATATTTTGTATGGGGGGAGATAATTTGTGCAATGCTTTTTCTACAAACCTCCAACAACGTGTAACATGACATGGTTCAGTTTTTAAGACAACTAGACTTCATGAAGCAGTAAAGACCTTCAGTCTTTGCCAGGTTTCAGGTGACAAAGATACAGTAATATTTACTATAGAGGATCAGGCTTTTATGAATATGCACAAACACACCCATGCTTTAAAAACTAACCTGCAAGGTCACACAGTTCTGTATCTGTGGCACTTGTCAAAGCTTCCTCCAGTTCTGGATCAAGAAACACTTTTTCTTCCATGAAAGACTGTACAGGCTTTTGCTTGGGGATAAATATTTTCCCTGTGTGTAGGGGAGAAATAAAGAGTCTGAAATCCCTTTGTATTATATGGTTATTCAGTTTTACTCATCTCACTACATTACATATATACACACACACACAAGTTTAGCTCTCCAGCCTGAACTACTGCCTTATAAAAACAAGCATGAACTGTCACTAGCTAGAAGACTGAAATCAGCCCACCAAACCCAAGAATACTAACGGCAAAGGGGCTGATTTTGTCAAGTATGCTGGAATTAATTTCTGCCTAATTTGTTTTTGGAGAGTTGGTGGTGAGAAAGAGGGTGTGACGATGGGAATACAAACATGAAGATCTGGCATTGTAAGTAATGTGGTATCCCAACCCTCAATATTCATCTTTTAAAGCAAGATAAATATTTGCTAAATATTTTGTTTTCCATTTATATTAAGTTTTCTCTACATGCACTTCTCTTGTAGTGCTTCAGGATTTACAGTGACTGATATCACTAACTGCACCAGGAGAGACCACTACCTGGAAGAGTTTTAACTTGGACTCATCAGGTAGGAGAGATACCAAACCTTGTCTGACGTTTCAGCTTAAAATGTATTCATTTTATTTTCAGTGATACATCCAAAATCAGAAGCAGAATGTGTAAGGGCTTTAAAATGAAAAAAGCCCCTACCTGAGCAGTTCAAATCAAGGGCAACATACGTGAATAGCATCTGAAGAAACTGAAAAGGCAAACTAAATTTGTTAGATATTTTCATACCCAAAGATGCTCTTTTCTAAACTGGGTAGGCCTTGTAGCAGGGTCAATGAAAATACACTGGAGTTAGAATAAGCAACTACTGATAGTGCACTAAGTTTCTTAGTTATTGCAGACAGAAGATGGGAGAAGTTATTTTTAGAGGACATGCAGTAAAAATAGTACCCTGGGTAGTTCACATAGTGCTTTGCATACATCAGTAGTTGACAAGTCAATCTAAGAAATCAAAGAATGCAGCAACTCTTATTCTAGCATTTATCTTGGAGAAACTTCAGACTTCAAAGATTTAGGGCTTGATTTTTCAGAAGCACTGAGTACCCATAACTCCAAATGAAGTTAATGAGAGCTGTGGAGGCTCAATTCCCTGGAAAACTAGGCCACTAGGCACAAATGGATATTGTAAGTAAAAGTTGATATTCCTTAGCAACAGCCATAAAGTTTCTTTACTGTGTAAGTGATGAATACCCCATTGTTGCAAAAGCACAATGTATGCTAAGAGTTCAAGCTTAAAGAGGCAGTCAACTTTAAATAAAGGAATTTCTATTTGAACTTCTCTACTCCTGTTTCAAGTTACACCTAAAATGACTAATTGCAAAAGAGACTAGAGAAAAGTGTCTCATTTTTTCAGTTTGTTTACTTTGTACAGTCAACAGCAGAGTATGGTCAGTTCCCACTGTTTCCTGTATACATGGGTCTTTCACAAAGCAAAAGAGAAGAAAAATAAGATGGGATTGTGCTGAACAAAGTTACCTGCAACTTGAAGCTTTCATTTGTATTAGCTAAGATAATAACTAAAAGCCTTTTTTGGCTGTCAGAAAGTTGGCTCCCACCTACAGATATGCCAGGAAAGACTAATGGTCACTGTATATCTCTAGAGGCCAGTTACACAGCTTAATACTTTCACAGAGTTAAAACAAAATGTTTCTTAAAATGTTGGAGATGTTTATTTTTACCCTTTACCAAAAAACAAACAAAAACAAATAAACCTGCTTATTCTTTAAGTTAAGCCTGAATTGCTTTTCACTGAATGAATCAGTTTCAGATCACTGAGCAAGAAAAAAATACACACCCAAAAGCAATGAGAGCCTTGGGAACATGACATTTGAGGCTGCAGAGGCTAAAGCTCTCATTAATATGCCTAATACGACTCACCACTATTTAATATAGACATTCATTTAATTTCCTGGAGTTAAGTGAAAAAGGAAACAAACATACTTTAAAACAGAATAGTGATTTGTTACGTGCCTTCAGTGACATTTTCCCCCTTCTAACAAACCTGAAATCACTATTAAAAACTAGTACTACAGTAGATATCGCTAAAATTTATATAACTTTACTTTTAAAACTTAAGAGCATATTTCCTTACTACTGAAACAATTATGGAAAAAACATGAGGGCAATTAATATTGGTAGAATATGGCAAGTTCTGACCATCCATTCCCCTCCTTTCAGCCCAAAGGAGGGTTTCATTGTGTGGGACTGCTTATTTATGGTTAAGGATACGATTTAGTCATGGAGGACGTGGATTCTGTGACTTTACCGGACCTCCGTGACTTCGGCTTCAGCTATCAGCAGGTGCAGCAATGCCGGGGCCGTGCACCCTGTCCCCACTGCTTTGGTCAGAGGCCAGAGCCATGTGGCCCCCTGACTGTCCCCTGCCCCACAGCTTCAGCCAGCGCAGTGGCTGTGTGCCCCCTCCCTGCCACTTTGGCAGGAGCTGTTCATACCCATCCTGCACCCCCGCAGTGGGGTTGGGGCTGTCAGTCCCCTCCCATGGGGCTCGGGCTGTCATTCCTTCCTCCTCCTCCACCCCGCAGCCCTCCTCCCCGGTATTTTTAGTAAAAGTCAGGGACAGGTCACGGCTCTGTGAATTTTTGTTTATTGCCTGTCCCTGACTTTTACTAAAAATAACTGACAAAATCTTAACCTTCAGGCTTGTCTACACTGGCAATTTACAGCACTGCAACTTTCTCGCTCAGGGGTGTGAAAAAACACCCCCCTAGGCGCAGCAAGTTTCAGCGCTGTAAAGCGCCAGTGTAGACAGTGCACCAGTGGCTCCCAGTGCTGATAACTACGCCCCTGGTGCAGGTGGGGGGTTTTTAAGAGCGCTGGGAGAGAGTTTGCTCTGCTGGGACCACACAAGCCACATTAAAGCGCTTAGACTAGCCCTTAATCACTGCTAACTAGGAGGTGGAACAGATTGTTTAGTAGAAGTAGTTAACACATATTTCAAGGGACCATTCAAGATGAAGTGGCCCATTAACACCTCCAGTCACAGGCAGAAAAGGAAGGGGAGAGGGAGGAAAAAAAGCAGTTTGGGGAAGGAGGAGTTGGTAGTGCAGGGGTGGGCAAACTTTTGGCCCAAGGGCCACATATGGGTATTGAAATTGTATGGCGGGCCATAAATGCTCACGAAATTGAGATTGGGGTTCAGAAGCAAGTGAGGGCTCTGGCTGGGGGTGCGGGCTCTAGGGTGGGGCTGGGGATGAGGGGTTTCGGGTGCAGGAAGCTGCTCCGGGCTGCGATTGAGGGGTTCGGAGGGTGGGAGGGGGATCAGGGCTGGGGCTGGGGGGCAGGCTCTGGGCGGTGCTTACCTCAAGCAGCTCCTGGAAGCAGCGGCATGTCTCCTCTCCAGCTCCTATGCAGAGGCGCAGCCAGGTGGCTCTGCAGGCACCGCCCCCGCAGCTCCCATTGGCAGCAGTTCCCGGTCAATGGGAGCTGCGAGAGCGGCGCTTGGGGCGGGGGCAGCGCACGGAGCCCCCTGGCTGCCCCTAAACGTAGGAGCCAGAGGGGGGACATGCCACTGCTTCCGGGAGCCATGCGGAGTTGCGGCATGCGCATGTGGAGCGGCCCCCGACCCCGATCCTCGGCTGGAGCCCCAGACTCCGCTCCCCAGCAGGAACTGACGAGCTGGATTAAATTGGCTGACGGGCTGGATGTGGCCCACGGGCTGTAGTTTGCCCACCCCTGTGTTAGTGGGTTACAGATTGCTGTAATATGCCATAAATGTAGTGTGTGTATTCAGTCCATGACTTTTAGTGTCCAGCAAAGTTATGAATTTAAGCTTGTGGTTCTGTATCTATATGAACTAGTAGGTATGCACTAATATTGTAGTATAAGTAATTGAGCAGATGGCACTCTTCAGTGTCTCAGCAGAATGAACGGGGGACAGTGTGCTGCTGATATTGTAGTTTTTCCAGAAAAGACATAAAACAGAAATCATGACTATGGAATTTTCCTCACATCACAGAAAGAGGAAAGAGAAAGCTCTGATGTCCTGGCCACACTGCTGTTTAGGTTACTAAATTCTGCCTACTGCACCTAAATGTCCTTTGCTGACAGGATTAAATACTATTATTCTTCACGAGTCTTCGGGCTTGGCTACACTTGCAAGTTACAGCGCAATAAAGCCACCCACAGCGCTGTAACTCACTCCCCGTCCACACTGGCAAGGCATGTACAGCGCTGTATCTCCGCAGATACAGCGCTGCTTGTACTCCACCCCCCCGAGAGGAATAAAGACTATTGCGCTGCCGCTGCTGCGCTGCGGCGCCAGTGTGGCCGCCCAATGCGCTCTGATTGGCCTCCAGAAGTATTCTGCAGTATCCCACAATGCCTGTTCTAGCCATTCTGGTCATCAGTTCGAACTCTACTGCCCTGGCCTCAGGTGACCAACCGTCAGACCCACCCTTTATATTCCCCGGGAATTTTAAAAATCCCCTTCCTGTTTGCTCAGCCAGCCAGGTGTGGAGTGGTATCAGTGAATCTTTCCAGGTGACCATGCCTCCACGCGCCAGGCAAGCCCCAGCATGGAGCAATGGCGAGTTGCTGGACTTCATCAGTGTTTGGGGGGAGGAAGCTGTCCAGTCCCAGCTGCGCTCCAGCCGTAGGAATTACGATACCTTCGGGCAGATATCAAGGGCCATGATGGAAAGGGGCCATGACCGGGATGCACTGCAGTGCAGGATTAAGGTGAAGGAGCTGCGGAATGCCTACCGCAAAGCCCGTGAGGCAAACAGCCGCTCGGGTGCTCCCCCCACGACCTGCCGATTCTACAAAGAGCTGGATGCGATACTTGGGGGTGACCCCACCTCCATGCCGAGCACCACCATGGACACTTCAGAGCGGGGGGTGGAGGAGGAGGAGGACGAGGAGGAAACCGGGAGTCAGGGTGCTGGGGAGGTTGGAGACACCCCGGACTACCTGGGTCCATGCAGCCAGGAGCTCTTCTCGAGCCCGGAGGAAGCTAGCCAGTCACAGCAGCCGGCACTTGGTGGAGGACAAACTGGTGGAGGACAAACTGAAGAGCGTGTTCCCGGTAAGCGCTTTATTTCTTTTGGGAAGGAAGTTTTTCGGGAGAGGAGGGTTAGGGCTGCATGCATGCCTAGATGTGGAATAGCGCATTGATGTGGTCTATCACATCGCGGTAATCGGCCGCGGTAATCTCTTCGAAAGTCTCATCCAGAATGTGGGCAATGCGCTTGCGCAGGTTTCTTGGGAGAGCCACCATGGTCCTTGTCCCAGTCAGGCTAACGTGTCTGCGCCACTGTGCCACGAGGGGCGGGGGGACCATTGCTGCACACAGGAAAGCTGCATATGGGCCAGGGCGGAAGCCGCATTGCAGTAGAAGACCTTCCCTTGCTTCCCAGGTCACCCGCAGCAGTGAGATATCTTCCAGGATGGACTCCTGTGGAAAATGTTGGGACAGTGTTCAGTGTACGTGCCCCCTGCAGCTGTTGGCTCTCCCCAAGGCACAGAAACCCAGAGGACAGTACAGCCCGGAAACAATCAGTCCCCCTTACTCACCATTTTGGGGCTCCCATGGGTTATGTCCGCTCTCTTTGGGACGGGAAAATTATGCTATTGTGTACACTGTGTGCCCTCCTGAAGTGCGGGGGAATCATTACTCTGTCTGCTATAAACAATGCTGCCTCTGTTAAGTGTTGCATTTTGCCTTTACAGATGCAACCTTGAGACATCAGCCGTCCGTGTTTTCACCGGCTCAAAGACTGCAAAGACTCCGGACGAGACCGCGGAAAAGCAAAGAAGAAATGCTGCACGAAGTGATGCAGCAATCTGTTAAAGAGAATCAGAAAGCGCAGGAGTAGAGGGAGAGAGAAAGCAGGATCCGCCAGGAAAACTCAGCGCACCGGCGGCGAAGCACGGAGCACCGGCAGCAAAGCACGGATCGGCTGATAACCATCATGGAGCACCAAGCAGACTCTATCCAGGCGCTCGTAGCCATGCAGGCAGAGCACTACCGTGCCCGCCTCCCCCCGCAGCCCTTGCCCCAAAACTCTTTACCTTGTGCCCCCATGTCACCTCCAACCCACTTTCCCCAACATCCGGGTTCTTACCGCCAACTGCTGCCTCCAACACCGGTATCTTCACGACCCAGCCCTGAAAACTACAACCCTTACCCACTGCACTCAACCCCCATCACCATGCAGTATAGACATCCTGAAGTGTAGCACTCATTGCACAGCACTCCAGACAGGACATACGCAAATCTGTGATTGTACCGTTCCCCACCCCACCCCATTGCCCTTTCTGATTCCCAAACACTTGTGTTTCTTTCAATAAATGAATTTTCTTTTCAATAAATGGATATTTCGGTTTTGAAAACATTCTTTATTATTGCATAAAGTAAAAGATACCTTAGCCCAGGAAACAGGCACTGCAAATCAGCGAAGCAAACACAGATTCCTACCAACATTGTAACCACAGGGCACCAGACATTACTGCTGGTTTTCAGCCTCAAATTGCTCCCTCAAGGCATCCCTAATCCTTGCAGCCCCGTTCTGGGCCCGTCTAATAGCCCTGCTCTCTGGCTGTGCAAATTCAGCCTCCAGGTGTTGAACATCGGAGGTCCATGCCTGACTGAATCTTTCACCCTTCCCTTCACAAATATTATGGAGGGTACAGCACGCGGATATAACCGCGGGGATGCTGTTTTCGGCCAAGTCCAGCTTCCCATACAGAGATCGCCAGCGGCCCTTTAAACGGCCAAAAGCACACTCCACGGTCATTCGGCACCGGCTCAGCCTGTAGTTGAACCGTTCCTTGCTACTGTCAAGGCACCCTGTGTAGGGTTTCATGAGCCACGGCATTAACGGGTAAGCGGGGTCTCCAAGGATCACAATGGGCATTTCGACTTCCCCTACTGTGATCTTCCTATCGGGGAAAAAAGTCCCGGCCTCCAGCTTCCTGAACACGCCAGTGTTCCGAAAGATGCGTGCATCATGCACCTTTCCGGGCCAGCCTGTATTAATGTCAATGAAACGCCCACGGTGATCCACTACCGCCTGGAGTACCATAGAGAAATACCCCTTCCGATTAACGTACTCGGAGGCTAGGTGCTCCGGGGCCAGAATAGGAATATGCGTCCCATCTATTGCCCCTCCACAGTTAGGGAAACCCATTTGTGCAAAGCCATCCACAATGTCCTGCACGTTACCCGGAATCACGGTTCTTCTGAGCAGGATTTTATTAATGGCCCTGCAAACTTGCATCAGCACGATTCCAACGGTCGACTTTCCCACTCCAAACTGGTTCGCGACCGATCGGTAGCTGTCTGGAGTTGCCAGCTTCCAGATTGCAATAGCCACCCGCTTCTCCACCGGCAGGGCAGCTCTCAATCTCGTGTCCTTGCGCCGCAGGGTGGGGGCGAGCTCCTCACACAGTCCCATGAAAGTGGCTTTTCTCATCCGAAAGTTCTGCAGCCACTGCTCGTCATCCCAGACTTGCATGACGATGTGATCCCACCACTCAGTGCTTGTTTCCCGAGCCCAGAAGCGGCGTTCCACGGTGCTGAGCATGTCCGTGAATGACAAGCAATTTCGTGTCGTACGCGTTACGTGACTCGCTATCATCGTCGGACTCCTCACTGTCACTTCGGATCCTAAGGAATAGCTCGACTGCTAAACGTGACGCGAAGACGAGACTCGTCAGCATATTCCTCAGCAGTTCGGGGACCATTTCCCGCAGACCGAAACGGAACACACAGATCGCGCTGCACAAAAACCATTGAAAGATGGCGCCAAATGTGGACAGAAACACAGGGATTGCTGGGATGTGAAGCGATGCATCACGGGGCGTTGGGACAGGACCCAGAATGCCCCGCACCTCCCACCCCCTTCCCACAAGCCACGGCGCCAGAATGGGAAGAGGTACTCTGTGGGATAGCTGTCCATAATGCACTGCTCCCAATGCCGCAAATGTGGCCATGACAGTGCGCTGTCAGCTGTCAGTGTGAACAGACTGCAGCGCTTTCTCTATTCAGCTGTACGAAGGCAGGTTTAACTCACAGCGCTGTACATCTGCAAGTGTAGCCAAGCCCTGGATGGAAACACAGGGATTGCTGGGATGTGAAGCGATGCATCATGGGGCGTTGGGACAGGACCCAGAATGCCCCGCCTCCCCCCGCCCCCTTCCCACAAGCCACGGCGCCAGAATGGGAAGAGGTGCTCTGTGGGATAGCTGTCCATAATGCACCGCTCCCAATGCCGCTGCAAGTGCCGCAAATGTGGCCACGACAGTGCGCTGTCAGTGTGGACAGACTGCAGCGCTTTTCCTATTCAGCTGTACGAAGGCAGGTTTAACTCACCGCGCTGTACATCTGCAAGTGTAGCCAAGCCCTTAAACTCTTGTGTGAGGTTGCTATGCTGCGTTCAACAGTTGCCATTTTCCATCCTAGAAGGTTTATCTACATTGCTTTAGGGATTCTTCAGGATGAAAAGTGCAAAAGCAAGCTATTTTATGATTCTGCACACTCTAAATCCCCTTTCTGCAAACAGAGTGATTATGTAGCTCTGTGGTGTCCAAAACACTAGTCCTTTATTAAATAAAAACTGACAGCTGCTAATTTTCTAGTCCCTCTTATTGCAAAGGACATTAGGTCCTTTGCAACTGCTACAATACTATTCACATTAGCATCCAAACTTAGAACTTAATTATGACCATTTCAATAGTTTTAGGTAAACCCACCATAAAATCTCAATTTCACATCAGCAATATGTGCCTAATTCAATATTCTCATCTAAAACATTCTTTTTTCAGATTCCTCAGTCATGCTAGCTAGTCCAAGCTCCACTGCGACAGACCATCATGCAACAGGGGCAGGCTAGCTAGGTCACAAGCCAATCATCTGAGATATTTTCCTCATTTTGAATATAAATATTTGTAACTTGCTGTTTGGATTCAGACTAAGTTTAGAATTTTTAAATATCTCAGTGACATGGGACTTTATTGGTGTGTTTTTGCTTTGAATTTTGGGATGTTTAAACAACTTTGGTTTTAAAATTCAGAATCTAATGCATGAAGACAGAATCCACATGCTACAGTGAACACAGGCAGCAATAAAATCCCCACAAACGATTATGGTTGTTTGTTGTGCTCTCTATAATGCATTGATGCACCACAGCAACAGATTAAAGAGCAGTATTGATTTTTGGTTTTCCTCCATATACATGTAGTTGGTATAACAAGGCACCCTAAACCACAAACAAACCAGTGCCAGCATCATGAAACATTTTCATTTCTAAGTATTCTCATTTTGGGGAGTTGTACAACAGGGCACATTAGCTCAGGGGATGTTCTGTGCACATCTGAAAGTAGAAAGCAAACCTATTTTCTTACATTACTGTACTGAATATAGTCATGATATAGTAGTTGGTAATGCACTCCCCGGGGCTCCTTCACAGATGCCATGTGATCCTTGATGATCACAGAGCAATCAAGAAAAAGTGATGTTACATTCCTGATTCATGCTGAACAGAACCTTTGAATGAATGGGAGATTTTGGGAATTAAGTGATATCTGATGTTGTAAAAGCATTGATTTGATTTTTGTCAGCATCACATGCTGAGAACCAAAATGATTGTTAATACCCTATCTACTAATAAATGTTAATATATGGGAAAACGTGTCACTTTTTACTTGGTCACGTTTTAAGTAACCTCTGAATCATCCAGGGCAGGATATGCAGGATTTTATAGAGTATTTGATATCTATTGTTGCAGTTATTTTGTATAAATAATTTTAATTAAGATGAGGCACTTGATAACATTTACAGATTGGCAAATAAACCTCAGAACTTCAGAACACAGAAGGGGAATGTGACGGGTTGGATCACAGAAACCCCCTTGGGGCTGCCAACTGATGTGCCAAGACTACTTCTGCCCCTGCTTTCCCTGCCCTCCCAGCTTGGGACCTCAGTGCCCTGCCTGGTTTGAGCCAGACCCGCTAGCCTGCTGCAAACCCAGACCCAGGTCTGAACCACATCCCTTAACAGCTGTAGGCTTAATTGAAAGCAGCTTAAGAAGTGTTCCTCTCTTTAACACTCAGATGCTCAACTCCCAATGGGGTCCAAACCCCAAATAAATCCGTTTTACACTGTATAAAGTTTATACAGGGTAAACTCATAAATTGTTCGCCCTCTATAACACTGATAGAGAGATATGCACAGCTGTTTGCCCCTCCCCCCCATCCCCAGGTATTAATACATACTCTGGGTTAAATAATGAGTAAAAAGCGATTTTATTAAATACAGAAAGTAGGATTTAAGTGGTTCCAAGTAGTAACAGACAGAACAAAGTGAATTACCAAACAAAATAAAATAAAACACACAAGTCTAAGCCTAATACAGTAAGAAAACTGAATACAGATAAAATCTCACCCACAGAGATGTTTCAATAAGTCTCTTTCACAGACTGGACGCCTTCCTAGTCTGGGCACTATCCTTTCCCCTGGTACAGCCCTTGTTCCAGCTCAGGTGGTAGCTAGGGGATTTCTCATGANTTAACAGCTGTAGGCTTAATTGAAAGCAGCTTAAGAAGTGTTCCTCTCTTTAACACTCAGATGCTCAACTCCCAATGGGGTCCAAACCCCAAATAAATCCGTTTTACACTGTATAAAGTTTATACAGGGTAAACTCATAAATTGTTCGCCCTCTATAACACTGATAGAGAGATATGCACAGCTGTTTGCCCCTCCCCCCCATCCCCAGGTATTAATACATACTCTGGGTTAAATAATGAGTAAAAAGCGATTTTATTAAATACAGAAAGTAGGATTTAAGTGGTTCCAAGTAGTAACAGACAGAACAAAGTGAATTACCAAACAAAATAAAATAAAACACACAAGTCTAAGCCTAATACAGTAAGAAAACTGAATACAGATAAAATCTCACCCACAGAGATGTTTCAATAAGTCTCTTTCACAGACTGGACGCCTTCCTAGTCTGGGCACTATCCTTTCCCCTGGTACAGCCCTTGTTCCAGCTCAGGTGGTAGCTAGGGGATTTCTCATGATGGCCGCCCCCTTATTCTGTTCCACCCATTTATATATCTTTTGCATAAGGCAGGAATCCTTTGTCCCTCTGGGTTCCCACCCCTCCTTCTCAATGGAAAAACACCAGGTTAAAAAGATGGATTCCAGTTCAGGTGACAATCACACGTCACTGTAAGACCCCAAGGCTTCATTCCTCCCAGCCTGACTCACAGGAAAGCCTGCCTGCAAACAGAGCCATCCACAGTCAATTTTCCTGGTTGATGGGAGCCATCAAGATTCCAAACCACCATTAATAGCCCACACTTTGCATAATTACAATAGGCCCTCAGAGTTATATTTCATATTTCTAGTTTTAGATACAAGAATGATACATTCATACAAATAGGATGAACACACTCAATATTATCCTGTGAACTGTATGACTTCCTGCTAAAACCCCACAATCCCCAGGGCATCTCAGGACTTCATGCAATTTTTGAACCGGTTTTATCAGCACGAAAGTCCATATTTGTATAGATCAGGGGTCGGCAACCTTTCAGAAGTGGGGTGCCGAGTCTTCATATATTCACTCTAATTTAAGGTTTCGCGTGCCGGTAATACATTTTAACATTTTTAGAAGGTCTCTTTCTATAAGTCTATAATATATAACTAAACTATTGTTGTATGTAAAGTAAATAAGGTTTTTAAAATGTTTAAGAAGCTTCATTTAAAATTAAATTAAAATGCAGAGCCCCCTGGATCAGTGGCCAGAACCCGGGCAGTGTGAGTGCCACTGAAAATCAGCTCGCGTGCCGCCTTCGGCACCCGTGCCATAGGTTGCCTACCCCTGGTATAGATATAACAGGTGATATGAAACAAGCTTATACAACTATTTAAGTTTTAATTCTGCATATTCTGAAACTGCCAGTACAAACTGTTCCTCTGACAGTCTTCCCATTGGACTCTATCACAAGACTCTGGAAGTCAACGCTCTCATCTTTTTAAGATAGGGAGGCAGGGATTTGAGCCAAATGGAAGAAAGGTCAGCGGAGGTTTGTGAGATGGTGCAGCTTTGCGGGGATGAGTGTACATTTCTCTGTCTAGTAAGTTCAGAAAGTGTGCTTTAATAAAGTTTTTAAATGAAGGTGTCAAACATTGGCTTCTGCTGGATATATTTTTGTTAGTAGGTCTTAAGAGCAAAGCTAGAAATTGTACCCATGTGCAGGAGCAGTGGAAGCACCATAAAAGGGAGGGGAGGGCCCACAGGTGCCCAAACCATGGCCCCGCCCTGCCCCTTGCCCTCTACCCGCTCTGCCTCTCCCCTGAGGCCCCACCCCTGGGCTGCCCTTCCCCCAAGACCCTGCCCCTTCCCCCGTCACTCGCCCTTACGGCTGGTAAAAAGTGGGGCGGTCATAACCTCCTGATCCCCCTGTTTCAGTGCCCCTGCCTGTGTGTGATCAACCTTTGGTTAGTTTATCATTTAAGTCAGTTTCTCAAGCTTACATAGCTTAGACCACTTCTTAACAGAGCTGGTTTTATGGCGCATTCATGAATGTATAACATCCCTGTGGCAACTACAGCAAACGTTGCCATGGAAAGTAATATAAGGAATGGATGTTTAGCTGCCTTTAATGCAGTAAGTGTTGTGATTCCTGCCCCCAAATCCCCGACTCCCAAGCTTTGGCTCTTCATTTCATCTCCCCTTCTGTTTCTCTTAGCTAGAGGCAGAGGAGGAGGGGGTCCAGCACCAGGTGACCAGCTACCTTTCCTGGAAGATCCCCTGGAAGTGCTTTGTGGACCACAGTCTAGGAACCCCTGGTTTAAGAGGAGGGGAATGTCAGAGAGGAAGGAAAAAGATGGTTTTGTCTCTCTCAGGATGAAATTCACTCTAGCAGAGGGCCTGCTGAAGACCCTCTATGCCTCCTGTGCCTCACTTGAGCCCTTTAGGGTAACCTGCAATAATAGTGGGGGAGGAATAGAAAAGTAGAGAAATTTTTGTGAAAAACAAAATCTGTTTTTATAAAATTAAAATGTGCCTGGTTGGTCTGATAAAAAAAATGCAAAAATTAAGAGGTCAGAGAGTGAGGACTACTGCACGCGCCCTTTACTTGCAGCCGCAGGTTTCTTCCTTACTCTTCAGCACTTGCTGAGGCAGCAGGGAACAGTTTTTAAAGCAGTTCTAACATTGTTAGGCCCAGTCCAATCCATCTGGCTTAAGTGCTAGAAGCAGTTTTGGGTATGAACCAGGTAAAGGCCTTGTGTAGACGGAGCCTTTGTGAGAATATTTCCAACAAACCTCGTCTAGCTAAAACCAGTAATCATGTCTGTTCACATGTACATTGCACATAAAGCAGCTTAATTTTTTTTCAGGTAATGAGCAAATACTTCAAGACGATTTAGTGTATTGTTCAGTTACTTCAAGGATAAGACCTCTGTGTCTTAGGAAACAATGATCTAACTAGAGGACCACTGCCAAGAGAGCTTTGGGGATATTTTTTTTCTTTATACACGCACACTAACACAAGCACTTTTAAAAAGACACATCTGCACATCAGCCCACGAGGGCTATGAAAACCATTTCTTTGACTATCTGGGAACATTCCATTTTTTAAAGTTTTGATCACATGACGAAATGTGACAGACTTTGATTATTTGGAAACCACGGGATACTTCAGTATTTAATAAACAACATGATATAAAAAAGGCAGATTATACAAATGGTTAGTATTTGGACACCACTGAAATAGTTATTTATCTTTATCAATCTATTTTGTTTGCTTCCTACTGTTGCATTTAGGATCAGTTGTAACCCAAACTTTCCAGGCTACAGAATATACTTTGACTTCCCCAAGCCTTCTAATCTCATTTTATGTTCTATGATTCTATGCATGATGGCAACTAGTCTAAGTTTCAACAGACATACTATACTTCCTCTGGCTTTTAAAAAATACAGTAGCGTATTGATCAGTACTCACATGTGTCCACCATATTAAAGCAGTTTATACCATTGTTACCATTTGTGCACTTATTAAAGGCCAATCCTGCAAGGCGCCGAACACCATCAACTCATTGAAGTTAGTGGTAATTGACAATAAACTGCACTTCAAGAAGACTGGGCTCCAAATCAATTTCATTGTATACTAATCCTGGGACCAAAGCATCTGTTGGGAACTGAGGACAACTGAATAGTATTTACTCTCTGCCCTAATGAGTCATTGCAGAACAAATAAAAATAAGGGCAATAACACTGAACATATCTTCATGCCCTTCAAGACTAAATATTTCATCAAATCAACATTCAAGATTGTATCCACCATTTTCCTTTATTTCCATAATGGAGAAAAGCTTTGGCTTGTCAACCCTCTCTTGTACTCATCTTTTGAACACAAATGAATGCCAGCTTCGTAAAATACAGGTGACAAATCTCTTCCTCACAGAGCCATGGGGCATACAGAAACAATATTTACTACTTATTCTTCATTAGAATAAAATTCTGAAAGGCACTTATGTAGTTTTTCAATTCACAACTACATAAACCCATTTTTTCATGCTAGCTTTCATATAAAGGTGTCTTGCTGTACTACAGCACTTAACCAAGTGTCAATTTGTTAAACTTTCACCTCCTCTTAAACTCAAAGCATCTTTAGGCATGTAACTTCACCTCACCTCACACCACCGCTGTCCCCCACCATCCCCCTTTAATCTCTCTATCATTTCACATAATAATTCCCTAAAATTTCCTTTAAAGACCAGCCATTTGTCTGAAAGACAAAATTGGGTATAATTGCAATTGATTTTCCTGTAGAATAATTCTTGATGCTAAAAAGGCCAACAGTAAATTTAAATCAACTTAAGCCAAGTGACCGGGGTCAATCCAGATAAATAATACATACCGTTAGAGTTTTTAGTCCAACCTATTTACTGTTATGCTAAAGCAGAAACAATGTTTTATGACCAGCCAATCCATGAGGTGAAGAAGCCATAGTAAGAATGCAGTGTGCGGGGAGGTGATGGGAGGGAAGGACTAGAAAAGTGTAAAGCTTTGAGATGCAAAGCCTAGTTTACTTAATATTTAGCTAATATTTTGTAAGACCATAGCACCTTCCACATGATGATTTCAGAGGGGATACAAGCATTAATAAATTAATCTTCACATCACCCCATGAGGTAAGCAAGTATCACATTTCACATTTAGGGAAGCAGGCAATGAGAGGTTAAGTGACTTGCCCAAAAGACACACTGGTTTCACAGCCAGGAACAAAACCCAGATCTCCTCACTCCCAGCCTTGTGCTTTTGCCAAAAGCCCCTTTTTGCAGGGAGACACAGAGCCGAGACACACAGCTACTTGTTCTGAAGTTACTGCAGCTTTTTAATGTGACACTTCATGGAAGAAAAATGTGTTACATCAATCTTTTGCCTGAATTATTTCTTCAGGCAACAATGGCTTATTGTCTGTTTCAAAACTTAATGAGAACAGTATGTGACTTTCAAGTTCTTAAAACTGGTTGAAAACAAAGTCGTTTTTTTAGAAGGGATGGTGTTTGATAGTATGCTTTTAGAAACAAAGCCAAGCACTGGAAAGAGTATACTGTACTCATTTTACACATGATTTGTTATGCTTCACACTTCTATAGTCCTGTTTCTCCCATTACCTCAAAGTGCTTTACAATACGATTTCAAACTAATCAAGTTTCACAAGACAGTGAGGTAGCTAAAGGTCCTAAGATGTAGAGGAATCGTGACACTAGTGACATGTAACAACCCTAGGGTTAATCATGCAGTTGTTTAACAGTGCACGTCAACCGTAAATTATTTCAGACACAAGTGAAGGAGGACACCATATTCAATTCAAACAGCAGGGGAATTTAGACAGGAAAAGTGCAAGTTATCAGAGTCTGTGCATGGCCAGGACATTGTATTTAACATCTCCCATCATGTACTACTTGAATAATCTCAAGTGTTCAGGACCACCACATCAGTTCAGAACTGACTCAAGATTGGTTCACCAATACCATTTAATTGAGTGGACACATGTTCCCTGCCCAGTCCTGCTTAGCCTACGAGATCCACTAGGATTACAGCACAAGGTGGGATCATTAAAATAAGCATCCCATAGAAAATAGGCTTTTTGTAAAGCTTCCTATGATCAAGATAGCTTATTGGCGAAGGTAAAGGAGATGTATATAAAATAGGATAGATGTGGTTTGTATTTTTGGGAGGAGAGAGAACTGGGTAGACTTCCCACCTAATTAAGTATAAATTTAAAGAGTTAGACATAAGACTCAGGCCTGGTCTACACTACGATGTTAGTTCGAATTTAGCAGCGTTATACCGAATTAACCTTGTACCCGTCCACACAACGNTCAAGCTAGGTTAACTGAACCCTGAAGCAAGATTCCCATTCCTCACCACCCCACATCTCATTTCCATCTATTCAGATTGAGTTCACTGAAGTTTTAAGTTTGTCTGTTACTCTGAGGGCTTGTCTACACTTACAGTGCACATAGTGAAGACAGGAGAGCTGTCTCCCCCGGGAATTAGGCTGATACAACTACGTGGCTCAGGGGTATGGATTTTTCCACCCCCCAAAGCAATGTAGTTATACTGACAGAGCGCTGGGAGAGCTCTCTCCCAGAGCTGCGCCGTGACCACACAAGGCATGTTAAAGCACTGCCGTGGCAGTGCTTTGGCGTTGCCAGTGTAGACTAGCCCTGAGATACCTAGGGATGAAAAGCACTAAGAGCAAGTGTGAAGTACTATGCTGTTCATGTGTCTATTGTTTGTAGCTAGGTCAGACTTGTTAATTCAGAAATGCAGTCACTACCTCCCATTCATGGCCTTTTTGGCATCTATCATAGAAGAGATAGTACTAAAACCAATACAAATCATGGCATGACACTAAAACAATCAAATTATTTCCCTGGGTAAAAGGTAAATGAATGAATTGGACTGAACTGTATTAGTGGAGCTTAGAACAAAAAGCTATGAATAAATTAAAAGCACGCTCAGGGTCTGTGGTGGCCCACCCTCTATCACACAATTTTTATATTGAATGTAATTTCTCTAGCTTCTCCTGAACTAGTGAGATAATTTAAAATTTTTATTTTTATTTCTGAAACAAGAAGCACCTGACACTATAGGCATGTCTAACAAATACTTACAAAAAAGTCAAAAGCAGCAACCCCCAGCATACAAAATAATCCAGACATAAAACTAAACTAAATTCCCTACTTTCCCTAACAATTGCCCACACAACAATAAAACGTTCAGACTAAGCACAGAATGGCAAGGCACAAGATGTTAGTTTGATTTACGTCACTATTCTCTATCAAAGTGAGTCCTGGAAAGTTATAATGGAAATTCCTCAAAATGATGAATATGTGCTGAAGTTCTCTGATCAGGTTTTATTGTTAAAGAGAGGAACTTTAGAAAGTGAAAGAAAGTTTATATTCAACCCAAAAGTACAGTAAATCTTTTTTTCTAAACCCAGGAGTCTCAAATACTGAATACCTTAACTGACTTTTTGCTATGATTCTACAGCACACAGGATGTAACCTTATGCAATATAATGGGTCAAACTTAGTGTAGGGCTAGAGTGCCCCTGAGGGGCTTGATTTTTTAGAGGTTTCAGAACTTTCTGAAGATCAGGTCCCCTTAAAGTCTCAGGCTGTGCACCCAAAAATTAAAGTAGCTAAAGTCAGTCAACTTTTTGCAAATCTTAATCTAATTGTGGCAGCAAGCTAAGGTTGAGTTTTGACAGTCAGCATCACTCTCCTATGCAAGAAAAAAAAACAAAAACCCTAAATCCAATGAAAGGTGATTTTTTCTTTTTGGCCCTATCATAAAACCAGAGCCAGAGGTTGGGGGGGCTGGAGAAAGGAGTAACAAAGAATTATGTTAAGATGTGCATGAAATTCCTCACTACTATACACTGCAAAAATTCTGTTTTCATAGCTCTCATTTGAAGAGTGCCTAGTTTCACTTTTTACAATATTTTTAATATATTCTTTCCATTTACTCCTTTTTTAAATTAAACTTATCTTTTCCTTTAGTATTGAAGGAAAAAGACAGGGAAGGTTATTAAATAAGAACCCTCTTTTTAGGAGAGAAGGGATCTTTAATGGCTACGCTGGCATAACACTGCTATATCTGAACAGCTTGTTGCCATTAGTAATACTTCATTACATAAAGGAAGTGACATTTGATCTTTATTCACTATGATTTATACTAAAGCTGGATCCTTCTATTTTCCAGAATTAATGACCATGGCTTTGGTCTACAAAGCTGATAACAAGAAAGCCGGAGGAACTTTAGAAGGCATTCCCCTAGCTGAGTGAAACCATATTAAAAACATCTTCTTCTCCAGGCCGGCAAGAGCTGGGAAATCTGAGGCAGCAGAGTTATCAGGCTGGGTGGTAAGTGGAGTAAAGAGAATCAAGCATTACTTTTATTACTCTCTTAGATCCTTCCAGCCAATCTAAGGACTGCTTCCACGAGGTCCAAAGGGAGCCATGTCTAAACTTTCTCGGCTAGACTAGAAGCAAGGCCTTTAAGGTGAGGAAACCCAGAGGACTTCTCTCACAGTCACCTTTTACCCTTAAACTGTTTACACTATATGCTGGAAATCTGACCAAGATTAGAAACACAGAACAAGATAGGTTAAATAGCATATTAAAGAGCCAAATATAAGACAGAAGAAGCAGAAGAGGTTGTGGTTGTTGTAGTTGCAAGCATTATATATGAAAATATTCACCCAAACTTCTGCATCTAATTGCTATGCACAATCAATAATTGCATATGCAAATTAAGCAGGCTAATGTACACAAAAGTCTGAAAATCCAGAACCAGGTGTTCTTTCATCAATAGATAAGATAGAATCTAGTGTTTCGAACCAATGAGTACAAGGTACAGTTGAAAAGCAGAGCCTGAAGACACCAAATAGTAAGAAGACTGGAACTTTTTTTCCCCAAAAAAAGGAAAATATTGAATTCATTGAAGTCCATTGATTCCTTCCAACATAATCATAATTTATAATGGGGGGAATGAGGACAGATTGACAGGCTCAATTTTAAATCTGGGTCAGGGAAGAAACTGTTCCATAAGGACAGAACCACAGAGCTGTTAATCAAAATCTTGTTTAAAAAAAAAAAACTTAATTATTTCAGTTCCAGAGGCTTTATGAGTTAGTAGCATTTCTGAATATACTTTCACGTTAGCCATTATTTTTTTTCTACACTTACATTTGTTTGACAATAGTGATTTGTAGCCAAGCTTTAGAAGTGTCAGAAACACTTGAAGACTTACTTTGATTCTAAATCGGGGGTCGGCAACCTTTCAGAAGTGGTGTGCCGAGTCTTCATTTATTCACTCTAATTTAAGGTTTCGCGTGCCGGTAATACATTTTAACGTTTTTAGAAGTTCTCTCTATAAGTCTATAAACTATTGTTGTATGTAAAGTAAACAAGTTTTTAAAAATGTTTAAGAAGCTTCATTTAAAATTAAATTAAAATTCAGATCTTATCAGTTTAGTGCAGTGGTTCTTAACCTGGGGTGCACGCACCCCCTGGGGCAGGGCCGGTGCAAGGATATTTAGCGCCCTAGGTGAAACTTCCACCTCCCCCACCCCCTGCACATAGGTTCATTGAGGGGCAAATCCCAATGAGCCTTTATAGACCCCAGGGGCCAGCCGTGCCCAGGGGCTGCTCCCCAGACCAGGTTCCCCCCTCCCCGCCCCCTGAACTCCCCTGGAGGCGCCAGAGCGTCCCGCTTGTGGCGGCAGCGAGCCCCAGCCATGGAGGAGCTGGCGCGGTGCAGGGGGCAGCAGCCCTGCAAAGGTGGCAGCGCCGCTAGCGGGGAGCAGCCGCGTCCCCCCGCCCCTCCTGCCCAGGCTGCGGCCCGGNTTTCCACACCCCCGCCCCCTGACACCCCCCCCGAATCCCGACCCTTCCAACCCTCCCCCTGCTCCCTGACAGCCCCCCAGGACTCCCCTTACCATGCCCATGCCGGTCAGACCCTGGCTCCACGTGGGGCTGCCGCAGGCACAGCCCCTCCCCCGCAGAGTGCTGAGGCAGCGGGAGGGGGGGGAGCTCCGGGAGGGGCGGCGGCGGCTCACACTCCCGGGAGCCGCAGAACCTGAGTGCAGTGAGGGGGGAGCCTGGGGGTGCGCCTGCCAGGGCTGCAGCCCGGTGCCCCACGGGGGGGAGCTCCTGCAGCGGATGCATGTGGGCAGTTGTCCCCGTGCGCCCCCCGGCTTCCCCCTCGCCGCGCTCAGGTTCTGCGGCTCCCGGGAGTGTGAGCCGCCGCCGCTGCTGCCCCTCCCGGAGCAGGCTCAGGGCTCTGCCCCCCGGCAGCTCACACTTCCGGGAGCCGCAGAACCTGAGCGCGGTGAAGGGGGGAGCTGGGGGGCGCGCCTCCCACCAGTCTGTGGTCCCAGGCGCTGGCCCTGCTCAGCCTTGGCTGAGCGGGGCCAGGACCCTGGCTGGCAGCCACGTGCCAGGCAAAATCAGCATGCGTGCCGTAGGTTGCCGACCCCTGTTCTAAATCATACTCCAGGACAAGGACACTTGGACATTTTCTTAAATTATTGGGAAGCAGAGTTGATGTATAGTGACATTTTCTTCACTATCTGCAAGTGCTATATCCTATTTGAGCTGTACACACATAATTACACCAATAGGAATTGTTAGATACCAGAATCAACTCTGAGCATGTGTATGCATATATATAATCATATACACTCTTATTATACACACTCCAGATATGTGTTTTCATCTTCAACATTTTCTTTGGGGTGAAAGCATGTCTTCTGTGTTGTGTCTTTTTTTAAAGCATTCCCAATAAAATTCCAACCCAACACACTTTCCTAAAATGCAGAGTAACAGCAAACACTAAACATATTTTTAAACCAGAAACCTGAATCACTAATAAAGCACAAATGAGACATGAAGCTTCTCATAATATAATTTCATGGGTAAATTTGCTCTGGGCCATTTTTCTGCTAGGAATCCTACCATTTTTCTGCTAGGAATCCTACCATCTCATCTCGGGTTAGCAGGCAATAATGCCTTTTGCTGTACTGGGCCCCAAGCTGTAGAAAAGCTTTGCCTTTTAAATCAGTCACAGCCATCCCTCATTTTTATTACTATCCAATCTCTTCAATGCCAGGTGGCCCTCCTATTTCAGCCCTCCTATTTCAGCCTCTTCTCTTTCCCCACCACCATGTTGGACCCCTCAACTTCTTCTCCAGTTTTATACGGGTGGCTTCATTTGTAATATATACAGTTTGTTTTATACTCTACACTACATGTACACTTTCAAACCACTATAAAACAATAACTAATGATAATGACACCCTTCTAAGGTTGGTAAGCATTCCTGTTTTAGAGATAGGGGAATCAGAGAGCAGTTCCCAACAGATCAGTGGGAGACCTAGAACCTGAATTCAGGACTTCCTGGCTCCTCATACTGTGCTCAGTCCACTAGATTATGTTGTTTCAATGGAATTTTCTTGCTATATTTTAAATGTAATATCAAATTATTAATGGAATCGTCCATAAGGAATTCTATAGAGCACTGGTGGTGCAAGCTACAGGAGCATTTCCAACTACTGACAGGGAGAATGACAGTTCTAATGAACTGGCTGAGGGGAGCTGCTGGCTATTCCACCCAAAGAGGGATGTCAAAACAGCCCACGCATCACACCAGTAAAGTGCATTCCTGAATGAGTATCAACATGCTGGCTAAGGACATTCTTACCTTTTTTTTCCCCTGTAAAAGGAACAAAATCCTCCCTGTCTTCCTGTTCCAGTGCTTCCTTCTCCAAATAAGCAAGGAGTCCCTCTCTGTCAAAAGTGCCTGAGGCCTTTTTAGTCGTCTGGTCTTTCTGTCGGAAGCCTGCTGGCAAAAGTGCATTCTACAAAACAAAAGAAAGAATTATGACAAAGCTTAAAAAGTCCTGGTATACAAGTTGTCAGCTTCAATTCAGTGTTTTTGAAAATCAAATTCATTCTATTCTACTTTTCAGAAAATCTTGAACCTCCCTCCAATATTTTTTTTGGAGGCAAGGTCTACATACAATGGATTGCATATTGTGCATTATTAGTGTTTTTAAAAAACGGAAACAGTTAAGCTTGAGGAGTACCAGAGCTTCTAGACTCACACAGTAGTTATTTCACATTTCCTTTTCAATATGAATGCCCCCTTCACTTGCATGGGGAGGAGTGAATAAAAACACTCACCCCATTTGCACATTGGATGCTCAGTCAGGAGACTATCTACACCTTTCCAAATTCACAAGACAATGGTCTATTCTAGCCAACTCAGTCAGCAACCAACAACATGGGGAAGCACTTTTGTGCAGGAGACTTGATCTTACTCAAGGCCTTCTGCAACTGCTGGTATAATGTGAATTAAAGGAGAAAGTCATAGAAAAAATGGAGGAAGAAATGTGGATAGAAAGGAGGAAGCAGTACATAAGAAAGGGGGGAGATTTCTGATGGTCTTTTAAAAAAATGTATTTTAACAGTTTTCACAGAGTTAAAAATTATGCATGTCACCAACATGAGAAGTAAGCAACCATACGTAACTAATGGTATCCCACAAGAATACTCTGCTACAGATCAAGTTATTCAGCACTGAATAATGTATTACAATACGACTGAATGTCACAAGTCTACAGAGATTATATCAAATTTAAGCCTAAATTGACAGCTGGGACTAGAACCCAAAATCTAGCTAAGAACAGGGATGCAGAAGAAGTCCACCCTTCCCCTCATCATACTACATCAGTACATGCAACAGAGAAGGCCACCAGGGGTACAAAAGGACGGTGATCAACACATGTTGGAAACAGGATAATAAAGCTAGAAACATTTTCAAACAAAAAATTTCCTTCAGGAACAGCACCAACTGTAATTTTTCCTTTCTCTAATTATAAATCATTCCCAAAAAGGTCTTCATGGTCATTTCGCTTTACATTGGTTGTTTTCATGTTGCAAACAGGAAATAAACAGCTTTGAGATACAAAAAATAAAAAAGACAGGTATTGTTTCTTTAGCAGATTAGAATACCTGTTCTGTGCATATAAAATGAATTAAAGAAAGCTGCACGAGTTTGTCAGCATAATTTCTAAACCAGTGCCACCAAAAAGGGCTGTTTGTTGCCCAATTCCCACCTCAGGGTCAAGGTCATCCAGAACAGTTTCCAGTTGTTTCAGTTCTTCTTCTGATAGCTTGTCAAGAATTTCATCCTCATCAAGATCCTTGTACTTGTCCAAATCTTTTCGGAATGGAAGCGTCATGTCTTGAGTAGCAGAAAGTCACTACGCTTTTCAAACTTCTAAGAAAGACTGATTTCTGTTCTTAAATGAAGCTCTAGAAAGAATAAAAAAGGAGCACAATTAAGGACATTTTCTCAAAATCACTGTGTTTTCAAGCTTCCAAGTGTACAAGTACATTTCCCCCGGAAAAGTTTTCCCCTCCATCACATGTACACATCAATTTTTGCTGTTCTACAGTAGCACATATCGTAAGTGCCCTCTGGTTTTTATAAAATGTCCATCACCATGCTATCTAAGCACTGCTAGGCTCCTAGTAGCAATTTAAAAATCTCCAACCCCACCAGACCAAATCACTCTGCATCACAAAAAAGTCAAGTTTTGGCTTATAATGTTGATAGTGCCAATTTTACTTATTCTATTGATATCAATAGGATGCTCAAAGCTACAATATTAAAGGATTGGAAAAAAGCAAAAATAGTTATGAACAGTATTTCTCTAGTCTAAGCCCTCCTATTGCCATTAGTTTTTGCAAGCAACTGACGTCAAAAGTGTTCCATAGGTAGTTGAGAATGATCTTTTATATTTTTCTTGTTTGAGGTCAAATTTACAGCTTGATTAGAAGAGGCACAGTAAAGGAGACAAACTAATTAGGTAATAAACAAGGACATGAGTCAGCAATAACGGCAAAGGAAGTTAGCCATCTACTTCTGCTGAGTGAATTATATACTGCTAAGTAACATTTGACTCTGTCAAATTAAAGACAAACGCATAGTCAAAATACCTAGCAACTTTTTCTTTTTAAGTTTCCTAAATACCAGTAGCCAGATGATCAAGAGATGCTTATTCAATTTTTACTTCCTGGATGCCTGCTGGAGGCCAAATATATAGAGAATCAGGAATTAAGAATTCCCCAGGTCAGCCTTTTTCCTTCCTATAACTTGAAAGAGGCCAATTTATGCCCAGTGACTAACATTGCAATATCTCTCACTTCATTTTGACTGAAGTATGTGTTAGTTGTGAATTTTAAAAATCCCATGGATTGACTTAATACAACAAGCCCTAGCTCAAAATTAATGTAAAAGGTTTAAATAGAGCAAGTAGTTATAAAAAAGCATCTGCCCAGCACAACAGTTAAAATGTTCAGGAATATACTACATAATCTGACAGCTGAACAAATTGCATACCACAGACAGAATTTATTCTCAATTTCATACTCTGAAAACATGAGATTTTTTTTGAGCAAGCTACAGAACTTTCCATTATAACTAGCGAGAGTTACTTACTACCTCATACAATAAGGAGCTATCATTTCTTATGACATATAAACAAAGCTTGGGTATGAGATACAGGACTGGTCTACATGACAAAGTTAGGTCCGCTTAACTACATCACTCAGGGCTATGAAAATTTCATGCCCTGAGCAATATAAAGCCAACCTAATCCCCAGTGTAGACACTGTTAGGTTGGGTGGGAGCTACTGCCTTTTGCAGAGGTGGATTTACTACAGTGACAGAAGAACCTCATCCACCACTGTAGGCTTGTCTTCACTACGGAGCTAAATTGGCGCTGCAGCGGCATCGATTTAGTGGGTCTACTGAAGACACGCTCAACTGATGGGAGAGTGCTCTCCCATCGATTTCCGTACTCCCCCTCAACGAGTGGCAGAAGCAGTGTTGGCGGGAGAGCGTCTCCCGCCAACATAGCGCAGTGTGGGCCCCACGGTAAGTAGATCTTAGCTACGTCGGCTTGAGTTATGCTACTAACGTATCTCAAATTGCGTAGCTTAGATCGACTGGCAGCTGTAGTGTAGACCAGGCCTGTAGCAAGTGTCTATATTACAGCAGTGCAGCAGCTACGTCACTGTAGCATTCTAAAGTAGACATACTCACACATTCTAGTGACCACTTTAGTGCATTAAGGAATATAAAAGGGGACAGGCTCATTTATTTCCCTCCCTTTTAAAAAAAAAAATTGGATGGCCTGGGATGTTGCTGTCTTTTGGCCAAATTCTTGGCTCAAGCTGTGCACACACATATATGCAAAACACCACAGCTGAAGGTGGAAGGAGATTGTACTTGATTTTTTCCAAAAGAGTAAAGTCATGGAGATGTATCCCATAGTAAACTTTGGGAAAAGGGCCAAGACCACTGACCTGACTTGAACCCCACTGCTGCTTCCGGCAGGAATAATCTACAGAGAGGCTGTGCATGCAGCCAGAGTCAACCTGTCAATGTTGGTTTTATTTGTCCAATGCATGCACAAAGTGCCATTGCAGGTGCTTACATAACACACTGCATTCATTTTTTTCATTTCTGCAATTATAGTTGATTCCAGGCCACATGATCTTTGGCAGGCCAATTATGTCATTGTTTCCCCACACACACACACCAAACAAAATTAAAAATAAATTAGAAAAAACAAGCCTATCTCCTGGCTAGTCTACAGCTCTGTTTACTGAATTCCTTCATCACATTTGTGTACAGTAAGGGAAGTCTCATGGTGATTATTTGATCACTGAATGTGTCACTGTTAGTCAGCATGCTATTTTGCACTCAGAGACTGAGCAAACAGTGGGAATGTAGGCTAAGATTTCTATGGCGCACACTTCATATACTTTATAGATCAGAGGTTCTCAACCGTTTTCTTTCTGAGGACCCCACAACATGCTATAAAAGCTCCATGGCCCAGCTGTGCCACAACTGTTTTTCTCCATATAAAAGCCAGGGCCAGCATTAAGGGGTAGCAAGCAGAGCAATTGCCCGGGGTCCCATGCTCAGGCTTCGCTTCAGTCCCGGATGGTAGAGCTCAGGGCCCCAGGCTGCAGTCCTATGCTGCAGGGCTTTGGCTTTCTGCCCTGGGATGTAATGAGTTTAACCCCTTGAAACCTGCTTGCAGCCCCCCATGGGACCCCAGACCCCTGGTTGAGAACCACTGTTATAGATAACAGTCCACAACAGTACTACAAGCAAGTTCTGTTAAGCCAGATTTTCTTTTCAATTGCTCTAACAAGAATGATAGTTTTTAATGTCTGCCAACCTAGAAGAGACTAACAAAGCGTACAGGTACATACTGCTTCAAATGGTTACAACTATTCTCAGGGTGATCTCACTATATTAAAACTTAGTATTTTACTAAAGAAAACTATTACCAGTTGTAACACGGTTACTTCTGTGACTGCATGTTTGGTATTACTAGGACATCCAGATGCTGAGCTACTATGACCAAACACAGGCTAAATTCTCAAGAGACTGCAAAAATGTCACAGAACCAGTGTCAGTAAAGTTAAATTAAATGGCTTCTGCCAGATCTCCCACTAGCTTAAAAGAACAGCCTTGGTCTGACAGTTGGCCGGTGGGGAGTGTTAATATTCTGTGAAAACACTAGGAAATGGATGGACTAGACAGGGAAATATTTTCATTAATGACTTGGATAATGGAGTGAAGAGTATGCTTATAAAAATCTGCAGATGACACCAAGCTGTGAGGCGTTGCAAGCACTTTGGAAGACAGGATTAGAATTCAAAACAATCATCACAAATCAGTGAACTGGTCTGAATTGAACAAGATGAAATTCAAAAAAGACAAGTGCAAAGTACTTCACTTGGGAAGGAAAAAATCAAATGTACAACTACAAAATGGGGAATAACTGCCGAGGTGGTAGTACTGCTGAAAAGGATCTGGGATCACAAATTGGGTACGAGTCACCCATGTGACGCAGCTGTGAAAAAGGCTAATGTTCTAGGGCAGTGGTTCTCAAAGCCAGGCCGCCGCTTGTGTAGGGAAAGCCCCTGGCGGGCTGGGCCGGTTTGTTTACCTGCCGCGTCCGCACGTTCGGCCAATCGCGGCTCTCACTGGCCGCGGTTCGCCACTCCAGGCCAATGGGGGCTGCAGGAAGCGGCGCAGGCCAAGGGATGTGCTGGCCGCCCTTCCCGCAGCCCCCATTGGCCTGGAGCGGCGAACCGCAGCCAGTGGGAGCCGCGATTGGCCAGACCTGCGGACGCGGCAGGTAAACAAACCGGCCCAGCCCGCCAGGGTCTTTCCCTGAACAAGCAGCGGACCAGCTTTGAGAACCACTGTTCTAGGGTGTATTAATAGGAGTGCTGGATGTAAGACACAGGAGGTAACTGTCCCATTCTACTTGGCACTGGTAAGGTACCAGCTGGAATACTGTACCCAATTCTGGGCACCAAACTTTAGAAAAGGTGTGGACAAACAGGAGAGCAGCAACAATAATAAAGGGTTTAGAAATTCTGACCTACGAGGAAAGGTTAAAAAAAACTGGGAATGTTTAGTCTTGAGAAAAGATGACTGGGGAGCGGGGGGAGAGAACCTGATAACAGTCTTCAAATGCATTAAGGCAGGGGTGGGCAAACTGCAGCCCATGGACCACATCCGTCCCATTAGACCATTTAATCCAGCCCTCAGCTCCTGCTGGGGAGTGGGATCGGGGTTTGCCCCACTCCAGCATCCCCAGCCCCACCCCAGAGCCCACACCCCCAGCTGGAGCGCTCACACCCACCCCCAATACCCCAACCCCCTGCCCCAGACCTGATCCCCCTCCTCGCCCTCTGAACCCCTCGGTCCCAGCCTGGAGCCCTCTCCTGTACCCCAGCCCCACCCCAGAGCCCTCACACACACCCCACACCCACACCCCAACCCGGAGCCCCCTCCTGCATACTGAACTTCTCATTTCTGGCCCCACCCCAGAGCCTGCACCTCCAGTCGGAGCCCGCACCCCTACTCCCGATTTTGTGAGCATTCATATTTCCATATCCCAATGTGGCCCTCAGGCCAAAAAGTTTGCCCACCCCTGCATTAAGGGCTGTTCTAAAGAGAATTGTTTTCCATGTCCACTGAAGGTAGGTCAAGAAGTAATGGGCTTAATCTACCACAAAGGAGATTTAGGTTATATATTAGGAACAAAATTCTAACTATAAGGGTAGTTAAACTCTGCAATAGGCTTCCAATGGAGGTTGTGGAGTGTTTTTAAGAGCGGGTTGGACAAACACCTGTCAGGGATGATCTAAGTTTACTTGGTCCTGTCTCAGAGCAGGGGGATGGACTTGATTTCTTGAGGTCTCTTCCAGCCCTACATTTCTATGAATGTACACATTTATGTAAGTATGTGCTTAAAAATGGTGACTCAAAATTAACAAAGGACACCATCAACTTAAATTCTGTACCTTATAGTCTAGCACAGACTGCTACAGTTGCCATAGCCTTATGGTATTTCTGAAATGTTTTGTTAAGGATTCACAGTATCTGCAGAGTAATTAATGTAACTACAGTGCATCCCACACAATAGGTATACAAACTAACTTCTGACTCTAGAACAGAGAAGTTTTTCCCCTTCCTTTCAATTTAAGCCATTCAGTATAGTATCTTAAAGGAAAACATTTCCTGCAGCTAATTACACAGCAATCTCAGCCACCAAGCTGCATACTCCGAGTGCCAAGTTAAGCTGTTTTTCAACTTTGTGAGAGTGTTTGCATTCAAATATCACAAAGCGATTTATAATTTGAAACAATTTGCAATGCTGTCTGTGATTCGAATCTATAAAAAAAATGCCCTGATGTGGCTCTGTAATTAACCCCTCCACCAAAACAATATGATCAGCTTCAGTACCATATGCCTTCTTCAACCAGGCTTTGTGCTACTTCTCAAACAACACAGTCTCCCACAACTCCCTTCCACTTACTGTCTTTAGCACTTCCACCTTGAGAAAGTAATCTGGAAGTTACACAAGATAAATATTGGTAATATATTAAGATTCCACTTGCAGTCCATGGACCTCATTTGTCTTATATATGATGCCATATAGTCACTATATTGATCTCAGAAGCTGTTCTAGCTGGCCTGATGGTTCTATTGATAGCGCATCATAAACCAAACAAGGCTCCCAAGTGATTAGGTCATCTGAGAGGCCTACAGGTTTCCAGGGTATGGAAGAAATTTTAAGCTTCCCATCCATTTGCAAAACCTACAGACACCTGTTAGAGAATACAGTGGGAGACCACCAGCCCTACCCACTGCAGACTTAGTGATACAGTTGCAATTGCGGGTGTATAGGATGTGGGATAGAATACGTGGGGTTTTTTTTAAAGCTTACTAAAATAAAATCAGAAACTATAACAGAACACTTGAGTAATATCCTGAATCTTCTCCTTAGCAAGTTAAGCATCCCCTGACACATACTCTTACTTAAAACAAGTGAGAGTCAGCTTTCAAAATTTGGGATGAACCTACCATTTAAAATCGTTCTGGGGTTCATTGTGTAAATACCTATGAATCAGTATTAGACTAGTTTTAAAAGTACACTTTTCATTTTTAATAAAAGGCATCTTCCAAAAAAGATTACCATGTAACACTGATCGTTGTGACAATTAAATTTACTACTGTAATGTCTAGGAGCCCTAGTCATGAAACAGGACTCCACTGTGTTAGGCGCTGTACAAACAGAACAAAAAGAGTCCCTGACCAGGATAACTATCTGCAGAATGTGGTCTGCAAAAGAAGATTAAGATCTGTATGAAACATGCTCAGCTCCAAAAAGCTGTCAGGGTTTCCAGTACGCTTAGTACTGGGCAAACAGCAGTTCTATGCAGTTATTCCTGCTAAGCTAGAACCCTTCACCTCCCATTAACTATACTAAGGTGCTATAATTTACTGTTAAATTTGGCACTTATTTGCTTTCCACCATTCAATACAAACAACTAGTTTTTAAAAATGTGTTTGTGCGCTATTTGATTCACTACAAAATATTGGTGTCACAGATCCATAGGTCCAGTGCTCTGGAACAGTCCCTGGAGAACCCCGTCAGTGTGCCAGGCCCCCTTAGGGTCTCACTCTTTCACTAAGACACTTGGCTTCACCGCCTTCTTAGACCGAACCTCGGAGCCTTCAGCACCCCTGCTTCACACCATGAGCTCCATTCAGCTAATCCACCTGAGAGAGAACTGAACACCCAAAGGGAGCAATGCACCCTCAACTTCAGCCACTGCAGTGACTCAGCTAGCATCGTAAAAGCAGTAGGGTTTATTAGCTGTCTGGAACACAGCATAGAAAGTCCTTGGTTAGCATATAGAACAGAAAGTTACAGCATGGTCCATCCTGGTCAGCCCAGAGCCTCTCTTTTGTGCTAGTTCAGGAGTGTGTCCGGCTTCCAGCAGCTTACACTTAACAACCCCCCACCTTGTCCCTCCCCAGTCCTTTGTTCTTGTTCCCAGGCAACCATTGTCACATGGGGCCCAGGCCCCAGACAGTAGGTGTGGATCACACCTGTATCTCTGGGTCTCTGCAGAGAGTAAACAATCTTTTCCCGCTACCTAGTTAACAATATAGCATATAGGGGAAACTGAGGTACACACAATATTCATGCAAAATATTACAGAAAATTCCCACTCCATCACAGGAGGCAGGAAGCAGTATTTAGATTGTAAGCTCTTTTGGGCGCATAGTGCCCTTTTCTGCAAAGCAGCATCCAATTTACTACACTAAACAATTCATTTTCACAAAAGCTTTCACTACAGCCATGTTAATGCCATTGTTATTTGAATTAATCATTCCATACCACATCTCAAAGTTCCCCTGTCAATCTAGGATCCAGTGTTTTCCACTGATCTAACTTTATAGTTTAAAGCTTAAACTTTGCACATAGACGTCTGAAATGTCACTATCCTCAGAGTATATATAACTAAGATACTAGAACAATATAGCTGGACTTGAGGAATTTATTCTCCCATTTGCCAGTCAAATAGAAAACTTTATTAAAGGGGGGGGGGCAGGTGCAAGGGAGGGAGGAGGACAAAGCCATGATTTCTTGATAAATTTGACCTTTCATTTAAAAATAGTTTTTAGCAGTCATCATCACTAAAAGTATTACATTCCAAATATGAATTAATGCGGTGCTGTCCCAGTCTGCATTCAGACAACTCCAATGTCTCCTCTGCTAGTCCTAGGTTTATTAAGCA
This sequence comes from Platysternon megacephalum, assembly GCA_003942145.1. NCBI lineage: Eukaryota > Metazoa > Chordata > Testudines > Platysternidae > Platysternon > Platysternon megacephalum. The sequence continues at coordinate 2,226,587 of QXTE01000179.1, forward strand.
TCAGGAGAGTTAAAACATGAGACTGGTTAGAACACTATGGACAGGAGTGAAAAAAACAGGAATCAGGTCACTCTCCTGCTGCTTGGGAAAATGATGAGCAACAACAGAAATAAAAGCACTGGAGAGAAATATTCTTATGTTATACTGCTTATATTAGCTGAGTCATCAACCTCTGAAGGACTGTTCAGCTACTTTCATACATCTCACCTCAACACCTGAATTATTCTGTAAGTGTGTTCTCTTAAAGTGTAGATTGGAACTGAATGCTTAACAAGACCTAATTTTTTTATTTTTCCTTCAAAGACATCCCTGAGAAATTTACCTCTAATACCTTTAAGGACAGTTTCTCAGGGCCTTAATATTTCTTAATCATAGTTTTGTGGGGGAGAGTTGAAACTGAAATCTTAAGCTTTACTGAAGTCACTAAACTGGTGGTTTTTTTTAGCTCAGATTTTAAAATAGAAGTGACATCATAAAAACAAATGGAGCTGTTTTTGGCCAGCAAGCTTACAGAGTTCACTTTACCCTCATTTGTTACTCCAGAGTCTTCTTCCAATCAGCCCCTGGACGAATCTAAATTGGCAGGGAGAGGAGGGTCTACGGGTAGATTTTATCAGCATTCCACCATCAATCAGAGACTGAAACAGTTCCAGCTGCTTAATGGAGCCTAATCTAAAGTTTTCCCCAAAGGAAGTCTTACAATGCTAGCAACTTTAACTCTCAATGTACAAGAATACACGTAACCATTTATGAACCCCACATTCTCTTTAAACAAGACTTATTCACTTATCTTCATTTACCAAAACTAGAAGAAATAGATTTCTTATTTTAAAGTGACATAAAGGCAATATGAATACCAGCACATTCTTAGTTTAAGATTCTCATTGTGGGATCCCTCATTAATAGTACTATGTACTACTACTTAGAGCAGTGGTCTCCAACCTTTTTACACACAAGATCACTTTTTGAATTTAAGTGCAACCCAGGATCTACCCCACCCCTTCCCCGAGGCCCTCCCCCACCCTCACTCACTTTCACCAGGCTGGGGCAGGTGGTTGTGGTGCGGGAAGGGCTGTGGGCTCTAGGCTGGGGCTTAAGGGTTCGGCATGTGGAAGGGGGCTCTGGGCTGAGCCTGGGGCATGGGTGCAGGAGGGGGTGAGGGTTCCAGGCTGGGGCAGAGTGTTGGGATGCAGGGGGGTATGGGGTGCTGGCTCCAGGAGGGGCTCTGGGCGGGGGGGTTTGGCGTGTGGAAGGGGGCTCTGGGCTGAGCCTGGGGCATGGGTGCAGGAGGGGTGAGGGCTTCGGGCTGGGGCAGAATGTTGGGGTGCTGAAGGGGGCTCCAGGCTGGGGCAGAGTGTTGGGGTATAGGAGGGGTACAGAGTGCTGACTCCAGGAGGGGGCTCAGGGCTGGGGTTTGGGAGGGGGTTTGGGGTTCTGGCTCCGGGATGGGGCTCAGGGCTGGGGTTTGGGAGGGGGTTGGGGAGCAGGAGGGGATTTGGGGTTCTGGCTCCGGGAGGGGGCTCAGGGCTGGGGTGCGGGTGGGATGCGGGCTTCCGCCAGGTGGTGCTTACCTCGGGCAGTGGCACAGCAGGGCTAAGGCAAGCTCCCTGCCTGCCCCGGCCCCACACTGTTCCCGGAAGCGGCCAGCAAACCCCTGCAGCCCCGGGGGGGGTGCACATGGCTCCGCACACTGCCCCTCTCTGCAGGTACCATCCCCACAGCTCCCATTGGCCCCAGTTCCCCGTTCCCGGCCAACGGGAGCTACAGGGGCGGTGCTTGCAGGCAGGAGCAGTGTGCAGAGACCCCTGCCCCTCCCCCGGGGCCTCAGTGCTGGCCACTTCCCAGAGCGGCGTGGGGCCCCTGCCTTAGCCCCACTGGACTTTTAGCAGACGGAGATCGCCATCGACTGGCAGAGGCTCCAGGATCGACCAGTCGATCACGATGTACCGGTTGGTGACCACTGATTTACAGCCATTCAAACCTTGGCATTTCTGCTGAATCATCCAATCAGAGTACCATTTTGGAGAGTTATGGTAATTTTGTGATAGGGCCACCTACTACTAAGGACTAAGCTGACACCACCAAATTGTTTCATGTGCTTGGCCCCAAAATGGCAACCATTTTCTCTTCATAACCAATCCAGTTCTAAAGAGTTATATATCCATTAGATGGATTCCCATCTTGGGCTATACCACTCTAGTTTTTCTACAGTGCAAGTTGTAGATTTTTCTCACTGTAAATTTTGATATAGTTGGAGAAAATGCAGTTCACCTTATAATGAAATTTACATACATTATGCCAATTGTCTTGTCAAATGACCGCAATCAACCAAGAGCACTTTTCTGGTCAAACTAACAGATGCCTTTGTGGGCAATTGGGATTCCTATCACATAATCACAAACTCAGATGTTACAGTTTTGCACCTCCACATACCTGCAAAGAAAAAAACATTTTCACCAAAGATTACATTTGGAAGCATCTATATTGCCCAATACCTGCTATTTTTTCCCCTCTACATCAGTAAGAGCTACTGACTCTTTTCAGCTTAGCAGTGTTTACTTTTTGTGCTTATACTTTTAGTCCATAAATACATAGCATTAATAAAAATGCAGAGTGATCACAGTACTGGGTTGTTTTAAGAGATGGCTACATTATTCCAGATAATCTTGTCCAATAAGATCCTATACCTGGATGCTTATTTCTTAAAAATGCAATCACCCATTCCATAGAATCATACAAATAGGACTGAACAGCAACATAACCTAGTAGATAACATTATGAAATTTCCCACAGGAGACTGATTCAAGATCACTGGGTTTTTCATTTACTGGGCTGAAAGCACTGTAGCAATGACACAGAGCTTCTGGGGACAGCAGGTGAATGAGCTGTGCTCTTCAGCACAACCAGCTTAAAGGCATTTCCAGATTTGTAAGCCTTGCTAGCCGAAGGGCAGATATTACGATCGCAGATAAATGCCAGACCTTGAACTGGAGAACAGAAAGATAAGAATAATAAAAAAGCCTTAACACACACCAATTCAAACTAGCTACAATCCTGCAGTTATCAACTGCCCTGGGGAGGTAAGAGCGCCTGCGGCAGAAATCCCTTGCTAAGGTTACAGGTGTGTGTGCACTTAAGGACTTCCTGCTCATACACTGCACACATGTAGCATTTTCAAAAGTGATTTGTTATCCTCTAACAAAAACAGAAAAGACAAAGTATGCTTTAGTTTTAATTCTCCAGATAGAATGCAACATAATTTCTCCCTATTTTGCTTATTTAGCAGTGACAACCCACTCATGGCCTGAAACGGAAAGGAAAAATTCACTTTAAGATGCTCCTCTTTTATCTTTTCATCTAGAATATCAAAACAAGTTTTAGCAGTTACCAAACTATTTTAAATTCATCCCACATACTTGGTAGTCTAACAATGGAAAGAAAAGCAAACGACCAAGCCTTCCAAGTTCTGAAGGACTAGTCCATGCCAAATCATTCATCCCATTAAAGCTTCTGTGTATCAAAAATCTATATACACAATCAGTTAGCAAAATGTAATTGTATAGGATAAAATTTACTTTAACACAATTAATGTAAGGCATATTAATTCTAAGGCATATTAACGTGAAATTACCCCAGCTAGAATAATTTTTGTTTCCTCAGACACTATTTCTTTTCTTGTCTCTACTGCAACAGGGTATAGTAAACACAGCTGTTTGAATATCTATAATCTGAATTTTTTACTGAAATAGCCTGCTCTCTATTTTCCTGTTTTAAATTACATTCTGGGATTACCCAACTATCTTTTAACTTTGCCACTGCTGATAACATGGCAATTATTTAAAAATATATATTTTTTAAAATATTTGTCTCTGCCTTCCTCTAGAGTTATTTTTTCTAGCTTAAATAACTTAACACCATGTTCTAGAATACATTAGGTCACAGTTTACCTTTCAGAGGCCAACACAGCAAGCTTGTTCATGAGAATCTCAGAGCACACGGAAACAGACAAGTATATGCACATTTACACTGCAAAGGGGCCCACTGAACCTTGTCATTCAAGTTACATGTCTTGACGTAAACATATCTTTATAATGGGCCTATTTCCTGTTTGAACACAGCCTCATGAGACATGCAGTTTTCATTACCGGAAGATTTCTACATTAACACTCTATATAGTACATATCCTTTTGTTAAACATAGGTATGCCAGAAAAGCATTCCTTGGCAAGTAGCCTTCTAAAAAGTATTTATAAGCACAGTTTTTAAGTTGTAGAACACGTACAAAACAAATTTAGAGAGTTGTGTCAAAGCTGAGGAGAGAAAGAGAGAGCTCTGATTCTGCAGGCCAAGTTTTTAAAGTATAAATTGTAGCTATTTTATATGATCAGTCAGACTGCTGATAGAAAGGTTAACACATACCTGCTACTTGGGAAGATAGAAAAATAAATGTTTGAATTCATGTCTTCAAAACAATAAGAAAGCTAAGTGCAATACTGGTACTCACATATATTAAAGATGACCTGAAGAATAGTATTAAAAAATTGTGATGTGTCCTTTCCGTGGTTTTGGTGGAGGAGTGGCTCAGGGTCTCAGAAGACATACATTGTTAGCTTGCATGCTTCACTTGAAGGGATGGGGGGAGCTGAATTTTTAACAAAGGCTTCCTTTCTCCAAAATGTTACTAAGCTAAATAGATGTTATTTTAAAACACCAAGAATTTTAGAACATAATGAAAGAAGGAGTCAAACACGTCTAATGTAAAAAAACCCCACACACATTAAAAAAAAAAAAGTCACCCCACAAACTTTTTTTTTGGGGGGGAGAGCCATTTCAAGGCCTTCTTTACACCTCAGAAAAACTCTAAACAGGGCACTAGCCTAATTTTTTCTCCCTTTTGCAGGTGACCTGTGATGATTATTCTATTACATTTTTAAGTAAAGCTGTTTTACAAACATATGCTTCCAAGACTAACACAGAAAAGCAGTACACTTCCAATCTGTTGATTTAGAATGCAGGTGTGGGTGAGACGTGATCATGATTCCTGTAACACCAAACCTTTGTTTGCAAATATCTTGATTTATTATCGAATACTTAATCAACATCAACATGAATGAAGAAAGTTTTCAGACAGGGCATTTATTTTCCGGTAGTTAACAAAACTCGGCTGGAGATCTCCAAGCAACAGACCAGGGCCCCAAGCCAGAACATATCAGGGGCCGGGAGATGGACAGAATGGCTTAAGAAACGAGAAACCACCCCAAGGCTCTTGAAGGCTGCATGTTCTAACAGAGCAAATTACAATGCAAGCCGCAGAGCAATGGGTAGGGGTGGGAGGAGAGAGTGGGAAAGTTGCTGTTCCCAGAGCCAGAGAACAGCGAGTTTCAGGGAGGGGGGGTTCCCTTGGTGGGACGCTAATGAGCCTTTCAAGCCAGGGAGCAGATAAGGCAGCGCGACAGGGAATCCCGGGGGGGGGCGCTGAGCGCAGCGACAAAGGAAGAAGGAAGTTTCCCGGGGCGTGAAGCTGTGACGCTGCCAGATCCCCTTGGACCAAACCTTCCCCTGCTCCTGGGGACACCCCGAGTACAGCAGCCTCGCGCCCAGCGGGGAGCCTCGTGCCCGACTTGCGGGGCGCGCGGCGCCTCCCCCGAGACCCACACCGGCGGCTCGGCGCATCCCGCCCCACGCCCTGTCTCCTGGGAGGCTCTGCCCGCTGCCCCCAGCCGGGCCTCTCCCCACCGCGGGCTGCACCAGGGCCAGGCCCAGCCCAGAGACAGCCCGCGCGCCCGCCACCACCTGCCCCCACAGACTCACCCCAGCACGGGCAGGAACCCAGCGTCTTCCACCTCTCCTCAGCAAAACTGTTCCTCTCCCCCCCCCCCGTCACTGCGCCTGCGCACCCTCTCTCTGCGCTCAGGGCAGCCACAGGCATCATGGGAGTTGTAGTCCTGGGTGAGCGGAATAGCTTTGCGGGATACCCAGAAGTTGTCCCGTTTCAATTCTACTGGTACAGTTAAAGCGGTGCAGTCCCCTCTGTGTGGAGACGCTCAGGCCTTGTCTACACTAAAAAGGGTTTCCTAATATAGCCATACCCGGAAACTTTCACAGTGGAGATGCCGCACATACCTGCAAAATTAGGTTTGCCAACCTTCCAGGATAGTCCTGGAGTCTCCAGGAATTAAAGGTTATGTCATGTGATGAAACCTGCAGGAATATGTCCAACCAATATCAGCAACCCTACTGCAAAAGAGCCTTCTTGCCAGCATATTTTATACCAGTTCCCTGAATAAAGTAAGCTATGCTGGCAAAAGGACTGTGTTGTCAGTATAACTGCATCTATCCTGATGGTTTTGCTGGCATGGTTATGTTGGTTGGGGGCTAATTTTTTTTAGGCATAGACCAAGCCTTATTCTGGTATAAAAGTGTTTTGTATAGGGTGATTATAGATGCTGATCTTATTCTGTTTATTTATTGTCCTGAAGGCCTGATGTATACTAGACTGGCAATTGACATGTTAAGGCCCTGAATTTATCTTTCTAATTTCCTTGGACATGGTTGATTTCTGACAGCAATACTGACTTCTCTCTGATAATCTTTTTAACAAAATTATTTGTCTTCTTTTCTGTCTAGAGGATACAGCAGTATTATCTCAATTTTACAGATGAGGAGACTGAGGAACCAAGTTCTTACATGACTTGCACAAGTTGACATAGGAAATTTGTTGCAATTCCAGGAATAGAAACAAGGGGTGAAATCCTGGCCTTACTGAAGTTAATGACAGTTTTGCTATTGACTTCAATAGGGCCAGGATTAACCCCTGATCTTCCAGCCTCATAAGACATATCCAGTGTAAAGGGGCATATGTAATATGTCTATTATAAATTACTTAACTTTAAATAGCTAAAATAACTATTAAATTAATGTGAGATAGTGGATGGAATCCTAGATCTGTTGAAATCAATGTCAAAACTCACATGGACTTTAATAAAAGCTGAATTTTACCCATTGTATTTTATTAAAATTAAGAATGTTTCTTCCCTGTGGTGTGAACTTAAAATGGAACAGTCGAATATGTAAAATGGAACAATCTAAGGGTGCTTTGTTTCACAGTATGAAACACCCTTTGTGTAGACAACTATGAGGTTAAGAGTGTTCAGCTAGTGATCTGACTGGGTTTTATAATAGCTGTGAGTTTCACTTGTGAATGCTCAGGCTGAGAGACCCCACAAAGCAAAGCTCAGTAGTTCTGGCACCCAGCCTAAGGGTGAGTGAAGAGACTTTTATAATCACAAAAGTACTCTCACAAATACTTAGCAATAGATTATAATCCTTCAGTCCTTAGAATGCAGGCCTCTTCCAAGATGACAGCCTAATGCATGTGTCAGAGGTCAAATATAATGCCCTCAAAGGGATTAGTGTAATTTCTTTTTCAATGGTTGAAATAAACAATATTTTAAAGACTATTATATGTCTGTGGGGAAAGCGTAGCACAGGGGAGGTCTGTGCAGTACTGGGATTTGTACCGTCTCTGAAATGATTTGTATGCACACAAAGACAAACAGCAGATACTGTACAATACAGTCATTCTTTCATTCATAGCATTATACAGCCTATAGAAATAAAAGGAATATGCAAAGCCTGAGCTAAATACGTTATTTATTTATTTATTTATTTAATTATTTATTACAGGCGTTTGTGTGGAACTGATCTGTAGTATCTGGGTTCAATGTATATAGTAGAGACTAAGGCAAAACCAATTTCCATTTATAGGGAACTAATACACAATGACTCCCATAAGCATCATGGCTTTAAAAGGATAGAGACAGGAAGAATATTGTCAGTAGACTAGGTATCCATAGAAAGAAGAGCTGGACAAATAGACGTGCCTTACGACCTTTTCTGAAAGGTGCTAAGCTCAGGCTGAGATCAGTTTCATGTGTTAGTGAAGAATCTGCTATTGAAAACAGTTTAGCCCTGGCTCCCTTGATATACAATCCATATTCTGTTACAATCCATAGAATGTTATGTTTGATATTTAGGGATACTTAAGGAACTGGCTGAAGCAATCTTGGAACCATTAGCAATTAACTTCAAGAAGTCCTGAAGGACAGGTTAGGTCCCAGAGAACTAGAGAAGGGAAAACTTAGTACTTATCTTTAAAAGTTAAGGGGAGAAAAGGTGGAGAAAAAGGACCCAGGGAATTATAGATCAGTCAAACTTCAGTACCTGGAAAGATACTGTAACAAATAATTTAGCAATCAATTTGTAAGCACTTAGAGGATGATAGGGTTATAAGAAATAACCAGCATGGTTTTGTCAAGAACACATCATGCCAAACCAATTTAATTTCCTTCTTTGACAGGGTTACCGGCCTAGTGGATAGAGAAGAGGCAGTAGATGTGATATCTTGATTTTAGTAAAGCTTTCAACACAGTTCCATGTGACATTCTCATGAGCAAACTATCACAGGTCATGGGTAGCCAGACCTAGTAGTCAGGAACAGAGTCCACAGCCACAAGACAGGAGTCAGCATACCGGGAGATCAGAACCACAAATCAGATGCCAGGAAATCAAGCCAGAGGAGCAGGAAGCACAAGTCATACAGCCCAGAAAAGGGTGAAGCTCACTTGTACAGACAGCTTCCTGTTCCTGCTGCTGGCTTAAGTAGGGCCAACAGACCAATCAGCTGCTCTGGGACTCCGCAATAGGACTGCAGCGGCAGAGCATCAAACTGGTGTTGGGCTTCGTGGGTCCCAGGTAAGCAAGTATCAGCAGGCTTCCAGATGGAGAGTTGGAGTATCACTGCTGCCTGCTCCTAGAAACTCTCCAGACCCACGTTTGAGACCTGTGGGTCATAACACAAACAAGGAAAATAAGATCTAGATGAAACTACTGTAAGGTGGATGCACAAATGGGTAAAGACTATACTCAAAGAGTGGTTACCAGTGATTCACTGTCAAACTGGGAAGCTGTATCTAGGGTGATCCTGCAGAGATCCAGTACTACTCAATATTTTCATTAAGGACTTGGATAATGGAGTTGAAAGACTGCTTATAAAATTTGCGGATGACACCAAGCTGGGTGGGGTTACAAGCACTTTGGAAGTCAGGATTAGAATTCGAAACAACTTTGACAAATTAGAGAATTAGTCTGAAATAAACAAAATAAAATTTAATAAAGACAAGTGCAAAGTACTACAATTAAGAAGGAAAAATCAAAGGCACAACTACAAAATAGGGAATAACTGGCTAGATGGTACTTCTGAAAAGGATCCTGGGGTTATAGTGGATCAAAAATTGAATATGAGTCAACAGTTACAAAAAAGGTTAATATCAGTCTGGGCTGTATTAAGAGGAGTGTTGTATGTAGGACATGGGTGGTAACTGTCCCACTCTACTTGGCACTGGTGAGGCCTCAGCTGGACTACTGTGTCCAATTCTGGGTGCCTCACTTCAGGAAAGATGTGGATAATAAGTTGGCTAGAGTCCAGAGGACAGCAACAAAAATGATAAAAGGTTTAGGAAACCTGACCTATGACGAAAAGTTTAAAAAACTGGGCATGTTTAGTCCTGAGAAAAGACGACGGGGGTGGGGAGGGAGGGAGGGACCTGATAACCATCTTCAAATGTGTTAAGGGCTGTTATAAAGAGGACGGGATCAATTGTTCTCCATGTCCACTGAAGGTAGAACAAGAAGTAGTGAACTTGATCTGCAGCAAGGGAGATTTAGATTAGATATTAGGAAAAACTTCCTAACTATAAGGGTAGTTAAGCTCTGAAATAGGCTTCCAAGGGAGGTTGTGGGATCCCCCATTATTGGAGGTTTTTAAGAGCAGGTTGGACAACCACCTGTCAGGGATGGTCTAAGTTTAATTGGTCCTGCCTCAGCACAGAAGGTTGTACTTGATGGCCTCTTGAGGTCCCTTCCAGCCCTACATTTCTATGATTCTATGGTTAATACTTGCATATGTCCAAAGTGACCCAATACACCTTGTGCTTGGTGGAGAAAGCTGAAGGCATGTTTGTAGGATGTTGTTGACTTGCAAAGGCACTTATCTGAACTAGGGGCCCTGATTCTTCAAGTTCAGTGCTATTTACATGGCACCTGAGGCAGAAAGCCAGATTTCATTTTCCGCATCCGGCCAGATGCTCACTGATCAAGTAAAAAATGAAGTCTAGACAGTGAATGGCCCTGCATAGCCATGCATAGGGTGGGGGATGAACCCTCCCACATTAGCAGTCCCTGCACTCTGGCAAGCACAGGAACCACTGCTGTTGAGCAGGTCACTATAAAGGGGGCAGAAAGAGGTAGAGGCCTTGCCTCCCCTGCTCTCATACCAGCTCATACAGTAGTGCAGGGTGGAGGAAAGCCTGTGACATCCCAATGGATGGATCAGATTGATCACTTCCCATGGTCACAAGCAGACTGGGGAAGCTGTGCCTGCCTAAGGAGCAACTCAGCACAGCTCCCTATGCAGGACTGTAGAAGCAGACCCGGACTGTGACTCAGGAGACCTGCATTCTATTCCCAGCTGTGCCACTGGGCTGGGTGACACGTCACCACTCCGTGCCTCAGTTTCCCCATCTATAAAATAGGGGAAATGATACCTCCTTTTTAAAGTGCTTTGAGATCTGCTGATGAAACATGCTGTATAAGAGCTAAATACTATTATAAAAACCACAACCTAGCTCAGAGTGCCCAAGTAGGAATATGCAGGCATGGAAGGTCTCATTCTGATCACAGAAGCCAGATTTTAGGTGCTGAGAAACTGATTTAAAATCATAGTAGAACTTTAATTATTTGTTTTACAAGACAGGCCAGGAAAAATCCTATTATCTGGCAGACCCTGGCAACTAAATACAACCAGTCCAGGCAAAGTGAAATGTACTTACTCTCTGCCTGCTGGATATGCTGCTGGCAAGCATTTAAAGATCTGGACCAACTGGTTCAGATGATCTGAGGTTGGATTACACAAACTGGTACTATCCACCTAGCATCATGTGGGGCATTATGGATGCTCAATGCTATTTCCATGGAAACTGAGGCAGGAAGTCAGATTTCATTTTCAGCCTCAGGACGGATGCTTGCTGGTCAGCCACTGAACCAAGGATTTTTAAATTCAGGTCACACCTGACCAATAGCTTGTCCTTGAAGGAGCAGATTACAGCGCACATCACAATAATCAAGACTGGATATATTTATAAAAGCTCTGCTCTAGTTCAAACAGGAATTAATTCAGGGAAGTCATATGGTGTGTGTTATGCAGGAGGTCAGACTAGATGATCACAATGGTCCCTTCTGGCTTTATAATCTATGAAACTGTGGGGGAGTGGGGAACAATTAAGTTTAAAACAAACAAATATAAATTTTGGCTACAGCCAAAGTTGTGACAGCCATATTTTCTTTTTGGACACCCGCATTTATGATCCAGGGGTTTAAGATGCTGCAACCCAGATTGTTCTGCTTGCACCCGTCCTCCCCTGAGCCAGTCCTCCGTAAATGGGGATGGAATAACACTAGCTATTCATAATCCATGCGGGAATTGGAGCCAGCCTGTGGATCCCCAAAAGTAAGTAGGATTGGTCCAGGAGAGGGCAGGAAATGCCCTGATTCAGAGTTAGTGGGGCTGCTGTAGAATCCCATGTTAGCATTAAAGTTGCCTCGCTTAGAGGTGAATCCTCTTTTTTGCAGATGAGCAATCCCTATGCAAATTGCACCCTGTGGATGGTTAATCTGGCCTGGGGTTGTCCTTAAAGAAAGAAATGATTTAGTCTGCTGTTGAAATGTCCTGGGAATACCCCCTCCAGTACAACAGAAGAATAGAGTGATCCCCCAAACAATCCATCTGGAGATTTAGACAGAGCCTAGTACATTCTAGACATACTTTTGACAGTTAAGTGCTGTATGGATTCTCATGCAGTACAAATACAATCAATAATCAGTCTCAGCACTTTGATGCAAAGAGATCTTGGGAACCTGGGGCACAACAGTTATCAGGTTTGTTGGCTGTGTTGGATACCTTTGAATTGCAACCTAGTGATATTGGGAAAACTAAGAATTATTTTGCAGTGCAGAACATACAATATAAATATACAAAGAAAAATATAGAAATACAGTGCTACTTGCCTTTGTATATTTACTGTGGTTTGGGGGAGTAGTTTTATTCCTATACCTGCATATGTATTATTGTATAAATCTTTATGTATTATTGTATCATGTATATTATTGTGTGTATGGATCGGATTCAATACACTCTTTTGTGTATCATTTTATTTTTGAGATTAGGATTGGTTTTCATGTTTCTAATTGTTTGATTGCAAATTCTGTTTGTGATGTAAAAGGAAAAAAGAAACAATTGAAAAAAATCATAGCCAAAGCAGGGAAAATAATACTGTTTCCAGCCAAATCATACAGACTGTAAAGAGGCCCTAGATTGTCAGATTTGTAACAGGAAGGATACAAAAGTAATTTATTGGCAAAAACAAAACAAAAAGGAAAGGGAAAATCACTATGGGAGGGTATCTCTATGTACAAATGAACAGATACAGTTTCAACTTGTCAAAAATATTTTAAGGTGCGACTAAAGACTTTGGGCAGAGTTGAAAACTTCAAGCAGTTTATCAGAGAACAAACGCACAAAGTTAACTTTGCTTCTTTGTTGACACTTCATATTTTCGCTTATCAGTATTTGAATAAGCATGATGTCATCCTGGATTTAGCAAGGCCAGTCTTCGGTTTTTGAGTTCTGTGTCCAGTTTGCTCCCAACCTATAGCCAGGTCCTTAACCTCTGCATATTCACAATTCTCTCCACCCAGTCCCTCCAGCCCCAAGACTAATCCTGGTGAAAACCTTACCCATAGTGAAAATACCCAGCCGCAACCCTATGGCTAACAAAAGCCCACTAACTGGCCCCAACCATACACCGAAACTGGCCCCAACTATGACCCTAGCCAGCACATGCTTGCAATCCAGCATCAGCTCAAACCTAATCCAAAATTCACTGACAAACATCATCTTAGATCTGAAGCACTGTTTATAGAGTGGTTCATTTCAAAGGAATTTGAATTTGCTTTTCCCCGTTGACTTTAGTACTGTACACAGATCAAAACTAAGGGTGCTCAGATCTTCTTCCAATTTTATCCAAGCTGTTCAAGACAGGGAGAAAGGAGAGATGTTGGATACATGGCTCTGGTTTTGGCCCATTTCTTATGGGAAATGTTGGAGTGGTTTGGTATGGATCTGAGACTCATTTCATCTGAAGCTTGGGGATGTGGAGTTTCAAGGAGGTGGCTGTCTCTGTACACTGTGTTATTGTGTATACGTACTAGTATTTTCCCAACCAGAGTGACTGAAGCGCCCAAGTTGGCCCATTTCTGTCACTGTCATGAGTGAGTTTTCTCTTTTCTTCCTACCAAAGGTCCTGCCATTTGTGCCTGAAGCCTTTGACAGTGTATGGAGTGAAGCTAAAGCTGTTACATTTCAAACATTTTTTTGCATTTTTTATTCCCACAGGAAAATTAAGCTCAGATCCAGCATTTGCTTTTCAGTGCGGTGAAGTCAGGTCCTGCTGTTTTATCCAGCTTTCCAGCCAGATTGTCATGAAGCACATGGACATCTTAATGATTGGTCCAGTGGCCCAACTTTCTCTGCCCCTACTGGCTCCCCACCTAGTGCTCAGCACTCAAATGGTGTCTGATCAACACCCACTGTCCAATACCGAGCTGCTCAGCACACAGAACTCAGTACCCAGTGGCTTTGTCTCACTAAAACCCAGAGATCTCTTGTCCCTAGTCCTTTGTTCTAACCATTAATAAAACTGCCTTCATAAGAGTTAGACATTAACCAAAGATCTTCCAAAATAGTTTTATTACTATGTAGGATCTATATTTATTTACTAAAAGCAGATTATTTTATAATTTTATGTTAATTGTAAATAGAAAGTACACAATGGCTGATTCTTCTGATAACCATAGATATTTATGAGTGATGAAAGGATGGGTTGTGTGAAGACACTTTCCAGTATCCTCATCATAGTTAGGACAGTCATAACATTACACTGTAAATATTCATATTATTTAAGTAAATAAATACATGCCTTATTACATATAAATACCAGGGAAGTTGATTCCACAGATATCCTTGATATTTACCAGTCTGTTTTAGGTGTGATCCTTATGTGGAGATAGCTTTGTTGTCTATGGTTTGTTCAATGTTCTAGCAATGGACACTGGCAAAGTGTTTGTTCTGATTTTACTTACTGTAAGAACTGAGTTTGATAATGAGATTTAATTGGTTTGGTTGTGAGAGTGAATGGAGCAACCTTCAAATTGGTACATTCTTTTTTTCTCTGAAAGTTCCCAAAAGGTACTAACAAATATTTACTTTTCCATCCCAAGAACTTGTATACACATGTTCTTGCAGGGTTTCATTCTATCACCCCTCTTGTTCAATGTGCATAGACAGCCATTGAGAAGACAACAAAGCCCTGTGGTCTGCAAAGCTATCAATATGAAGACCAGGGCTATCTTACTTTTTCATGAATGCAAGTGCTAGTGTCTGTGCTCAGAGAACAGAATTTTGTTCCCATGGGAAATTACAACATTTTGTAATTACAACGACTAACACAGCTACCCCTCTGATACTTAACATTTTGAAATTTGTTTTTCCATTTAATCAAAACAAAGAGTCAAAATAGAATAGAAATTCTGAAATAAATAATCAATTTGGAAACATCAAAATGTTTTGTTTCAATAATACTGAGACTTTTGTAAACAATGTCAAAACAGTATAATATAATATAAACTATTAAATGTAATATATAATATTAAACTAAGAGATCTATATAATAAGATTCCAGGATTGTTATTCCGTGTGTCATTCTGAAACCTAGAATGTCTGACTCATTGTGGAACAATGGAAACAGCTACAAGTGTGGCTGAGAGCTCTTTTTTGTTTAAAATACCACCAGGTTCAATCATCACTGGGATTCACGGTAAGTTACTGTCCAATTTTTAAGTTCTCAGTCATTTTCAGCTTTTTTATACTTTATGACTTACACTCAAATTACACTAGGCTTCCATGTAGTATACAATGACGGGTTCCCCCCAGGGTGCTACCTGGAACTGGGGTACCCCTGAGCCTGCCTGGGCTCCCTTTATACTGTACTGCTGTGACAGGCTCTCAAGCCTCCTCCAGCACATATACAGGTAGGGACACATGCAGCTGCAGCTACACACAAATGCTGAGATCAGCTCTGCATAGGAAGGCTCAGCTAAGGAACTGCCCAGTTACTCAAGTGCACACATCCCTTTGGAGGGTAAACCCAAAATTTGGAGGGTTAACCCAAAATATTTGATTTCAAGGTGTTCCTTATGCTCTACAAAGTCTTAAATGGATGGGAACCAGTCATTCCAAGATTGCTTTGCTTCCACTCTGTGTTCTGTATTTCTGGTTACAGTCTACTAAACTGATTTTGCAGTCAGGTTTTAAAACTCACCTCTGGAGGAGCAGAGGCAGAGCTTTCTCTGTGGATCACCCACACCTCTGGAATTCACTCTCTGTGGCAGTCCATCACCCCAGGCTTTGGCAGCTCCCAGAAGCAGGCAAGACTTTTTTTGTTTAGCCAGGTGTTTAGTGAGCCAAGGAGACTGTCCTTGAAGCTGGGTAGGAGGATATTTTAATTCTGATAAAATGTGTGTTTGTCAAGCCAGCTGTTAACTGCACGTGGGAAAATATGCACCCGGAATTTCTGTGCAGAGTGCCAAGACTGTGTGTTTGTAAATGCACTGAAGGCACAACCAGGTGTATAACTGGCCATTTGCAATTACAGCTTCCATGCAGGGGCAATATGCACATGCAAGTGTGACCATCCAATCCAATAGCAATCCTAGTCTGAAATCTTGTGAGAGAAGGGGATTCTGCAGGGAGGATAATAGAAGATTGGACCCAGGAGACTAGCCTGGCTGTTGAAAGAAGAGGAAGATACTGCATGGGGACAATGGAGAGGAGGAAGGGGAAGAGAGACGGATCCTCTGATCTGGGGAAGGAGGGGAGTGGGATGCAGCATGGGGTGGTGGGGATGGTGCCTGGTCCTGTGGTGGTGGAGGGAGAGGGGATACACATGGGGGTGGTGGGGAGAGACACTGGTCCCGTGGTGGTGGAAGGAGGGGGATACACATGGGGGTGGTGGGGAAGGACCCTGGTCCTGTGATGGTGGAGGGAGGGGGATACACATGGGGGTGGTGGGGAGAGACACTGCATGGGGACAATGGAGAGGAGGAAGGGGAAGAGAGACGGATCCCCTGATCTGGGGAAGGAGGGGAGTGGGATGCACATGGAGGTGGTGGGGAAGGACCCCAGTCTTGTGGTGGTGGAGGGAGGGGGATGCACATGGGGTAGGTGTGGAAGGACCCCAGTCCTGTGGTGGTGGAGGGAGAGGGATACACATGGGGGTGGTGGGGAAGGACCCCGGTCCTGTGGTGGTGGAGGGAGGGGGATACACATGGGGGTGGTGGGGAAGGACCCCAGTCCTGTGGTGGTGGAGGGAGAGGGATACACATGGGGGTGGTGGGGAGGGTCCCTAGTCCTGTGGTGGTGGAGGGAGGGGGGATACACATGGGGGTGGTGGGGAAGGACCCCGGTCCTGTGGTGGTGGAGGGAGGGGGATGCACATGGGGGTGGTGGGGAAGGACCCCGGTCCTGCGGTGGTGGAGGGAGGAGGATGCTGTCTGGGGTTCAAAGGAGCAGGGAGTCTGGAATGGACCCCTAGTATTAGGACCCCCTGGGCTTCTCGGAGCACCCTCTCCACGCCCGAACTACGAGTCCCAGCGTGCTCAGCACTCGGCGCTGGGATTGAGGTTGCGCAGCCGCCTAGCTGGGGAGTGACCTGCCTGTTGACAGCGCTGTTTTGGGGAGGGCTGGCTCCGTGGCTCGGGCAGACGGACTGACGGCCGGGCGGCTGGCTGCACACCCGGTGACAGGCAGGCAGAGACACTGCAGAAGGGTAAGCCCGCGATCCCCCGCCCAGTGCCGCGGGCACGCTGCCTCCCCCTCCCCGGCGGGGATGCATCTCCGCCAGCCTCCCGCGGAGACACACGGGCACTGGTGCGGTCCATCCCCGCGCGCTCTGCCTGGCTGAGCATCTGCCCTTTCCGCATCCCGGGAGAAGCCGTGCCCCGGCTGCCGCGCGGCGCAGGAGGGGTCGTGCAGCGCTCTGAGCTGCACGCAGCCAGCTGGGCGGTGCTGCCTCTTAGGATGCTCTAGATGAGCACCAGCTCCGGCTGGAGGAGACTGCATGGGTGTGATTGCCACCGACCGGCTTGGCTGATTGCATTGCGGAACTCTCTGTGTGTGTCGGTGTGTGTGTGTGTATATATATATATATTCTGCAGGGGATGAAAAGGGAGCTGTGGTTGGATTGTACAACTAAAGGACCTTGCAGGGACTCCTACCTTGGTATAATTGCCGCCCTGCATCGTGGAGTGGTGTCAAACCCTTTTCAGACATTCCTTCTGCCTGGAGCAGAGCTACAATCCCGTCTCCATGTGCTGAAAGCAACATGCTTAGCTCCCTGGTGTGTTAATGGTGGAGCGGTCGGTTTGGTACAATGAACATTACAATGCCTTGTTTTTAAACTCCACCCCCAATCCCCTGCAAATACACTTTCACAATATAATGTAATGCTTTAAAATTAGAGTGATTGATTTAAACGGTTGATTTAAAAAAAATTAAAGTTCAAATCAGGCTGCAGAATGTCCTTCCTTTAAAAATATAGGCAGAATAAGTAATAATTTATTTTTAAAGGGTAATTTTAAAAATAAAAATATATTTAAATTTTCTCCCTGCACCTATCCCAGGTACTAAGTGCATTACAAAACTTAGAGCAAACTATGTTGAAAACATGGTGACTTTTTTTAAATAAGTGAGATTATATCTGCCTCTCCTTGATGCTCATATTCCTTTTATATGTAAAATCGGACTGATATACTGTCTTTAGATCTGGTCTCTTGGCTTGGAACAATTAAGAATACGTGTATTTAAAGACAGGACTCAGTAATGTGATATTGGTTTAATGATATTTCTAAGTGTTTGATGAAGGAATGTTTTCCTCTGCCTCGGACTATTCTCATCATTATCTGTGACTCTCCTGTATTTCTGCTATCTCCTTTTTGAGATATGGTGACCAGGAAAATGAACACGTGATTCAGGTTGGAGTGTACCACTAATTCAGATAATGGCATTATAATATTTTCAGTATTATTCTCCAACTATTTGCATCCTAACATGGCATTTGCTTTTTTGATTGCTGCCGCACATTGACTAGAGGTCTCCATTGGTCTGTTCACAGTAATGCTCAGGTCTTTTTCTGAATTGTTACAGTTAATTAAGAAGCCAGTAAGGTATGTGCGAGTAGATCAAATAATCCCTTTCACTGTGAATGACTTGCTTTTGCCAACATTAATTGCATTTGCTATCATGTTGTCCATTCACCTAGCTTGGCTAGGTCCCTCTGAACTTTCCCAGAGTCCTCTGCAAATGCTGCCACGCCACCTATTTGCTCAATTCCTCTGCCAGATCATCATTTTTCATTTTCAGCATTTTACAGTTCCCAGCAGGCAAACTCTATGGACCTTTGCTTACTTACCTTTGCAAGTTGTTTGCAGAAATTGTAAACAAGTATGGAGTCAGATTTATTTTCACCTGTTTCCATGTTTCACTGTATCTGGTGAACCTCCTGACTTGAGGTTGAGGTGGCTTGGCAGGGTCTTGGGCTGAAGGGCATCAGGTAGCTACCCTCATCACATACAATTGCATATGCTGGGGCTGTGGTGGAGGTTAACTGGTAATCTTCATCTTCATCCAGTACACACAGCATGCCTCCGCCTGTGAAGCAATGTGGTCATAGGTTCTGTTTAATGGTGGAGTTTGATCTACATTATAGTTTGTAAAAGACAAATTATACTGGGATATTTGTTCATCCATCTTTACTATAATTATTTCAGGTGGCAGCTGGATCCAGATGTCTGACAATTGTAATTATAAGGCAGGGGAATCTGGGGATAGCCATGGGCAAACAATCAGCACTCTTTAGATAGCTATGGTCAGTGAGAGTAGAACAATAATTATAATATTATCATGATACATTTCTCACATTAACGTTACTAACATGGACAAAAATCAATAGTCTTGTCTGTTCCAGGACCTCCCATCTCTGTTATAAAATTTAAAAGTACTCTGTGTATTTCAATGCAGAGCTCCTCATGCTATTTATTGCTATAGTTATCAAGTTGTACACATCACAGATGGTTTCTATTAGCTGGTTAGCAGTTAAAAGGCACAAAACCACATACAGTAACGTCTTGCTTAATATTGTAGTTATGTTCCTGAACAATGCTACTTTAAGCGAAACAATGTTAAGCGAATCTAATTTCCCCATAAGAAGTAATGTAAATAGGGGGGTTAGGTTCCAGGGAAATTTCTTTTGCCAGACAAAAGACTACATATATATATATAGAGAGAGAGACATATACACAGTGGAAGTTTTAAACAAACAATTTAATACTGTACACAGTAATGATGATTGTGAAGCTTGGTTGAGGTGGTGGAGTCAGAGGGTGGAAGGGGTGGGATATTTCCCAGGGGATGCCTTACTGCTAAATTATGAACTAGCACTCAGCTGAGCCCTCAAGGGTTAACACGTTGTTAATGTAGCCTCACACTCTACAAGGCATCAGGAATGGAGGGAGAAGACACAGCATGGCAGAGAGAGACAGAGACACACAGTGTGTGTGTGTGTGTGAGAGAGAGAGAGACACACACACACACATTGTCCTTAGGATTTATGGGACCCTACACACTATTATTAAACTGGTGCCCCTATGACCGACGACGGCAGCCTGGGCTCGCAGCCGGGGGGGGGAGGCGGAGGGGGAGGGAGGGATCAGGCAGCAAGGATACCAAACCGCCTGGCCCGCCTCCTGATGGCGGAGAGTCACAGTTCCCCGCAGAGACCCCCGTACCCTCTCCCTCATGCAGAATGCGCGGCGCCAGTGCATTCTGCTCTGTGAATATGGCCCCTGCCTAAGGACACTGCAGCACACTCTGGGTGTGCGGGAGCTGATCCGCTCTTATCTGCTGTCATGGGCGATGGGTGAAGCTGCCGCTTGGGGAGGCTAGCTCCCCAGCCCAACTCTTCTGCCTGTGGCCCCGCCCATACTGCATCCCTGCTCTGCCCCGGACCCCGCCACCACTCTGCCCAGGCCCCACCCTCTCCCCACTGTCTCCCTCCTCTCTTCCCTCCCCCTCCCTGCTCACCCCCTTCCAGCCAAATACCTGACCCAAATGAAGCAAATGACATTAGAAAGAAATTGCAAAAGAGTGTTTTTTTCAAAAGAAAATGGAGCATGTTTTCCACTGCATGCCAGATGGTGAAGACTGGACATGCAGAAGGTACCTAATTAAAAGCACTAAACTTGAGAATAAAAAATGTCAGTCACAGGTATTTTGATATACCCTGAAGTTTGTCAGAGATTTATTTGCAAAAATTTGCAGTAAGAGCAAGTCATCTGTCCCTGCTGAATACAACATTAAATATTATGGAATGCATGATGCAGCTCTTCTCTGTTTTACATTTTCTTAATCAGTATTTCTATGGTGATTTTATATTTTAAATTTACTCTTAAGCCTTCATAAAGTAATCATTCAGATTACTACATATTTAACTCACTGAAACAAAGACATTATTTTAAATTAATCAATCACAGAGCGTTTAGTGTGTTCATAACAATATTCATTGCTTTTAGAAAAAGGGAACACTAATTTACTTTGTGTGATCTCCATAACAATAAATAGACATGTTTATGAAGTTTCACGAACTTTAAAAATATGTTTCCAAAGATATTAGGCATAACAAAGGATTTTATATCTTACTAAGGTACTGATTTTGCTAGAGGGTTCTCTTAAAACTACTTAATGAAACACTCAGAAGTAAAGAAAGGTCAACTCATTCCATTCCAGATATCTGGAAGGAAAGGGGTGTTGTCCCTTTAAGGGCTCTCTTCAACAGGGGGGTGAAGGGAGAAAGGGATGGACAGAAAGGACAGGAAGACTTTGGAAGCAAGTTTTTTTGTACTATAGTAATTAAAATTAAAATGTGTATTTTAGATAAGGGTGGTCTTTTGAAGGATTTATTTAAAAAACTATATGTCTGAAGATCCAAGTATTTAAGGCTAAAGATGAATACTCAGATTGCATAGATTTTTAGATGCACAAGGATTTTTTAGAGATGTGATTTTGTAATCTTCAGCAATCTTCTAATTAAATATTTTAAAGCAAATTTTAAACTAAGGTCCTGTAGACTAACATGTTCTGAGTAAATCTTACAGTAATGCACAACTGTTTTTGTCAGTAAATTCAGAAACTGACAGTATATACCTAGGGGTTGGCAAATGACTGTTAAATGGCTTCATTACTTGAACGGCTCTTTAATTTAAATGGCTCTTTAACAGTTTCAATGTTGTGCTAATACAGGGGTGGGCAAACTTTTTGGCCCAAGGGCCAGATCTGGGTATGGAAATTGTATGGTGGGTCATGAATGCTCATGCAATTGGGGGTTGGGGTGCGGGAGGAGGTGCAGGCTCTGGCTGGGGTGCGGGCTCTGGGGTGGGGCCAGAAATGAGGAGTTCAGAATGAGGGAGGGGGCTCTGGGCTGGGGCAGAGGGTTGGAGTGCGGGGGGTGAGGGCTCCAGCTGGGGGTATGGGCTTTGGGGTGGGGCTGGGAATGAGGGGTTGGGGGTGCAGGAGGGTGCTCCGGGCTGGGACCAAGGAGTTCGGAGGGCGGGAGGGTGATCAGGGCTGGGGCAGGGAGTTGGGGTCAGGAGGGGGTCAAGGGTGCAGGCTTCAGGCAGCGCTTACCTCAAGCAGCTCCCGGAAGCAGTGGCATGTCCCCCCTCCAGCTCCTGTGCGGAGGCGTAGCCAGGCGGCTCGGCATGCTGCCCCGTCAGCAGGCACCACCCCTGCAGCTCCCATTGGCCGTGGTTCCAGTGGGAGCTGCGGGGGCGGCGCTCGGGGTTGGGGTAGCGTGCGGAGTCCCCTGGCTGCCCTTACGCGTAGGAGCCGGAGTGGGGACATGCCTCTGCTTCCGGGAGCCATGCAGAGCCACAGCACATGTGGAGCGGGGCAAGCCGCCGGCTGGAGAGGTTCAAGCCCCGGACCCCGCTCCCTGGCAGAAGCTTGAGGGCCAGATTAAAACATCTGAAGGGCTGGATGCGGCCCCTGGGCCATAGTTTGCCCACCCCTGTGCTAATAGGTCTGGCAGGCTGGGAAGGCTTTTTCACTTTTAAGTTACTAGATCCGCTCTGGAGGAAAACTCACCAGGCTGCAGCAGCTAGCTGTGGGAGCCTGCAGGAAGGGTCAGAACAGGGATAGGAAGAAATGGGAGGGGGGACACTAAGACCCAGGGGTGCCCCAAATTTTCGGGTGCCCTACGCAGCTGCGTATGCCTAAGGGCAACCCTGTGTGTGGCAGAGAGAGAGACAGGCATTTCCCCTTTAAGTACGCTGACCCCACTCTTAGTACTCTGCCTTTTTAATTAGATCAGCAAGTTGAGACAGCAGCTGCTGCCAGGAAGCTCCCTCTGTCCTGAACCGTGTGGTGTGGTGAGCCCTGAGCCCCTCTCTCTGTGGAGATAAGGTACGGGAGCGGTAGGAGGGGGCCCCCCTGACATTAGCCCCCCTTCTTCCCCCCCCCCCCCCACCCTCCCCAGTAAGCAGGAGGCTCCCGGGAGCAGCTCCAAGGCAGAGGGCAGGAGCAGCACACGGCAGTGGGGGGAGGGGCGGCTGAACTGCCCAGCAATTGATAGCCTGCTTAGCTGCTGCGCAGAGGGAACTTAGGGGGGCTGCCGGTCCACCCTGGTTCCAAGCCCCCACCACTAGCTCCAACTGGCTGCTCTTCCGGCAAGCAGTGGAAAAAGAAGGTGGCTGCCAAACAACTTTATAAGGGAGCATTGTGCAACTTTAAACGAACATGTTCTCTAATTGATCAGCAATGTAATAATGAAACAAAATGTTAACCGGGATGAGGTTAAGTGAGGAGTTACTGTAATGAGAAAGGAAAGCGTAGGGGAGACAAAGTAACTTCTTATTTTTTATTTTTTAGAAATGATCTGATAATGATCATTATCACTTTTGATCACTTTTCTGCTGACAACAACGTATAATTATAGCCCAAATTTTAGTTCAGGATCTGTTCACTTTCTCAGATTGAAAAACATCTTGCTGAATGAGCAGGTCCATTGAAATTACTGAGGCTACTCAAGGAACAAGGTACTACTCAATGAAAGGAAGGATAATCCAATGGGTAGGGTGTTCGCCTAGGACTTGGAAGACCTGTTCCCTGCTCTGCCACAAACTGCCTGTGTGACTGCAAAATAGAGATTATAGCACTTCTCTACATCAAAATTGTGAGAATAAATACATTGAAGAATGTGAGGTGCTATTTAAGTGCTATGGTAATCAGGACCATATAAGTGTGATAGATAGATAGATAGATAGATAAAAGGAGCAGAATCTGGCTGTGAATTTTTTGACAATTCTTGTTTAAAAAGCTGTTAATATGTAATGTACATGTTAGCCTTGCATTTGGGGTAAGTGTGATTACATATAATTCTTTTTACAACACAGTTAGAATTTGGGAGATTGGTAACTGGACACCAGAGCTTTTCTTCTGCAGATCACAGGTACTTCCGTGATGTGTGCGGTATAAGAAACTGTCTAGTATAGACTAGAATAGTTCAAATCTAGTGCAGAGTGGCAGTGACTGAAAGGACTCATGTTTTTGTGTTTTAGGCTGTTCTGATTCCTCTGTGGGATTTCTAAGAGCCAGGCAGTACGTAACAAGGTAGATGGGGTAAAGAGAGATATGGAGAATCCAGAGGATTTTTGCCATCAAATAACAGTTCTTGGTACCTTGGTCATCATCTCATCATGGTAAATCCCAAAGGGATGGGCCCTGGGTGGTTTCCCTTTAATCATGATGGAACTGCTTGGAAATAGGGCGCTACGCCGAGTGCTTGCGGAGGCTCCGCCCGAGGCTACCAGCCACCTGCAAAGCAGTTGCAGGGGCTGCACAGTGGCAGCCCCGCCTTACTGTTGTGCGACACAACGTTCCATCCACCCCACCACCCTTTGCGGAAGGGGGGTAGGAACACAGGGGGCGGCAGCCCACCCAAAGCAAGTTAATAGCGTTCCAGCGCCTGCTTCACTCTAGCAAGGGGGAGAAGCAGTGTAGGGATGCGCAGAACGTGGCCCTACTCCCATGAAAGTGTGTGAAATCCATGGGAGCTTTGCCATTCACTTCAATGCCAGCTGCATGTCTCTGCCCCTGCCTGCACACAGCAGGGAGGGGTGCAGCCCTGCAGCAAACATTATTTTTCTCCTCTTATAACAGTCACATCTACATTGGCTGCAGTGCTACCCCAGTGTTGCGTGCATGGTTACTATGGGAGGTACAGCAGGGCTGGTTTTTCCAGGGCACCCTGGAAGACAGGCCTTTGGTCCTCCAGCAGGGTTCCTGTGAAAGTAAGAACCTGCAAGTGAAACTGACTCCATAACTAGTCCTAGCCTAAACCCAAAGAGCTTTCAGTAGGGGAGCAGATTACCATGGAGAATGACATGGGTTTTCCAAATTCTTTCCCTTTCAATAGTTGATTGATGCTGCATGACCCCAACCACTCCAGGCTGAAGGGAGTGAAGAGTAGCAAGTGCATGCGCCGTCCGGAGGAGGGAGTGGTGCCCTCCAGCAGGCCAGGATAGCGTGGGTACATCCTCACCTTCAGTTTCTGCAGGGAAGTGTTTGCAGCCACTGCCGTGAGTCTGTTGTGTCTCCTCGCTCCTGCCTCGATCTGTGCTGCCTTGTAGAGTGTGAGGCTACATTAACAACGTGTTAACCCTTGAGGGCTCAGCTGAGTGCTAGTTCATCATTTAGCAGTAAGGCATTCCCTGAGAAATATCCCACCTGATATCAACACGCTGCTTTAGGAGAAGTTCATGAGCAGATCCGCAGACCAACCTCTGATTAGTGACTGCAGGGAGATTTGGGGAAAGGGGAGCTGCTGCTAATGTGCGTGAGCAAGAACCAGAAGGGGCTCAAGGAGCTGACATAGGACATTGTTCCAGTGACCCTGTGCAAGTCTGTTTTAAATGTAATGGTGGAGTGCTCGTTGTGATTGTACTGTACAATATCACCCAGGATCATGAGTCAAAAACGCCGAGCAAGTCATAATGGAATGCCTAGTAGTAGCAGTACCACTAGCAGTAAGAAAACCAGGAAAACCATTAGTTTGGGTACTAAATTAGATGTTTTAAGGCATTTTGATGCAGGTGAGCGTGCGGTAGACATTGGCATCACTCTAGGTCTTACTCCGACCACTGTGAGAACAATTCGGAGTAATGCCGACAAGATCAGGGCTAGTGCTCGGTGTGTAACAC
Organism: Platysternon megacephalum; assembly: GCA_003942145.1. NCBI lineage: Eukaryota > Metazoa > Chordata > Testudines > Platysternidae > Platysternon > Platysternon megacephalum. The sequence continues at coordinate 2,252,068 of QXTE01000179.1, forward strand.
CGCTTAGTGCTACTAAAATAAGTCGATCAAGAAGTAGTTTGATGGAAAACATGGAGCGTCTTCTCTCAGTGTGGATAGAGGACCAAAACCAGCGGAACATACATCTAAGTTTGCCTGTGATACAAGCTAAGGCAAAAAGTTTGTATGACAAATTAAAGAGAGACCAAGGTGAAGGATCACAGACAGAGATGTTCATGGCAAGTCGGGGATGGTTTGATCGGTTCAAGAGGCGCTTCCACCTGCACAACATGAAGATGTCCAGTGAGGTGGCTAGTGCTGATGCTGCAGCAGCTAAAAAATTCCACGAGTATCTCAAGAAAATAATTGAGGAAGGTGGCTATTCACCTAAGCAAGTCTTCAATGTCAATGAAACGAGCCTCTACTGGAAGAGGATGCCTGAACGGACTTACATTTCCCGAGAGGAGAAGACAGCGCCTGGATTTAAAGCAGCTAAAGACCGCCTAACCTTGCTTCTAGGTGGTAATGCTGCTGGAGTCATGAAGATGAAACCGCTGACAGTGTACCAATTTGAAACACCACGAGCTCTCAAGGGATATTCAAAGGAAGACCTTCCGGTCATTTGGAGATCCAATAAGAAGGCATGGATAACTGGAGCTATTTTTTCAGAATGGCTGACTCTCTATGCCATCCCCGCATGGAAGGAATACTGTGCCAACGAAAATCTTGATTTCAAGATTTTATTACTTATTGATAATGCACCAGCTCATCCAATCAATCTGGACGACCTGTGCGAAAACGTCAAAGTTGTCTTTCTGCCACCGAACACCACATCACTCATCCAACCCATGGACCAAGGAGCCATTGCTGCATTTAAGGCGTATTACTTACGCCGTACTTTCAACCAGCTCATCAGAGGCACTGATGGAGAAGGCAAGCCTACGATTCGGCAATTTTGGCGTGACTACAACATCCTCAAGTGCATCAAGAACATTGGTGAGTCCTGGGCTGAAGTTACTCAGACATGCATGAACGGTGTGTGGGGGAAGTTGTGGCCTGAATGTGTCAATGACGTAAAAGGATTTAAAGATGTTGTTCCTGCTATGAAGAAAGATATTCTTGGCTTGGCCAAGAAAGCAGGCTTTGATGAGGTGGAAGAAGCCGACGTTACACAACTTCTGCAGTCACACGGAGAAGAGCTAACCAATGAAGATCTGATGCAACTAGACATGATGAGAGCAATGGAAGACGAGGGTCAAGAAGTAAAAGAAGAACCAACCCATCGAAATTTGACTGCCAAACGTCTTTCTGAAGCTTTCCAAATGATTGAAGCTGGCTTGCAGATCCTTAGTGATGACGATCCTGACAGGGAACGCAGCTCCCAAGTGATTAGGGGAGTTGGTCATCTAATGACTTGCTATAAAGAAATTTACCAAGAAAAAAAAAGGAAAGCAAAACAACCATCTCTAGATATGTTTTTTCGAGTTGTGACCATTAAGGAAGAACAGCAAGAGGAGCAGCTGGACGATCCACCTTCTTCCACCTCTGACTCCACCACCTCAACCAAGCTCAATAATCATCATTGCTGAGTACAGTATTAAATTGTTTATTTGAAATTGTTTAAAACTTATACTGTACATGTATATAATGTTTTTTGTCTGGCAAAAATTTTTTTCTGGAACCTAACCCCCCCATTTACATTAATTTTTATGGGGAAATTGGATTAGCTTAACATTGTTTTGCTTAAAGTCGCATTTTTCAAGAACATAACTACAACATTAAGCAAGGAGTTACTGTATAATCATATGATTACCATCCCCTGCTGAATACAATAGTAAATATTATGGAATACATGATGCAGCTCTTCACTGTTTTACATTTTCTTAATGAGTATTTCTAAGGTGATTTTATATTTTAAATGTACTCTTAAGCCTTCATAAAGTAATCATTCCAGATTACATATTTAACTCACTGAAACAAAGACATTATTTTAAATTAATCAGTCACAGAGGTTTAGTGAGTTAATAACAATATTCATTGCTTTTAGAAAAAGGGAACACTAATTTACTTTGTGTGATCTCCATAATAATAAATAGACATGTTTATGAAGTTTCACCAACTTTAAAAAAAATGTTTCCAAAGATTTTAGGCATAACAAAGGATTTTATATCTTACTAAGTTACTGATTTTGCTAGAGGGTTCTCTTAAAACTACTTAATCAAACACTCAGAAGTAAAGAAAGGGAAACTCATTCCATTCCAGATATCTGGAAGGAAAGGGGTGTTGTCCCTTTAAGGGCTCTCTTCAACAGGGGGGTGAAGGGAGAAAGGGATGGACAGAAAGGACAGGAAGACTTTGGAAGCAAGTTTTTTTGTACTATAGTAATTAAAATTAAAATGTGTATTTTAGATAAGGGTGGTCTTTTGAAGGATTTATTTAAAAACTATGTCTGAAGATCCAAGTATTTAAGGCTAAAGATGAATACTCAGATTGTGCATCTAAAAATCTATGCAAGGATTTTTTAGAGATATGATTTTGTAATCTTCAGCAATCTTCTAATGAAATATTTTGAAAGCAAATTTTAAACTAAGGTCCTGTAGACTAACATGTCCTGAGTAAATATTACAGTAATGCACACTGTTTTTGGTCAGTAAATTCAGAAACTGACAGTATATACCTAGGGGTTGGCAAATGACTGTTAAATGGCTTCATTACTTGAATGTCTCTTTAACTTAAATGGCTCTTTAACAGTTTCAATGTTGTGCTAATACAGGGGTGGGCAAACTTTTTGGCCCAAGGGCCAGATCTGGGTATGGAAATTGTATGGTGGGTCATGAATGCTCATGCAATTGGGGGTTGGGGTGCGGGAGGAGGTGCGGGCTCTGGCTGGGGGTTCGGGCTCTGGGGTGGGGCCAGAAATGGGGAGTTCAGGATGAGGGAGGGGGCTCTGGGCTGGGCCAGGGTGTTGGAGTGCAGGGGGGTGAGGGTTCCAGCTGGGGGTACGGGCTCTGGGGTGCGGCTGGGAATGAGGGTTTGGGGGTGCAGGAGGGTGCTCCGGGCTGGGATCAAGGAGTTCGGAGGGCGGGAGGGGGATCAGGGCTGGGGCAGGGAGTTGGGGGTCAGGGGTGCAGGCTCCAGGCAGCGCTTACCTCAAGCAGCTCCCGGAAGCAGTGGCATGTCCCCTCTCCGGCTCCTGTGCAGAGGGGCAGCCAGGCGGTTCAGCGTGCTGCCCCATCAGCAGGCACCACCCCTGCAGCTCCCATTGGCCATGGTTCCAGTGGGAGCTGAGGGGGCGGCGCTCAGGGTTGGGGTAGCGTGCGGAGTCCCCTGGCTGCCCTTACGCGTAGGAGCCGGAGTGGGGACATGCCGCTGCTTCCTGGAGCTGCGTAGAGCCACAGCATGCGTGGAGCAGGGCAAACTCCCGGCTGGAGTGCTGGAGCAGGGAAGCCCCGGACCCCGCTCCTTGGTGGAACCTCAAGGGCCAGATTAAAACATCTGAAGAGCCAGATGCGGCCCCTGGGCCGTAGTTTGCCCACCCCTGTGCTAATAGGTCTGGCAGGCTGGGAAGGCTTTTTCACTTCTAAGTTACTAGATCCCCTCTGGAGGAAGACTCACCAGGCTGCAGCAGCTAGCTGTGGGAGCCTGCAGGAAGGGTCAGAACAGGGATAGGAAGAAATGGGAGGGTGGACACTAAGACCCAGGGGTGCCCCAAATTTTCAGGTGCCCTACGCAGCTGCGTATGCTGCGTATGCCTAAGGACGGACCTGTGTGTATGTGTGTGTGAGAGAGAGGGAGAGACAGAGACAGAGACACACACCATGTGTGTGAGAGAGAGAAAGAGACGTGCATCGCTCCTTTAAGTACGCTGACCCCACTCTAAGTACATTGCCTTTTTTAAGTAGATCAGCAAGTTGAGACAGCGGCTGCTGCCAGGAAGCTCCCTCCCTCCTGAGCCCTGTCGTGTCCCCCACTCTCTGTGGAGATAAGGTACAGGAGCGGGGGGAGGGGGACACCCTGACATTAGCACCCCTCTTCCCTCCCCCCCTCCCCTCTGCACAGCAAGCAGGAGGCTCCCGGGAGCAGCTCCAAGGCAGAGGGCAGGAGCAGCACACGGCAGTGGGGGGAGGGGCAGCTGATTGCTGAGCGGCTGCGCAGAGGGAACTTAGGGGAGCTGATGTGGGGCTGTCGGTCCAGCCTGGTTTCAAGCCCCCACCAATAGTTCCAACTGGCTGCTCTTCCGGCAAGCAGTGGAAAAAGAAGGCAGCTGCCAAACAACGTTATAAGGGAGGATTGTGCAACTTTAAACGAGCATGTTCTCTAATTGATCAGCAACGTAATAGGGAAACAAAATGTTAACCGGGATGAGGTTAAGTGAGGAGTTACTGTAATGAGAAAGGAAAGCGTAGGGGAGACAAAGTAACTTTTATTTTTTAGAAATGATCTGATAATTATCATTATCGATGATCACTTTTCTGCTGACAACAACGTATAATTATAGCCCAAACTTTAGTTCGGGGTCTGTTCACCTTCTCAGACTGAGAAACATCTTGCTGAATGAGCAGGTCCATTGAAATTACTGAGGCTACTCAAGGAACAAGGTACTACTCAATGAAAGGAAGGATAATCCAATGGGTAGGGTGTTCGCCTAGGACTTGGAAGACCTGTTCCCTGCTCTGCCACAAACTGCCTGTGTGACTGCAAAATAGAGATTATAGCACTTCTCTACATCAAAATTGTGAGAAGAAATACACTGAACAATGTGAGGTGCTATTTAAGTGCTATGGTAATCAGGACCATATGAGTGTGATAGATAGATAAGAGGAGCAGAATCTGGCTGTGAATTTTGTTTAAAAAGCTGCTAATATGTAATGTATGTTAGCCTTGTATTTGGGGTAAGTGTGATCACATAAGTGGGGTAAGTGTGATCACATATAATTCTTTTTACAACACAGTTAGAATTTGGGAGATTGGTAACTGGACGCAAGAGGTTTTCTTCTACGGATCACAGGTATTTCCGTGAGTCTGTTGTGTCTCCTGCCTCTGGTATAAGAAACTGTCTAGAATAAACTAGAATAGTTCAAATCTAGTGCAGACTGGCAGTGACTGAAAGGTCTTTGCATGTTATAGCTGGCGTTACCAGGTTTGGTGGCCCATGTGAAACAAGGGGTGGCTTTAGTCCAGTTGCTATAGAACAGGCATTCACATCATAAAAACCGCCATCACATGTGACACTCTGAGTCATTCCTGAGGGCTGTGCACAATCAAGCTTGATGAGATTAGTGACAGTTACTGCAGGACTCATGTTTTTGTGTTTTAGGCTGTTCTGATTCCTCTGTGGGATTTCTAAGAGCCAGGCAGTACGTAACAAGGTAGATGGGGTAAAGAGAGATATGGAGAATCCAAAGGATTTTTGCTGTCAAATAACAGTTCTTGGTACCTTGGTCATCATCTCATCATGGTAAATCCCAAAGGGATGGGCCCTGGGTGGTTTCCCTTTAATCATGATGGAACTGCTTGGAAATAGGGCGCTACGCCGAGTGCTTGCGGAGGCTCCGCCCGAGGCTACCAGCCACCTGCAAAGCAGTTGCAGGGGCTGCACAGTGGCAGCCCCGCCTTACTGTCATGCGACACAACGTTCCATCCACCCCACCACCCTTTGCGGAAGGGGGGTAGGAACACAGGGGGCGGCAGCCCACCCAAAGCAAGTTAATAGCGTTCCAAAGCCTGCTTCGCTCTAGCAAGGGGAGAAGCTGTGTAGATGCGCAGAACCTGGCCCTACTCCCATGAAAGTGTGTGAAATCCATGGGAGCTTTGCCATTCACTTCAATGCCAGCTGCATGTCTCTGCCCCTGCCTGCACACAGCAGGGAGGGGTGCAGCCCTGCAGCAAACATTATTTTTCTCCTCTTATAACAGTCACAGCTACATTGGCTGCAGTGCTGCCCCGGTGTTGCATGCATGGTTACTATGGGAGGTACAGCAGGGCTGGTTTTTCCAGGGCACCCTGGAAGACAGGCCTTTGGTCCTCCAGCAGGGTTCCTGTGAAAGTAAGAACCTGCAAGTGAAACTGACTCCATAACTAGTCCTAGCCTAAACCCAAAGAGCTTTCAGTAGGGGAGCAGATTACCATGGAGAATGACATGGGTTTTCCAAATTCTTTCCCTTTCAATAGTTGATTGATGCTGCATGACCCCAACCACTCCAGGCTGAAGGGAGTGAAGAGTAGCAAGTGCATGCGCCGTCCGGAGGAGGGAGTGGTGCGCTCCAGCAGCCCGGGATAGCGTGGGTACATCATCACCTTCAGTTTCTGCAGGGAAGTGTTTGCAGCCACTGCCGTGAGTCTGTTGTGTCTCCTCGCTCCTGCCTCGATCTGTGCTGCCTTGTAGAGTGTGAGGCTACATTAACAACAACAACGTGTTAATCCTTGAGGGTTCAGCCAAGTGCTAGCTCATCATTTAGCAGTAAGGCATTCCCTGAGAAATATCCCACCTGATATCAACACGGTTGCTTTAGGAGAAGTTCATGAGAATCCTCTGATTAGTGACTGCAGGGAGATTTGGGGAAAGGGGAGCTGCTGCTAACGTGCGTGAGCAAGAACCAGAAGGGGCTCAAGGAGCTGACATAGGACATTGTTCCAGTGACCCTGTGCAAGTCTGTTTTAAATGTAATGGTGGAGTGCTCGTTGTGATTGTACTGTACAATATCACCCAGGATCATGAGTCAAAAACGCCGAGCAAGTCATAATGGAGTGCCTAGTAGTAGCAGTACCACTAGCAGTAAGAAAACCAGGAAAACCATTAGTTTGGGTACTAAATTAGACGTTTTAAGGCATTTTGATGCAGGTGAGCGTGCGGTAGACATTGGCATCACTCTAGGTCTTACTCCGACCACTGTGAGAACAATTCGGAGTAATGCCGACAAGATCAGGGCTAGTGCTCGGTGTGTAACACCGCTTAGTGCTACTAAAATAAGTCGATCAAGAAGTAGTTTGATGGAAAACATGGAGCGTCTTCTCTCAGTGTGGATAGAGGACCAAAACCAGCGGAACATACATCTAAGTATGCCTGTGATACAAGCTAAGGCAAAAAGTTTGTATGACAAATTAAAGAGAGACCAAGGTGAAGGATCACAGACAGAGATGTTCATGGCAAGTCGGGGATGGTTTGATCGGTTCAAGAGGCGCTTCCACCTGCACAACATGAAGATGTCCAGTGAGGTGGCTAGTGCTGATACTGCAGCAGCTAAAAATTTCCCTGAATATCTCAAGAAAATAATTGAGGAAGGTGGCTATTCACCTAAGCAAGTCTTCAATGTGAATGAAACAAGTCTCTACTGGAAGATGATGCCTGAACGGACTTACATTTCCCGAGACAAAAAGACAGCACCTGGATTTAAAGCAGTTAAAGACCGCCTAACCTTGCTTCTAGGTGGTAATGCTGCTGGAGACATGAAGATGAAACCGCTGACAGTGTACCAATTTGAAAAACCACGAGCTCTCAAGGGATATTCAAAGGAAGACCTTCCGGTCATTTGGAGATCCAATAAGAAGGCATGGATAACTGGAGCTATTTTTTCAGAATGGCTGACTCTCTATGCCATCCCTGCATGGAAGGAATACTGTGCCAACAAAAATCTTGATTTCAAGATTTTATTACTTATTGCTGATGTACCAGCTCATCCAATCAATCTGGACGACTTGTGTGAAAACGTCAAAGTTGTCTTTCTGCCACTGAACACCACATCACTCATCCAACCTATGGACCAAGGAGTCATCGCTGCATTTAAGGCATATTACTTACGCCGTACTTTCGACCAGCTCATCAGAGGCACTGATGGAGAAGGCAAGCCTACGATTCGGCAGTTTTGGCGTGACTACAACATCCTCAAGTGCATCAAGAACATCGGTGAGTCCTGGGCTGAAGTTACTCAGGCATGCATGAATGGTGTGTGGTGGAAGTTGTGGCCTGAATGTGTCAATGACTTAAAAGGATTTAAAGATGTTGTCCCTGCTATGAAGAAAGATATTCTCGGTTTGGCCAAGAAAGCAGGTTTTGATAAGGTGGAAGAAGCCGACGTTACACAACTTCTGCAGTCACACGGAGAAGAGCTAACCAATGAAGATCTGATGCAACTAGACATGATGAGAGCAATGGAAGACGAGGGCCAAGAAGTAAAAGAAGAACCAACCCATCGAAATTTGACTGCCAAACGTCTTTCTGAAGCTTTCCAAATGATTGAAGCTGGTTTGCAGATCCTTAGTGATGACGATCCTGACAGGGAACGCAGCTCCAAAGTGATTAGGGGAGTTGGTCATCTAATGACTTGCTATAAAGAAATTTACCAAGAAGAAAAAAGGAAAGTAAAACAACCATCTCTAGATATGTTTTTTCGAGTTGTGACAGTTAAGGAAGAACAGCAAGAGGAGCAGCCGGACGATCCACCCTCTTCCACCTCTGACTCCACCACCTCAACCAAGCTTAACAATCATCATTGCTGAGTACAGTATTAAATTGTTTAAAACTTATACCTGCATTAAATTGTTTAAAATTGTTTAAAACTTATACTATATATGTATATAATGTGTTTTGTCTGGCAAAAACAATTGCCCTGGAACCTAACCGCCCCCCCCCCATTTACATTAATTTTTATGGGGAAATTGGATTCGCTTAACATCGTTTTGCTTAAAGTCGCATTTTTCAAGAACATAACTACAACATTAAGCAAGGAGTTACTGTATAGTCATATGATTACCATCCCCACGTTTTTAATTGGATTCCAGACTATTAGCTTTGGGCCTATAAACAGTGCCATGCCCTTTTTGTGATGTTGATCACCTTGTTGATTTTTTGTGTGTGTGAGATTTGCTTTTGGAGATTCCATTCAGTTTGTTTCCTTTGATCTAATTATTGTATAAAATAAGCCTATTTAAAACTCTTTATTATAATTGAATTGTTTCATTTTACAGCATCCAGTAACATATTAGGTGCCTCACAATACAGAGGAGACATGGTCCCTGACTGGAAGAGTTTAGAATCTAATACAAGAGTTTACAGTCACTCAAGACTCATTCTTCCAAGACTGAGAGAAGGTGTCTTTAACTAGACTGCATAAGAATATTACTCCTATACACATTTTACATCTGCTGTGTTATAACCCCTTCATACTATGGTATGTCCCCAAAGGACCTGCTGTGTTATAATCCCTTCATACTATGGTATGTCCCCAAAGGACCTGCTGTGTTATAATCCTTACAGGCTAGTGAAAAGGGTCCTCAACAATAAGCAGTTTCTAGTTTCTGATGGTGCTACAACATTGTCAAAAGTGTTAAAACAAACTATTAAGCTAAAAAAACGTGATGTCTCCAAAGTCCTGTAGCGACAAGGTTCCTACATTGCAGATGGTGTGAATCATAGAATCGAAGGACTGGAAGGGACCCTGAAAGGTCATCTAGTCCAGTCCCCTGCACTCAAGGAAGGACTAAGTATTATCTAGTCCATCCCTGAAAGGTGTTTGTCTAACCTGCTCTTAAAAATCTCCAATGATGGAAATTCCACAATCTCCCTAGGCAATTTATTCCAGTGCTTAACTACCTTGATAGTTGGAAAGTTTTTCCTAATGTCCAACCTAAACCTCCCTTGCTGCAATTTAATCCCATTGCTTCTTGTCCTATCCTCATAGGTTAAGGGGAACAATTTTTCTCCCTCCTCTTTGTAACAACCTTTTATGTATTTGAAAACTGTTATCATGTCCCCTCTAAGTCAGGGGTTCTCAACCTTTTTCTTTCTGAGCCTCCCCCCCAACATGCTATAAAAACTCCACGGCCCAGATGTACCACAACAGCTGTTTTTATGCATATAAAAGCCAGGGCATGTGTTAGGGGGTATCAAGTAGGGCAATTGCCTGGGGCCCCACACCGTAGGGGGCAATGCGAAGCTAAGTTACTCAGGTTTCAGCTTCAACCCCAGGTGGTGGGGCTCGGGGCCCTCAGCTGCAGTCCCACGTGGCAGGACTTTGGCTTTTTGCCCTGGACCCTACTGAGTCTAATGCCAGCCATGGTTGGCAGACCCCCTGAAACCTGCTCGCAGCCCCCCAGAGGGCCCCGGACCCCTGGTTGAGACCCACTGCTCTGTCTTCTCTTCTCCAGACTAAACAAACACAGAGTTTTCAGTCTTTCCTCATAGGTCATGTTTTCTACACCTTTAATCATTTTTGTTGCTCTTCTCTGGACTTTCTCCAATTTGTCCACATCTTTCCTGAAATGTGGCGCCCAGAAATGGACATAATATTCGAGTTGAGGCCTAATCAGCGCAGAGTAGAGTGGAAGAAATACTTATGTCTTACAACACTCCTGCTAATCCATCCCAGAATGATGTTTGATTTTTTTGCAAAAGTGTTACACTGTTGACTCATATTTAGCTTGTGATCCACTATGACCCCCAGATCCCTTTCCGCAGTACTCCTTCCTAGGCAATCATTTCCCGTTTTGTATGTGTGAAACTGATTGTTCCTTTCCAAGTGGAGTATTTTTGCATTTGTCCTTATTGAATTTCATCCTGTTTACTTCAAAGCATTTCTCCAGTTAGTCCAGATAATTTTGAATTTTAATCCTATCCTTTCAAGGCACTTGCAACCCCTCCCAGCTTGGTATCGTCCACAAACTTTGTAAGTGTACTCTGTATGCCATTCTCTAAATAATTGATGAAGATATTGAACAGACCCAGAACTGATCTCTGTGGGACCCCACTTAATATGCCCCTCCAGTTTGACTGTGAGCCACTGATAACTACTCTGTGGGAACAGTTTTCCCAGCATGCTTAAAATCCCCCACTTTTGCTACTGTTCTATAAACTAAGAAGAAAACTACATACAGTGTGAAACATTGCTTTGGGAGAAGGACACATGCACTTTAAAGGAAATAATTCAACAGGATTTTTCAATTTAGCAGGAAAAAAGTCTTGATTTTTATTCTCAGACCTGAGAAAATTTTCATTCATTTTACAAATTTCTGAAAATACATGCTTAAAAATGAAAATACTGCTTCACACCAACTACAGCAGCACCAAGTAGTCTGTCCCAAGGACCAGAACACTAATATATTTTAAACTATTCCAGTAATATTAGTGAATGTTTCTCTTATGAATGCTGACATATTTGAGAGAGTAGAAACATTCCTTACTTTCTTTGAATACCCTCAGACAGCTGAACAAAAGAGTATTAAACAACAGGTGGAACAAATCAGTTGCGTAGATACTGGATCCAATGAATGGGGTTGGGTCCATTATGATTAAGAGCAGTATTCTTGTAACACAAACACATGTGCAGTAAAAATAGGATGGTTGTTCCACAGTTATCCAGCAAATGGAGCTCTCCAAAGTATACAGTTAATCCAGTCCCAGACAGATTGTCTTTCTGATCTCCAAGAACAGCTCTGAAAATCAGGTTGTTGAAAACTGCATGTATTGAGGAATTCTAAATTGACATTTGCTTTTTCCAAATAAAGTTCCTTATTTTGATAATTTTTAAATGTAAACTCAAAAAGCAGGATTGAGATTAGTTTTACAACCACGAGCATAAGGGAGATACACATAAGAGATCACTTTCAGCAGTACAAAGTTGTGCCTTGGTTTTGAACCAGGAATATTTCAGACACCTCAGGAGAGTCAAAATGGAACCCTTTGGCCCAGCCTGTCACATACGTATATTACTGATGTACAGGGAAGTGTTAAAAGGACCTACACCTTTTTTTCTCTGTATGATCAAAAATGACTTTAGTTACAGATCCTGCCACAACAGTTAAAAGCATGGAGGAAGAAAATGAAAGAACCTCACAAAGGCACCAAATGGAAAAAAGAGAAGGCTGATCATGTGAGATGTCTTTTTAATCAGGGCCCCTGTGGTTACAATATAATACATTAAGTGAATGAATAATCCAGTATTATACATAATAATACACCAACTTTGTCAGCCCTACATTCTTTTCTGAGGGCAGTAGGGATTGATCCTCCAGGATCCTCTTTGATTTTCTCTTCTGTTTGTTTCCAGGTCTGCAAAAACCTTCCTAGGAATCTGCAAATTAAGGAAACTATATTGATACTTTCCTCTGGCTCTTCCAGTGTGATTTCTCTTATTCTGCCCCTCCTTTCTGGCTCAAGTCATTCCATTAACAGGAACAGGATTACTTAATGTGTAAAAAACGAAGCAACTATGTAAGGATTTGCAGGAGGATCTGGCTCTTAGAATGCAAGTCCCTCAGGACAGAACTGCCTTTTTATTTGTCTTGTACAGCATGAGCACAGTGTTGACACTGAACAAATGATAAATAATGTTAAGTAACCTACTTTTTCCCCAGACTAGTTTTTCCTCAGTCTCCAAACTGATTCATCAGGTATTCCTTTAAAATGTTTATTCCCTTAACAGATGTTCATTGAAGAGAGCTTCTCTGTGCTGCTATAAAATAATTGACTTCTGTTTCCGATAGCTAGCTTTTAGTAAATGGATGTGTCCCTTTGCTCAATGGCTACATTTATAGGAAAAAAAAATCACAGTTAGCTAATGCCTTCCCTATCTGAAAATTCAGGTGGATGTTTTAGAGTTCAAGCATAACCAGCTGAGGTTACATACCTCCTGCATCAATCTCTCAATTCAAAGCAGGTGCTGAAAGTTATCAGGATGTGTATACACATGGCTTTCCCCCCCTACAGACAAATTAGAACTAATATGCATTAACACAGACAGTCTCTGGGCTTGCAAGTCCAGGGCTGTGAAGCATTGCTTTTTTATTTGACTAATTTATTACAATACTAATTTGTTAGGTATTTGATTATCAGTAAGAACTTAAATCCTAGCACTGTGGCAACAAGGTAACATTTCATGTAAAAAATAAAGGGTTCCTGTTTTTGTCTCTGAATTATGTCATGAAAATTTCCATTGATATGTTTAAAACCTGTTTGACAGAAACCGTTTCTCTTTAAATAGAGGTTTTTTCCCCTTAGGGCAAGTTTAGTGTTAGCTTACACCTTACATTATCTTCCTAGCAACTGTTTTAGTCCTATCTAATACCTACCTAATGCCTGCATCTGTAATGCAGATGTTTATGGTCGCTCGGGTCTACAGACTACTGGGGCCATTGTCCGCAGGTGGCACCTTACGCTTTTTGGACATGTATCAAGGATGCCACAAGACGTTCCAGCAAACGCCGTTCTCTGCGTGGCTTGTAACATCTGGAATAAAATTCCACCAACCAAGGGATGGAGGTGGCCCAGACACAGACCCCCTATTACATGGGTCCATAAAGTCTGTTCCGATGGTGGACTCTCAGGACATCAAGCCTTTGCGGTTGCGCAGGAACGGACCAAATGGTGAACGATCACTGGCTAAGTGTTGAAGAAAGAGAGAGAGAATGCCTGGTAGAACTTGGAGAGTTATTTTGTGGTAATATTAGACTAGGACTGGATTTTTAGGTTGAACATTCAGAGGTCAGATACTCTATTCCAAAATCATGCAGCTGCCTTGTATCCTGGTAATGCATCTGTTACTTTGCAATTTACATGACAATTAGTTTCTTTATGTCGGGCTTGACAGCTCCCATTAAAGTCAAATGAAAGACATCCATTTACTTTAATGAGAGTTGGATCAGGGCCTTGATAAAGAAACTAGCCGTCATGTAAATTGCAAAGGTATCCATGTGAGTCTCTAACTATTTATAGAAATCAAATTCAAACTTTCTTTGATCCGGATAAGATGAAAGACAATCATTAGGGAATAAAAGAAGGAAGATGAAACATCAATGGATCCTCTCCCTTTGATGTAGAAGAGGTTTCCCATGAAGTCATATAATAATTTAGATTTAATTTTTTTTTAAATAATATTAAATTTATTCATAACTATTTGAGACATGAAAGTATCTACTGGAAACGAAGTAGTTTTCTTTACTATGTCTGATCAATTTATTGTCTGCTGCAGGTTGTGATGATAAATTATACTGATTGCAGTTGTTTCCTTGTTATAAATTATGATGAATAATTATGCATTGACAATATGTGGACTTCTTTTAAGTTGATATTTTTCCTGTTTCAGTTTAAATGGCAAGAGTAGGTTCACTGGATCTTCCTTTAAAAATATTTTTCATAGACTACAAAACCAGAAGGGACTACTGTGATCATCTAGTCTGCCCTGTTTATAACACAGGCCACAGAACTTCCTTGAATTAATTTATGTTGGAATTAGAGCATATCCTTTAGAAAAACATCCAATCTTGATGTAAAAATTACTAGTGATGGAGAATCCACCACAATCCTTGTTAAATTGTTCCAATGGTTAATTACCATCACTGTTAAAAATGTGCACCTTATTTTTAGTCCAAATTTACCTAATTTCAGCTTCCAGCTATTGGATCTTGTTCTATCTTTGTTTGCTAGACTGAAGAGCCTATTATCAATTTTTTTTGTTTCCCATGTAAGTCCTTTTAAACTGTGATCAAGTCACCCCTTAACAAAAGGAAGATTAAGCTACCTAGATTGAGCTCCTTGAGGCTATCACTATAAAACAGATTTTCCAATCCTTTAATCATTCACATATTTCTTCTCTGTGCCCTCTCCAATTTAAAGTAAGAATGGAGGAGTGTGGAGAATGTAGGGCATCAACAGAATGAAGTTGCAGTGTGGTTTATTAGTAGTCATCCCATAAGAATGGAGATTAACTTTCCTGGGTTCAATTTCCAATTCTGCTGAGTGATCTAGGGAAGGTCACTTAACTTCTCTGTGTCTGTTTCCCCATCTCTAGAATAGGGATGATAATATCCACTTCACCAGGGTGCTGTGACATTTAATTAATTAATGTTTGAACAGTGATTTGACAGCTTCATTTGAGAGTCATTTAGGGTTCAATCCTGCAAGATGGTGATCAACTCCTAGAGGTTATGAGCACCCTCAACTCCCACTGACTTCAGAAGCTTCTCAGCACCTTTCAGGATCAAGCCCTTGAAGTACTATGGGTTAAATCCACCTAGACATGGAGGACCTTCCCCACCACTTAAGAGTTGTGTGCAGGATGGGGTGCAAATGAAGTGACTATACAACTACTACAGAACACTACAGCACATCTCTTCAGCAACACTGGCTATTGCAAACACATCAAACCTGTCCCCTACTCTCTAGATTAGCTTTCCACAGAATATCGAATCAAGTTCAAGGTCTCAGTCCTTATCTTCATAGTGCTCCATGACCTGGTCTGCTATATTTAAAAGATTGACTAAAGCTCTGGGATGAAGGCCGTGGTCAACAACTCACTCTTCTGACACAATGTATTTTTCTACTGGAAGGGGGAAAAATCATCTATGCAGGAGACAGAACTTTCTTGGGGCCTGGTCTGAGACTGTGGAATGAACTCCCTCAGGAAGTAAGGACATCAAAAACAAACAACCCACCTTACTAAAACAAAACACTCCACTGCACACACTTCTTCCCCTGCAGAGTGGATGAGAGAACAAACCACATGGGACCAAAGAGAGTCATGTTACTAAATGCAGTACTGGAAGATGCCCAAACACTACTGTGATGTGCTCGGTTTAAGAACATATATACATTAACTCCTCACTTAACGTAATCCCAGTTAACATTGTTTCGTTGTTATGTTGCTGATCAATTATGCCTTGGCTACACTTGCGAGTTGGAGCGCATTAAATCAGCCCCGGGCGCCCTAACTCCTGAGGTGTCCACACTGGCAAGGCACGTAGAGCACCTCTGTGGCTGGAGCGCCCCTGTTAATCCACCTCCATGAGAAGCATAAAGCTTGCTGCGCCCCGGCTGGAGTGCCGTGGTGCCAGTGTGGATGCCCTGGTCTATTAATGCGCTCTGATCAGCCTCCCGAAGTGTCCCACAATGCCTGTTCTAGCCACTCTGGTCATCACTTTGAACTCTATTGCCCTGCCCTCAGGTGACCAACCGTCAGACCTGCCCTTTAAATTCTCTGGGAATTTTGAAATTCCCCTTCCTGTTTTCTCAGCAAGGCATGTAGTGCTCTCAGCGCATCTTTCCAGGTGACCATGCCTCCACGTGCCAGGTGATCCCCAGTATGGAGCAATGGCGAGGTGCTGGACCTCATCAGTGTTTGGGGAGAGGAAGCTGTCCAGTCCCAGCTGTGCTCCAGCCGTAGGAATTACGATACCTATGGTCAAATATCAAGGGCCATAATAGAAAGGGGCCATGACCGGGACGCAGTGCAGTGCAGGGTTAAAGTGAAGAAGCTGCAGAATGCCTACCACAAAGTGCAGGAGGCAAATCACCGCTCCGGTGCTGCCCCCACCTGCCGTTTCTACAAAGAGCTGGACGAGATACTTGGGGGCGACCCCGCCTCCGCTCCAAAGAGCACCATGGACACTTTAGAGGCTATAGCAGCACACAGTTCAACAAGGCAGGAGGAGGAAAGCAGGAGCGAGGGTGCTGAGGAGGAGGGGAGCCCAGAGCCAGAGGACGGCCCGGCATCCCTAGATGCATGCAGCCAGGAGCTGTTTTCAAGCCAGGAGGAAGGTAGCCAGTCACAGCGGACGGTCTTGGGGAAGAACAAACAGCAGAGGAGGTACCTGGTAAGTGTCTTTTATTTTGGGAAGGTAGTTGTTCGGTGTGGGCTCATGGGGTGAGGAGGGTTGCAGAAAGAAGGGTTAGGGCTGCGTGCATGCCTAGATGCAGAATAGGGCGTTGATGTGCTCTTTCACATCGGGGTAATCGGCCTCAGTGATCTCATCGAAGGTCTCATGCAGAAGCTGTGCAATCCGCTTGCACAGGTTCCTTGGCAGAGCTACTGTGCTCCTTGTCCCAGTAAGACTAACATGTCCACGCCACTGTGCCGTGAGGGGCGGGGGGACCATTGCTGCACACAGGCAAGTGGCATAAGGGCCAGGGCGGAAGCTGCATTATAGTAGAAGACCCTCCCTTGCTTCCCAGGTCACCCTCAGCAGCGAGATATCTTCCAGGACGAACTCATCCTGTGGAAAATGTGGGGACAGTGTTCAGTATAGGGGCTCCCTGCAGCTTTTGGCTCTCCCCAAGCACAGAACCCCAGAGGACAGTACGGCCCTGAAACAATCAGTCTCCCTTGCCCCTGTGCTTACTCACCATTTCGAGGCTCTTGTGGGTTATGTGCACTCGCTTTGGGACGGGCACTTTCTGCTATTGTGTGCACTGTGCTTGTCTTTAAGTTTGGCCGAATCATTGCTCTGTCTAGTGTGAACAATGCTGCCTCTGTTAAGTATTGCATTTTGGCTTTACAGATGCAACCTTGAGATTCTTCCTTGTTATCAACTGCCGAAAGGCTGCAAACAATCAGGAAGCATCCGCGAAGAAGCAAGGAGGACCTTCTGCATGAAGTCATGCAGCAGTCTGTTACTGAAAATCAAAAAGTACAGGAGTGGTGGGAGACCGAAAGGAGGCTCTGCCAGCAGAATGCGGATCGCCGGCACCAAAGCACGGAGCGACTCCTAAGCATTATGGAGCACCAAGCGGACTCGATGCAGGTGCTCATAGCACTGCAGACGGAGAAGATCCGCTCCCCTCCCCCCCCGTAGCCCTTGTCCCAAAACTCTTTCCCTTGTGCCCCCATGTCACTGCCAACCCACTGCCCCCAACATCCAGTTTCTTATCACCACCAGCTGCCTCCAACACCTGTAGCTTAACCACCCAGCCCTGCAAACTATGACCCTTACCCACTGCACCCAACCCCCATCACCATGCGTTTTAGCCAGCCTGAAGTGCAGCACTCATTGCCCGGCACTCCGGACAGAAAGGCTGAGTATGATAGCAGGACATACACAAATCTGTGATTGTCCCGTTCCCCACCCCGCCCCCTTCCCTCCTCCCACACAGCACAGATGTGTCATGCCATGTGTGTTTCCCCAGCAGTTGTGTTTCTTTTCAATAAATTAATTCTTTGGCTTTGCAAACATTCTTTATTGCTTTAAGTAAAAGATAGCGTAGCCCAGGAAAGCAACAGGCACTGCAAGTCAGTGCATCATACGTATCAAACACAGATGCCTACTAGCATTGGAACACTGCACTTCACACCCGTACAGGGCACCAAACATTACTGGTGGCTTTCAGCATTGAATTGCTCCCTCAAGGCATCCCTAATCCTTACAGCTGGGCCCCTCTAATAGCCCTGCTCTCTGGCTGTGCAAATTCAGCCTCCAGGTGTTGAACCTCCGTGGTCCATGCTTGAGTGAAGCCTTTACCCTTCCC
This sequence comes from Platysternon megacephalum, assembly GCA_003942145.1. NCBI lineage: Eukaryota > Metazoa > Chordata > Testudines > Platysternidae > Platysternon > Platysternon megacephalum. The sequence continues at coordinate 2,270,255 of QXTE01000179.1, forward strand.
TTCACAAATGTGATGGAGGGTACAGCACGCGGCTATAACCGTGGGGATGTTGTCATCGGCCAGGTCCAGCTTCCCATACATAGTGCCAGCGGCCCTTCAAACAGCCAAAAGCACACTGCACAGTCATTCTGCACCGACTCAGCCTGTTGTTGAACCGCTCCTTGCTGCTGTCAAGGCTCCCTGTGTAGGGTTTCATGAGCCATGGCATTAAAGGGTAAGCAGGGTCTCCAAGGATCACAATGGGCATTTCGACTTCCCCTACAGTGATCTTCTGGTCTGGGAAGAAAGTCACGGCTTGCAGCTTCCTGAACACGCCAGTGTTCTGAAAGATGCATGCGTCATGCACCTTTCCAGACCAGCCTACGTTAATGTCCATGAAATGCCCACGGTGAGCCACAAGCGCCTGGAGAACCATCAAGAAATACCCCTTCCGATTTATGTACTCGGAGGCTAGATGGTCTGGTGCCAGAATTGGAATATGCGTCCCATCTATCGCCCCTCCGCAGTTAGGGAAACCCATTTGTGCAAAACCAGCCACAATGTCACGCACGTTGCCCAGAGTCACGGTTCTGAGCAGGATGCAATTAATGGCCCTCCAAACTTGCATCAACACGATTCCAACGGTTGACTTTCCTACTCCGAACTGGTTAGCAACCGTTGGTAGCTGTCTGGAGTTGCCAGCTTCCAGACTGCAATAGCCACACACTTCTCCACCGGCAGGGCAGCTCTCAATCTCGTGTCCTTGCGCTGCAGGGTGGGGGTGAGCTCAGCACACAGTCCCATGAAAGTGGCTTTCCTCATCTGAAAGTTCTGCAGCCACTGCTCGTCATCCCAGACTTGCATGACGATGTGATCCCCCACTCAGTGCTTATTTCCTGAGCCCAAAAGTGGCGTTCCACTGTGGTGAGCATGTCCGTGAAAGCCACAAGCAATCTTGTGTTATATGCGTTATGCGATTCGACATCATCGTCGGACTCCTCACTGTCACTTTGTAGCTTAAGGAGTAACTCAACTGCAATTTGTGACATGCTGGCGAGACCCATCAGCATATTCCTCACAAGTTTGGGATCCATTCCCACAGACCGAAAGGGAAGACAGAGCGCGCAGTACAAAAACTGTTGAAAGATGGTGCCAAATGTGGACGGAAGCACAGGGATTGCTGGGATGCGAAGCGATGCATCTTGGGGCATTGGGACAGGACCCAGAATGTCCCCCACCCCCTCTCCCTCTTCCCTTTCCCACAAGCTACAGCGCCAGAATGGGAAGAGGTGCTCTGTGGGATAGCTGCCCATTATGCACTGCTCCCAATGCCGCTGCAAGTGCCGCAAATGTGGCCACGCCACTGCACTTGCAGCTGACAGTGTGAATACGCAGCAGCGCTTTCCCTGCTGCGGTCTCTGAGGGCTGGTTTAACTCCCGGTGCTCTACATCTGCAAGTGTAGCCATGCCCTTAGAGAACATGCTCGTTTAAAGTTGCACAATGCTCCTTTATAACGTTGTTTGGCAGCCGCCTGATTGTCAACTGCTTGCAGGAAGAGCAGCCCGTGGGAGCTAGCTGGTGGGGGCTTGGAACCAGGCTGGACCGGCAGCCTCCCTATCAGCTCCCCTAAGTTCCCTCTGCGCAGCTGCTCAGCAGGCTATCAATTGCTGGGCAGTTCAGCTGCCCCTCCCCCCACTGCAGTGTGCTGCTCCTGCCCTCTGCCTTGGAGCTGCTCCCGGGAGCCTCCTGCTTGCTGTGCGGAGGGCGGGCGGACGGGGATGAGGGGTGTTAATGTCAGGGTGTCCCCCTGCTCCCGCTCCTGCAGCAGGTGCGGGGGAGGGGACACGACAGGACTCAGGAACAAGGGAGCTTGCTGGCAGCAGCTGCTGTCTCAACTTGCTGATCTACGTAAAAAGGCAATGTACTTAGAGTGGGGTCAGCGTACTTAAAGAGGCAATGCATCTCTCTCTCTCTCTCTCTCTCACACACACACACACACACACAGTGTGTGTCTCTGTCTGTCTCTGCCATGCTGTGTCTCCTCCCTCCAGTCCTGCTGCCTTGTAGAGTGTGAGGCTACATTAACAACAACGTGTTAACCCTTGAGGGCTCAGCCGAGTGCTAGTTCATCATTTAGCAGTAAGGCATTCCCTGGGAAATAGCCCACCCTCTGACTCCTCCATCTCAACCAAGCTTCACAATCATCATTGCTGTGTACAGTATTAAATTGTTTGTTTAAAATGTATACTGTATATGTGTGTGTGTGTGTGTGTGTGTGTGTGTGTGTGTGTGTGTGTGTGTGTATATATATATATATAGTCTTTTGTCTGGCGAAAAAAATTTCCCTGGAACCTAGCCCCCGCTATTTACATTAATTCTTATGGGGAAATTGGATTCGCTTAACATTGTTTCGCTTAAAGTAGCATTTTTCAGGAACATAACTACAACATTAATCGAGGAGTTACTGTAGAACAGAACAGATCAGAACAGAAGAGTATAGCATACAGGGGCACGTCTATCTCCCTTGCGTCCTGCAGAGCGGGGTCGCCAGCCTGATTCCACATATTGTTAATTTTTAGTTATAAAGTACTTAAAATAGTCCCCTTCTATGTCTGTTTTTTTTTTTCAACTAATAGTCTTTTGGAACTAAATAAAATGAAAAAATGGGAGCAGTTTCTATACAGCAGTCTCTTGCATCTCCATAATTTAGATAGCTAATCAGGAAATGAGCTGCATGCAGTGCTGAAAATTTAGCCTGAACCATTACTTAGTGTGAGTAATGATTTTCAGCAATGCAGTCAAAATAAAAGCCAAATCTAGCTCTCTGAATTCTTCCCTTTCTCCCTGGCATAATTATCCTATGACTGCCTTGACTAGGAGGGTCAGACACATAGAAAAAGTAAATACAGTTACATGATCATTACTCACTAGAACACAGAATTAAAGGTTTTCACTAGAAACAAATATTTTGGGGGTTAGATCCCAGAGTAATTTTACACACCATTTTTTAAACCAGAAAAGTTATTACAAAACATTTACAATATTTATTAACTTCTCTAATCTATTATAAGAGCTGAGAATATGTTTCTCTATTTATAAAACAAATAACATTACTGCAGAGCTAATTGAAGAAAATGTAACTACACCCACAAAAACTAAAATACTATTAGGAATTGTTCAACAGGTTACACATTTCCAGGTATTTTAGTATCTAAAAAAACCCTGTGAAATTATGTGCCAGTTCAGGCCCTGATTCAGGAAAGCATCTCTATTCAGAACTGCACTTTAAAGCGTATGCTTAAGTCCCACTGAAGTTAAGTACATGCTTAAGTACTGTCTATAATAGAGATGGATTTAAGGAAGTGCTGAATCGAGGCTGGTAAAAAGTGCTAGACTGATAATCTTGGAGACTAACATGTTCTTTTTACCCTTAGAACGTAGGCTCTGACAATGACAGCTTTTACTGTCTTGGCAATGCATCTCAATCCTGAGGTGGACGGACAGCCTCCACTGGTGAGAGGTGGACAGGTGGAGGTGTGGTGATGGACTGCAGAGAGTTGTGTTGATGGGTGGTAGGCGGTGGTGAGGTTTAATTATACTCTTGGCTGAGTCTATCAACAAAGATGCCAAATCTTCACCAAAATGAATAAGGGTCACACAATCCAGCCCAATCTGAGGTACAAATATGTACTACTCAGAATGATAAAGGCTCTGGGACCTCAGCAGTTGTAGCTGGTTTTGTTCCTCAAAGCAATCATTTCCCTAACTCTATCTGATAAAATATTCCAACCTCTGGATTACAACTCTGTCTTTCCCAGGGACATGATTAAACTCTAATGAAATCAGCCTTTAAACCACTAAATCAGGGGTAGGCAACCTATGGCACGTGTGCCGAAGGCGGCACGCGAGCTGATTTTNCTCTCTCTCTCTCTCTCTCTCACACACACACACACACACACAGTGTGTGTCTCTGTCTGTCTCTGCCATGCTGTGTCTCCTCCCTCCAGTCCTGCTGCCTTGTAGAGTGTGAGGCTACATTAACAACAACGTGTTAACCCTTGAGGGCTCAGCCGAGTGCTAGTTCATCATTTAGCAGTAAGGCATTCCCTGGGAAATAGCCCACCCTCTGACTCCTCCATCTCAACCAAGCTTCACAATCATCATTGCTGTGTACAGTATTAAATTGTTTGTTTAAAATGTATACTGTATATGTGTGTGTGTGTGTGTGTGTGTGTGTGTGTGTGTGTGTGTGTGTGTGTATATATATATATATAGTCTTTTGTCTGGCGAAAAAAATTTCCCTGGAACCTAGCCCCCGCTATTTACATTAATTCTTATGGGGAAATTGGATTCGCTTATCATTGTTTCGCTTAAAGTAGCATTTTTCAGGAACATAACTACAACATTAATCGAGGAGTTACTGTAGAACAGAACAGAAGAGTATAGCATACAGGGGCACGTCTATCTCCCTTGCGTCCTGCAGAGCGGGGTCGCCAGCCTGATTCAACATATTGTTAATTTTTAGTTATAAAGTACTTAAAATAGTCCCCTTCTATGTCTGTTTTTTTTTTCAACTAATAGTCTTTTGGAACTAAATAAAATGAAAAAATGGGAGCAGTTTCTATACAGCAGTCTCTTGCATCTCCATAATTTAGATAGCTAATCAGGAAATGAGCTGCATGCAGTGCTGAAAATTTAGCCTGAACCATTACTTAGTGTGAGTAATGATTTTCAGCAATGCAGTCAAAATAAAAGCCAAATCTAGCTCTCTGAATTCTTCCCTTTCTCCCTGGCATAATTATCCTATGACTGCCTTGACTAGGAGGGTCAGACACATAGAAAAAGTAAATACAGTTACATGATCATTACTCACTAGAACACAGAATTAAAGGTTTTCACTAGAAACAAATATTTTGGGGGTTAGATCCCAGAGTAATTTTACACACCATTTTTTAAACCAGAAAAGTTATTACAAAACATTTACAATATTTATTAACTTCTCTAATCTATTATAAGAGCTGAGAATATGTTTCTCTATTTATAAAACAAATAACATTACTGCAGAGCTAATTGAAGAAAATGTAACTACACCCACAAAAACTAAAATACTATTAGGAATTGTTCAACAGGTTACACATTTCCAGGTATTTTAGTATCTAAAAAAACCCTGTGAAATTATGTGCCAGTTCAGGCCCTGATTCAGGAAAACATCTCTATTCAGAACTGCACTTTAAAGCGTATGCTTAAGTCCCACTGAAGTTAAGTACATGCTTAAGTACTGTCTTTAATAGAGATGGATTTAAGGAAGTGCTGAATCGAGGCTGGTAAAAAGTGCTAGACTGATAATCTTGGAGACTAACATGTTCTTTTTACCCTTAGAACGTAGGCTCTGACAATGACAGCTTTTACTGTCTTGGCAATGCATCTCAATCCTGAGGTGGACGGACAGCCTCCACTGGTGAGAGGTGGACAGGTGGAGGTGTGGTGATGGACTGCAGAGAGTTGTGTTGATGGGTGGTAGGCGGTGGTGAGGTTTAATTATACTCTTGGCTGAGTCTATCAACAAAGATGCCAAATCTTCACCAAAATGAATAAGGGTCACACAATCCAGCCCAATCTGAGGTACAAATATGTACTACTCAGAATGATAAAGGCTCTGGGACCTCAGCAGTTGTAGCTGGTTTTGTTCCTCAAAGCAATCATTTCCCTAACTCTATCTGATAAAATATTCCAACCTCTGGATTACAACTCTGTCTTTCCCAGGGACATGATTAAACTCTAATGAAATCAGCCTTTAAACCACTAAATCAGGGGTAGGCAACCTATGGCACGTGTGCCGAAGGCGGCACGCGAGCTGATTTTCAGTGGCACTCACACTGCCCAGGTCCTGGCCACCGGTCCGGGGGGCTCTGCATTTTAATTTAATTTTAAAAGAAGCTTCTTAAACATTTTAAAAACCTTCTTTACTTTACATACAACAATAGTTTAGTTATATATTATAGACTTAGAGAAAGAGACCTTCTAAAAACGTTAAACTGTATGACTGGCACGTGAAACCTTAAATCAGAGTGAATAAATGAAGACTCGGCACACCACTTCTGAAAGGTTGCCGACCCCTGCACTAAATACAGTTTTAAAAAGCTGTAATCTCCTTAAAGAAGTTTTTCATCCCAAGTAATGACTGCTAGCTAGAGTGCTAGTAGTTTAATGAGTTTAACCAAAGAAACTTTTAGAAGGCTCTTTGCAGTCTATGTAACAGAAGTGCTGTGAAAACAAAAAGGAGTCCTTGTGGCACCTTAGAGACTAACACATTATTTGGGCATAAACTTTCGTGGGCTAGAACCCACTTCATCGGATGCATGAAGTGAAAAATACAGGAGCAGGTATAAATACATGAAAGGATGGGGGTTGCTTTACCAAGTGTGAGGTCAATCTAACGAGATAAAACAATTAACAGCAGGATACCAAGGGAGGAAAAATAACTTTTGAAGTGGTAAGAGAGTGGCCCATTACAGACAGTGGATAAGAAGGTGTGAGTAACAGTAGGGATAAATTAGTATTGGGGAAATTAAGTTTAGGTTTTGTAATGATCCAACCACTCCCAGGCTTTATTCAGGCCTAATCTGATGGTATCCAGTTTGCAAATTAATTCCAGTTCTGCAGCTTCACGTTGGAGTCTGTTTTTGAAGTTGAAGAATTGCCACTTTTAGGTCTGTTATTGAGTGACCAGAGAGATTGAAGTGTTCTCCTACTGGTTTTTGAATATTATGATTCCTGATGTCAGATTTGTGTCCATTTATTCTTTTGCATAGAGACTGTCCGGTTTGGCCAATGTACATGGCAGAGGGGCATTGCTGGCACATGATGGCATATATCACATTGCTGCATCTGAACTTGACTCAACAGTGTAAATATAATATATTTGGCATGAATGCTTTAATTATCTAAAAGGTGATTTTGGTTAAATGTGAATCACTTAGCCTTTTGTAAAGCTAATGCTGAATTCAGCAGCAAAAACAAAAGAAAAAAAAAGCAAATGATTTCAGTAAACCTCTTTGTCTGCTACTTTTGCATAAACTTTTCTAAAACTCACCATGTGTATTAGGATTTTCATAACAAAGGAATTTTTACAACTCTGAGAACTTTGTGACAGGTCAGAAGATTACTAAACCTCCTAAAGGAACCCTAAAAATGTGTCTAGTTGTACTGTTAAAGCCAGGAATGACTTTATGATATTGTTATATTGCAATGGAAGTTGGAGTATAATGAAAAAGTTCTCTTTCATGTGGCAGGATAAGGTAATTCTATTAATATTTTAACAGATTTGCCTTTATATTATTTTTTTAAATGTCCAGACCCAACATGTGATGTTTATACAATTCCGGAGTTTTCAAATCTGTAACCTATCCTATAAATTATTCTCTTCTGTCATGTGGACTATTGACTTCTATTCAGAAACTGGATCAGTAGCCAAAAGAGATGTATTTAAAATGCTTATTGGGCTCATCTATTTTTCTGCCATGTACTTTTCTATTTTGGTTCTAATTCTCTCATTCAGTTTTTAGTTTAAAACTATAGGTGGAAGGTAACATTGTAAGAGTGTGATTATAATTAAATGAACTCTTTGGTTAGGATTTTGACTGAATAAAAGATAAAGGACCAGACCCTCAGCTGGCGTAAACTGGTTTCAAGTCAATTGAGTTTTACCAGTTTACAACAGAAGAGGACCTGGTCCAGAAAATTCAATGTTATAGTTGCCCTATCAATATTTCTGTACAGATCGTTACTTTTTTATGTCTTAATGGGCCAAAATTGCAAAAATTGAAACTCCTGAAGTCTCCGCACCTTTGTGTGTCTATATTTGTATGTGCACAAACTACAATTGGGCACACAAATTGTGACATATTTGTAGTAACCGTGCACACACAAAAATCATTGTGCAAATTCTCATGTAAAATTGCACAAAGACCACAGGGTTCATCTTTATAAATCTGATGAGTAAATGTCAGTTGCCTGACCATAATTTTGAATTTTGTGCATTCAAGAATCTCAGCTGTAATCTGCACAGCTAGTATATAGTTCAGTTTGGGACGCAATGAGTTCTAATAGGTATGGCAGGGACCTGGGAGCCCTGGATTATGTTTTGGACTCTGCCACTAACTGCTTCATGCATCATACATTACTGCTGCTCTGAGGAGCAAGATTGCTCCCTCTTCAGCTTTTACACAGTATTGCGAGCCATGCTACCAGTGCTAGAAAGAAGGGAATGAACAGAGGCAGGGAGCCACCACATACAAATCATAGGAGAATGATCTTATTAGATGTGGCCACATGATAATAAATGACTTGGTTTTTGTTATTGATCTGCTGGGTAACAACTGAAAATTGACAACAGTCGAGTTTTAAAAACACGAGGTTCATGAAAAGTTAAGGACTTACTGTGTTTGTTCCCACAGTCTGAATGTTTAGAGGTGCACATGCAGTTAAATTATTTGGAAATGATGTTTTAAATTAAAATCGGCAATTTCCCTCAGCGGGATTTCTTGTTTTGCTGAAAAGCGTCACCATTTGTAATGCAGACAGCAGAGAAGTCTAAAATAAGACTATAAAGCAGTGTGCCGGAAAGCTGCTTACATTACCATGAGGAGATGTGAACTGTTTCTTAAAACCCAGGCAGAATGGGATGGGAAAGGTCCTAGACAGAAACTCTACAATGAAGCTGAGAAGAGACAGAATAGCTTTAGGGATAATATTGTTTCCCTTATTCTAACAAAGTTTCTTGTTTAGTGTTAGAAGAAAGTGAATTTTTACCATTGTCACATGACACTCACCATATTTTCCCTTTAGCCAGGAGAACAAAGCAGATGCTTCTCTGTAGAAGCCACATAAAACAAATTCATCTCTGAGGTGAAGGATAATCTCGGTTCTCGATTATGTGATGCCCAAAGCTTCCCTTTGATGCTGCACATACATAGCTCCTGAGCTGCAGAAAGGATGTCCTAAATCAGTGGTTCCCAAACTGGGGTTTGTGAACCCCTGGGGGTTCACAAAATGTTACAGGGGGTTCTTGGGGAAAAAAATTCCCTAATGGCGGACAGAACTGTCCCTAGGGACCCTGGGCAGCACGGGGCCAGCAGCCCGGAGCCCCTGGACTTCCAAGAGCTAAGCAGATCAAAGCAAGCATATCTATCACACAGAGGAGATTTAAACTTCAAGACTCCTTATAAGAAATGGAAAGGGAGGTGGATACTTTTTGCTGTTTTTAAAATTAAATAGGCAGCTAGTATTGTTTTTAAAATTATTATGAAGAACAAGTTTAAGCTTTGTTGTAATGTGCGTTGTTTGCCTGGACTGCTCAAGACCTGAATGCTTGTGTAGGAGGAACTCTTTGAGTTGGCTTCTTAAATACCTTCATGCTGTTTCACATCTGATACTCCTTCTTGAAACATAGGAGCCTTGTCTTATAACAGGCTTATTCAAAGTGATACAAGCTACAGAAGTGAGATCTTGGAAGAGTGTTGCCGTTTTCATAATGTAATAAAAATACTGTAATGATAAATAATTAATAATAAATAGTGTGCAATAAGCATGTCATAAAAACAAATTTTATATTTCCAAGATCACTGCTTTTATAATTTGTACTCGGGTAAAGGAGAAAATCCCTGGAAATATTCATTTTTAGGAGGGGGTTCGCAAGACACAACATTTTAGTGAAAGGGGTTCACAGGTTGTTAAAGTTTGGGAACCACTGTCCTAAATGAATTCCTGTTGCTAGGATACTTGCTGCATAGGCCGGCATGGTACTGTCCCCACTCTTAGGCTACATTTGGAGCTAGGACATATTTGCACTCTCTCATCAAGCTAGTGTGCTAAAAACAGTAGTGTAGCTGTGGTAGCCCAGGCAGTGGTGAATGGCTGCGTGGGCCAGCCATCCAGAGTACAAGCCCACCCAGACCCCATAGGTACGTACTCCCGGGTACCCCGCAGCTCCACTACTATATTTAGCATGCTAGTTTGGTGAGAGCTAGCGTGAATGTTTGCTTGAGCTGGAAACATACCCTTAGCTTCAAGTGTAGATGTAGCCTGACACGGCTGAGCCAGAGAAAATGTTTCCTTTTTTAAATTAATCCATAAACAAAATACAAACGTGACCCCCCTGAGCTATAGGTGTCTAGGGTAAAAGGAGACACTGACAACCGCTTATTGTTAACAGTGAGTGGAACACCAAGAAGATTGCCTCCTGAATGGTTGAAATTTCTCAGGAAAGCATTGAGTGACGTCGTGCTGCAGGAGCCATGTCGCTGCCATTCCGAAAGGAGTTAGAAAAATATAAGAATATCAATGAAGATGAAATTCTCAGCAAACTATCGGAGGAAGAGCTGAAACAATTGGAACATGTTCTTGATGACCTTGACCCTGAGGTAGGTAATGGGAGAGAAACGGGACTGATGTTTCAAAATGAAGTAAAAGAGACTGAGGCTTACTTGAATTCCAGGCACATAGAGGTGATCACATGTTCTAAAGGATAAGGCACTAGACTAGGAACTCTGAGACCTTGGCTCTGTTCCCCGCTCTGCCACTGATGTGCTGTCTGACATTGGGCAAGTCGTTGTGCTACCGCTTCTCTATTTAGGCAGTAAGTTCTTCAGGACAGTGATTCTCTTACTATGCGTTTGTACAGTGCCTAGCCTAATGAGGCTTTAGTTTGGTTGGGGCTTCTAGGCACAGCTATAATCAAATCATCATCATCTGTTTGTGAACATCACATTCTTTTGAACTTCTGAAATATATTGACTCTGTATTTTCAACTTACACATTTTTTTTAAGTGGGAAAAATTTGTTTTGCCAAGACTTAACTGAGCCAAACACTAGTCATCTCCACTCAATTATACATCAGCCATATCTCTAGAGCTCTACATTAAGAAAATATGGTAGTGTTGCAGACTTGCAAATGGCATGCACAGTATGCTTAGAAACCTGTGACCTGGAGAAAAGATTACCTTTCACCTTAAGAAAGATGGGGCTGAGGTCACTGATATAGCTGTTGCTGGGAAGCTTGCACTGTGGGTGCTTGCATAATATCAAAGCTTTCAAATTGACCTAGGAATTTAGCTATCAGTTTGCTAGTTTTCACCAAAAGAAAATACTGGTTCCAAATGCTGAACAAGATAGAATGGAATGGAACTGGAAAGTACTTTCAAGGACACTACAAATTATTCAAAGACATTCCATACTGCTAGCATTCCAGTCAACCCAGCTCCCAGGCCAGTAGAAATGATTTTATTTCCTAAACTAGCAGACCAAATCTGGTTCACACTGGAGGGAAAATAAGGATGAAAAAAAAAAGGTTAATTATTTCAAGTTTCTTAGCACTCTATGTGAAGATTAGCCAGTAATGGCAATGACCAACCATATTTTCCAGTAAGTACTTTCTGTACACTCAATTTATTTACTGAATATTAGACTCTTATAGTCATCTGTACTGGGATAAAAGGAGGGGGGGGGGAATGGAGAAAGAAGAGTGGAAATAGAAAAGAACAAAAAAAAAAAAGAGGGGAGAATTGGAAAGAGAAAGAGACACCAAGAAGAGTAGGTAAAGTTAGAAAGGGGGGGAGGTTAACTCTTTCCTCTACCCTTCACCTGTCCTGTTTATTTCGACTGTCAGCTTTTCAGGTCAGAGACTGTACTACTCTATTTGTACAGAGTTTGTACAATGGGTCTCAGTTGGTCCCTTATCACTACTGTAAAAAACACAGTTAATAAGGGGTAGGAGATATTTGTCTGAGAGTACTTGAGAATGTAATTTTAATAGTTACATCTAGTCAATACATTGCTGCACATTATTTGCCACTGAAGAATATTATGTAAAGAAATGGCTCCACTTAAAAAAAAAAGTACCCTATAGCAGAGTTTAAATTCAGAACATTATACAAACATGGCATCACTCTCTCTACAGTTTGTGAGCACCTACAGGATAATAGGGTTATAAGGAATAGCCAGCACAGAATTGCCAAGAACAAATCATGCCAAACCAACCTAATTTCCTTCTTTGACAGGATTACTGGCCTAGTGGATAGAGGGGTAACAATAGATGTGATATATCTTGATTTCAGTCAGGCCTTTGATGCAGTCCCACATGACATTCTTATAAGTAAACAAGGGAAATGCAGTCTATGTGAAATTACTATAAGGTGAGTGTACAAATGGCTGAAAGACTGTACTCAAAGAGTAGTTATCAATGGTTCACTGTCAAACTGGGATGGCGTATCTAGTGGGGTCCTGCAGTGGTCAGTCCTGGATCTGATACTATTCAATATTTTCATTAATACTTGGATAATGGAGTGAAGCGTATGCTTCTATAAAAAATTTGTAGATGACACCAATCTGAGAGTGATTACAAACACATTGGGGGACAGGAAAAGAATTCAGAACGACCGTGACAAATTAGAGAGCTGGCCTGAAATCAACACGATGAAATTCAATAAAGACAATTAGGAAGGAGAAATCAAAGGCACAACTACAAAATGGGGAATAACTGTCTAGATCGGGGCGGGCAAACTTTTTGGCCCAAGGGTCACATTGGGTTTCCGAAATTGTATGGAGGGCCGGTTAGGGGAGGCTGTGCCTCCCCAAACAGCCAGGCGTGGCCCAGCCCCTGCCCCCTTTCCAACTCCCCCCCCTTCTCGCCCCCCGACGGCCCCCCCGAGACTCCTGCCCCATCCAACCCCCCCTGTTCCCTGACAGCCCCCCGGGGACCCCAGCCCCATCCACGCCCCCCTGCTCCCTGTCCCCTGACTTCCCCTGGACCCCCCCGCCCCNCCCCAGGACCCCTGCCCCCATTCACCCCCCCTGTTGCCCACCCTCTGACCACCACCCCAAACTCCCCTGCCCTCTATCCAACCCCCCTTGCTCCCTGCCCCCTTACCATGATGGCTGGAGCACTGGTGGCTGGCGGCGCTACAGCTGCTGCCGCCACCGCACAGCACAGAGCACCGGGTCAGGCCGGGCTCTGCAGCTGCGCTGCCCCAGGAGCTCACAGCCCCACCGCCCAGAGCATTGCGCCGGCGGTGGGGCAAGCTGAGGCTGCAGGGGAGGAGGAACAGCGGGGGAGGGGACGGGGGTAGCGTCCCCGGCCAGCAGCTCAGGGGCCAGGCAGGACGATCCCGCGGGCCGGATGTGGCCCGCAGGCCATAGTTTGCCCACCTCTGGGCTAGATGGTACTGCTAAAAAGGATCCGGGGTTATAGTGTATCACAAATTGAATAGGAGTCAACAGAGTGATGCAGTTGTGAAAAGGGCTAATATCATTCTGAGGTGTATTAACAGGAGTGTTGTATGGTAGGACATGGGAGGTAATTGTTCCTCTACTTGGCACTGGTGAGGCCTCTGCTGGAGTACCGTGTCCAATTCTGGGTGCCTCACTTCAGAAAAGAAAAGATATGGATAGGTTGGCAAAAGTCCAGAGGAGAGCAACAAAAATGATAAAAGATTTAGAAAACTTTACCTATGAGGAAAGGTTAAAAAACAGGGCATGTTTAGTCCTGAGAAAAGAAGACTGAGTTATAATTATGAGAATTATAAGTTTTCAAATATGTAAAGGGCTGTTATAAAGATGACAGTAATCAATTGTTCTCTATGTCCACTGAAGATAGGACAAAAAGTAATGGGCTTGATCTGCAGCAAGGGAGATTTAAGTTAGATATTAGGAAAAACTTTCTAACTATAAGGATAGTTAAGCTCTGGAACAGGCATCCAAGGGAAATTGTGGAGTCCCCAGCCCTGGAGGTTTTTAAGAGCAGGTTGGACAAACACCTGTCAGGGATGGTCTAAGTTTAGTTGGTCCTGCCTCAGCACAGTAGTCTGGACTTGGTGGCTTCTCGAGATCCCTTCCGGCCCTACATTTTTGTGATTCCCTGATTCTATGAAATGCTACATACCCAAAGCTTCCTCATCAGGGGCCAGATTCTCAGCTAGTGTAAATCGGCATAGCTCAAATGATGTCAGTGGAGCTATGACAATTTATGCGATCTGAAAATCTGGCCACAGGTGTCTGTGTTTTAATAGTATCATGCTGTCATGAGACTTGAGGACTTCTCAAGGTCCCTCCCAGACCAACATTTTTATGATTCTGTATCTGCATCTCATATATTTTGGTAGAATGCACTTCTGCCGGCGGGCTTCCGACAAAAAGACCAGACCAGTAAAGCTGCCACAGGCCCTTTCGACAGAGATCGACTCCTTTCATACTTGGAGAAGCAAGCACTGGAACACGAAGACAGGGAAGACTTTGTGCCCTTTACAAGGGAGAAGAAAGGTAATGGTTCACCCTCACCAATGCCTGCAATAAGGTGGTATTTGAACATATTAATTACCAGCTGTGGGGCCTCTCAGGGAAATTAACCAGGGGGAGGTGGACGGAGGCCAAATCATAGGTTTTAAATTTAGAGCCAAAAATACTTTTTAAAGCAAACCTAATAAAACGCTAGTTTTATCTATGGTCTAGTGCAGGGGTAGGCAACCTATGGCACACGTGCCGCCTTCAGCACGTGAGCTGATTTTCAGTGGCACTCACACTGCCCGGGTCCTGGCCACCGGTCTGGGGGGCTCTACATTTTAATTTAATTTTAAACGAAGCTTCTTAAACATTTTAAAAACCTTCTTTACTTAACATACAACAATAGTTTAGTTATATATTATAGACTTATAGAAAGAGACCTTCTAAAAACATTGAAATGTATTACCGGCACGCGAAACCTTAAATTAGAGTGAATAAATGAAGACTCGGCACACCACTCCTGAAAGGTTGCCAACCCCTGAACTAGCTCAAAGTTGAGAAACAGATTGGGAGCTAAAAAAGAGGGAAAGCTTATTTTTCTCATCCAATCTATAAATAAAAACTAGGTATGAAAGGACAAGTTCTACTAGTTCTAAAATCTTGAAGGATATGGTGACTAGAAACAATCAGTTCGATTCACTAACTACAGATGATACTTCCTTTATTTAATAAAGCAGTTAGTTTTAAATACAAAATGTATTTTGATAAAATTTTTTCTAATGTATCCAGCACATTTAAGGTAGTATTATTTAACTAATAAAATAATTTTAAAATGCTGTTTTTGTGTATTTTTAACTGAATTCAAATTTACATCCATCTAAAGTTTGACACAAATCACAAGTAAAAAATCACCTATTAAACAATATATAATTCATAATTTTCTAACATAAAAAGTGTAAAAAATTAAGAATCTGAATAAATGTGTTAAACTATATAGTTGCTTAAATAAATGTATGTAGATATTGAATATCATTCTGGTTAGCAAAAAGAAGTACTAAATTCAGTGTAAAGGCTACATTTAGTTACAAATTAATGTGTTTTAATCAATGAGAATCAATCTTTCTTTAGGAAAGTAATTAAAAGGTACAAATGCAAAACACGATTAAAATTGATACTTTAAATCAAGTTTCCTGCTTGCTGATTTGAATCATGATTTAAGTTGGTGATTTAAATCACTCTGCTTTAAATCAATCCACCCTGGGCATGTGCATATTAGACTCATAGACTTTAAGGTCAGAAGGGACCATTATGATCTTCTAGTCTGACCTCCTGCACAACGCAGGCCACAGAATCTCACCCACCCATTCCTGTAACAACCCCCTGACCTATGTCTGAGCTATTGAAGTCCTCAACTTGTGGTTTAAAGACTTCAAGGTGCAGAGAATCCTCCAGCAAGTGACCCGTGCCCCATGCTGCAGAGGAAGGCGAAAAACCCCCAGGGCCTCTGCCAATCTGCCCTGGAGGAAAATTGCTTCCCGACCCCAAATATGGCGATCAGCTAAACCCTGAGCATGTGGGCAAGACTCACCAGCCAGACACCCAGGAAAGAATTCTTTGTAGTAACTCAGATCCCACCCTATCTAGTGTCCCATCACAGGCCATTGGGCAGATTTACTGCTAATAGTCAAAGATCAATTAATTGCCAAAATTAGGCTATCCCATCATACCATCCCTTCCATAAACTTATCAAGCTTAGTCTTGAAGCCAGATATGTCTTTTGCCTCTACTGCTCTGTCACAGTCATGTCTGATTTTTAATGATTAGTTAGTGTTAAAGGTAAGATTTGTTTCTTTTTTGTCCTGTCTACATTAGAGAATTTGAACTTCCGCTGCTTGGATCCCCTAGCAGACCTGACACACACAACACACAAAATTGCTACCCATGAGGCACAGGATTTCACACCACCCTCGGGATTGCACTTGCTCTGTGTAAGGCTAATCATTGCGTTGTCCACCACTGTGTCACTCTGCAATGAGATATTGGGTAGTTGTTCATCTTTAGGTTTTCTTTGGATACTCTTACAAATACACGATTCTTCAACATGTCCAGGTTGTATTAACCCTGATTATTAATTTGCAGCTTCTGTGATTTAGTAACATCACTGTTCCACAAACCACAAATAACTGTACTTCTCACCTATCCCTCAGCATAGAATCAGCTCAGCCTCCCTTGCACACAAAGCTGCTGTTATCTTAGTTATTTAGTGTAAAGTAAGTACATCACAAATGCTGACTCAGGGGGTTATTAGAATATAGTTATACCAGTGTTTTTATGCTAAAGCAATTATTCCCTTGATTTCTCTTGTGTCCCTCATTTGGGCTCTTTGTCCCAGATTAAGTCCCCAGTGTGAGCCTTAGCAGATTAAAACATATGAAAAGAAACCTCATGGCCACTGCATTATGTAACTATTTGGCAATTATCTAAACAGGGAACTCTGCTCTACTCTCATAGAAGTTGGTGGCCAAATCCCTTGAAAATATCTGTGCCTTCCTTTATTAAGACTGACTATATTCCTATATTATTTTAAGATTTATCTATCTAACTAGATCAATAATGACAATTATGTCCCGTTCCGCACCATAGCGTCCGAGAACTTGGTGGTTTGTCCACCAATTTGTGTGCTGGTTTTAGTGCATGACTTCAGGAAAGAATTTGCCTACTTTAAGCTTGGCATTCCCTCATGCTGGGACTGCTGGAGCCTGTGTGTGCTGTCATCTGACTGAAGTGCATGTCTTAACAGGAGCATTCCATAGAGGTTGTTTTCACACACACACAAAATCCTGGCTACGCTTAAGTCAGTGGCTAAACTCTCATTGACTTCAATGAGGCCAGAATTTCGTCCTGTGTTTGCTGCCTTATTTTGTTGTCCTCCTTCCCTCTCTGCTACATAGAGGGTGAGATACGGCACGCTGTAATTTGAATCCAATAAAATGTTACTGAGACACCCATCTACCACATAAACAAGCACTGTGGGCTTTCTACAAGCTGTAAAATGAGTCTTGTCTAATGTGATGCTGATCAAATCTGATGAATGTTGCATAAGGACCAGGAGCACGTAGGGCGGGATGTAGATCTTAGCACCAGCGTTCCTAGTCTCAGACTTATTTAGCCTGGCAAAACTCATTGAATAAGTAACTATGGCATGATTGTTTTGAAAGATTAATGCCTAGATTCTCAATTACATTAGGAACTTATCTACATTGGGAAATTGACTGGAATAGCTATTGCTGTAAACTATTCTGCAATGGCTGTTCCAGGATAGCTTCCCAGGGGGACACTCTATTCTGGAATAAAAGTCACAAGCCCGAAGGCCCCTTTAAACTCTACTGCCAACATAAAGGGGCTGGAAAGTGTGTGTGCATATAATTTAGACCCACTTTCTGGCCCCTTTACACTGCTGGAGCAGTATAAAGAGGCATTAGTGAAAATGAGAATCAGGCCCTACAATTTCATCTTAATTTTAAGATTACCCTGTTAATTAAAAATTAAGATCTTGGGTCTCCGGTTCTGGAAAATTAGAAACGGAAGGCACAGAAGCCAATATGCCATCCAGCACAATTCCCCTTTGAGGGATGTCGGTATGTCAGTGGGATTCAAGTGCATCAAGCTTTGTTTAAGGTTTTGTCACTATTTTGCACTTTGCTATTTGTCTTCCACTAGGAAATATATTATTTCAAGATTAACCTTTGGAGGAAGCATTCCACTTGCTAAGTGACATTTCTACATGTTGCTATGGGCGTTATGCAAAGCTTACCCTGCCATGGAAGGTCTGTGGCAAGCTGAAAAGAAAAAGGAGATGTATTTTAAAATCCAGCTCCTCCCACTTCTCCTCGAAGAGTTTGTGGTCCATCATTTTTCCTTATCCAGTGTTTCTGCCTTCTTTTGTTAGCTTTTCATCAGGGAGTTCTTGACAAAGAAGCATCCAGCATCAACCAGATGGCTGAAAGATGAAATTTAGTTGCCTGCATTGGTTCTTATATGTTTAACACTGCCATAAGGTTTTGATTATGCTACACAACAAGCCAAAACAAATTCCAAAGCTAATGGGGAGACATTCAGAGGAGTCAGAACACAGGAAGTATTAAACACTAGCTCAAAGGGGGCTTAAGGGTATGGAGAGTTGCCTTGTAGCTTATTGTAATCATGTTATGTGGGACTTGCAGTATTTGGCAAAAACAACAGAGTGTATGGTTTGCATTATAGTTTTGGGCCTCTGCCATAGGTTAGCTTGTTAACTTGCTACATTAATGGCTTTAAGGAACTAAAGGTTCAATCCTGTAAAATGTTGAGTGCTCTGCACCCAGTTCAGCAAAGCACTTAAGCATGTGCTTAATTTTAAGCATGTGAGTAATCTCATTGATTTGAATGGGATTGCTCATGTGCATAAAGTTAAGCGCGTGCTTTACTGGATAAGGGTCCAAGTATTCAGCACCTTTGAGGATTGCACCCTAGATGGCCAAGAATTCAGTTGCCACAGAGACCACATCTCCGCATATGCCCCATGATAGCAGTTATCATTGTCCAAATGGTATTGGTTGTCTGTCCCCAGATTTGAGCCTGAAGAGTGTAGAAAATGGGCACTGCTTTTGTAGGTTCCTCATCTTTGGAATTTGCTCCCACTTGCAGGCTGCCAAAGCAGAGAGGGTTGGTGACTTTCAAGAGCTGATGTGAAACACACCTTTTTAGTCTGGCCGTCTCACTAGCAGGGGGTTCATTATTGTGGAGCAGCAGTGAGATGGTAGGAGATATGTCTGATTTTTGTAGCCACAGGGAATGGCAATCTGTAATGTTTACTTTGTGGGTTTTTGGACTAGCTCCTATCAGTAACAGATGCTCTAGCAATTCTTATATAAGAGGCAATAAACTCCAGTTCAGGAGATACGCCTATTGACCCACTGCATTATACACCTCTACCCCAATATAACGCGACCCGATATAACACGAATTCGGATATAATGCGGTAAAGCAGTGCTCCGAGGGGGTGGGGCTGCGCACTCCGGCAGATCAAAGTAAGTTTGATATAACGCGGTTTCACCTATAACGCGGTAAGATTTTTTGGCTCCCGAGGACAGCGTTATATCGGGGTAGAGGTGTATAAATACAGCTGGATCAATTGTCAGCCATGTTTGTACAATTATGGGGCCTGTCCCTGTATCACTTGTAAGTTAATGAGAGTTTGGTGCACAGGAAAGGCAGGATTAAGTCCCAAAACGTTAAACACTGACGATGATACTACATAGGCACAATCATATTAAAAAGGAATCCTTTCGGAGGACACAGGAATGAGACTATGTAGGGGCCGTATTGTGGCTAAAATTGAACAGGTTTCGGGAATGGAAAGGATGATCTTGTGGCTCAGCCACTTGACTGGCAATCAAGTAACCTGGGTTCAGTTCTCGGCTCTGCCACAGACTGCACAAGTCATGTCATCTTTCTTCCCCCTCCCCCCCCATCTCCTGTATCTAAAAGAAGTACAATAATCCTACCTTTCTCTCTGCCTTTGTTTAGACTACAAACTCCTTGTGGCAGGGGCTCTCTCTTACTATGTGTATGTACAATACCTAGCCTGTTGGAGCCCCGACCTTACTTGAGGTCTCTCGGTGCTACCAGAATACAGATTTATTTATTATTAACAACGTTTCCCCTTCTGCTTTCCTTGCAGAGGTTGCCCCTGTGTGACACTAACAAACAGAAACTGAAAATAACCCAGTTATTAAACATTTTAAGATGTGACCATTCAAATTTAGACTGTAAGTAGTAAAAGTTGGGTACATCCTTGTTTGCATCCAGTACTGCTGTTTCCAGTCAGTCCTGCAGCATTATCCTTGTTTTCTATAATATCTCCTGCTCCTTGCCAAACAATTTCATGTTGGGTCTGATCCAGCTCCCATCAAAGTCAGTGGAAAGACTCCAATGGATCAGACCCAGGAGGACTAGTGCTGGGATGGGAAGGGGAAATCTACGCTCTTTGTATGTGACTAAATGTGAACATTTTTCAATCAGCTGAAAAACAAAAGAAAAAAGGAGGAAAAAATGACTAAACAAGAGCTTTTTTCACCAAGCTGTTGTCATCAGCCCCCCTACCCCCAAGAAGAGACCATCGATCTTTCATGTACTCATAGTGCCAAGAATACTGTCAGTGTTCAGCAATAAAAATGACAGTCATTTTCAGAATGAATATGGGCATTTTCCCCAACCCTTTACTACAGTAGGTGCTTTTCTGATAATGGATTCATGTTTAAGGGTTATATAGCCTTCGAGAGGAGAAACCTAACTAAAATATCAAACAGCTGATAAGAGTGAAAAGTTTAAGTATTTTAATAGGAGATTCTGGCTGGTGGAAGGTTTTGTTTGGAAAGACTCTTTTATTTATTTTGTTTTGGGATGATAAACAAAAGTCAGTTTTTACTCTCCAAAGCTAAAATACTGTTGGCTGCTTTGCCTGAAATGTTGTCAGCTTCTTCAGGCTTTTTGGAGCTTTAAGACCTATGTTCAGTGTTGACTGTAACCTCTAGCATAGACTCCCTTACAATATTGTTAGCGGTGAATCCTATGGTTAGGGTTGCCCAACACTTTCCATTATAAGACCTGTTTTCAGTTACTTATAACTTTGCCAAATTGAAACTGTTCAGGCTGAAATTTCCATGCTGAGTGTCTACTCCAGGCTGATTTTTTTTGAAAGTTTCAGCTAAAGTGGTCTAGCTGTTGCCAAGAACAAAATTGGGAGAAGGTGGGAGACATTGTTTTGTCGATCTAAAGTAAATTTTTCCAGCCATTTATTTGAGTCTCCATGTTTTATAGCAGGGATTTAAAACTGTATGGTGAGTGTCACCCTGGTGTCAGGGCTGAGCCTTTTGTGATTCCCATGAAAATTTGCCTGAGTTATAAGCCTCCGAAAATCTTAGTTTGCACATGCTCAGTAGAGACGTGGTAGTGTCTGGCAGCTAAATTCTCCATATGACTTTCCCTTTCCTCTTGCTCTGCCATGCTCATCTCCTTCAACCTCAGAGACGGCTTCTGCCTATTTGACTGCCTCACCCACTGAGGCAGACTAATACTGCCTTACTCAGATCTGAGGTCCCATGGGAAGGGCCCTTAAGAACTGTTCCAGGATTACTTGGTCCATCATTTTCTCTACTGACCTAGTCTCGGGGCCTAGCCACGAGCCACAAGGTCCCATAATCTTTGAGCCACTACCCATTGTTGTTCCCCCCAGGGAAATGGTTCAACCCAAAACTGGATTCTACATGTCTTTGGAGTCAGTCTCAGTCTATCTAAGAGGCAGCCTTCAACACAAGCTAGGTGCCCGCCTGCTTGTCGCTTACTGCTCAGTAGGCTTCCTGTGTCTCGCCCATCAGGAAGGTGCTGTATTCATTCTTCCCCTGCTGCACTTGTCATTCTTTCAAAGATACGGAGGAAGGCCTACAGATCATCACCTGGCCCTAGCTTCACAAGACCAGTTACCAGCCAGACTGAGCTTCCCTCTCCATCACCAAACACATTTCCCTAAGTCCCTTGGCCCAACTGCTTCTGCAGCCACTCCTGTTGCTGGAAGTGGGCCTCTTACCACTGCTGTTGAGTGGCAAATTGTACCTTTTGTTGCTTTTGCAGACTGCCCATCAACTGCAGGACTATAGCCTGGATCTGCCGCTATAACACAGCTGTCTGCTGCTGCTATTGCACCATCACCAATAAGCTGATCACCTCCTCCATCTTCTTAATTACCCAAGCTAGATGGGGTCAGTCAATCCTCGAGGCTTCACTTTCCCCCTTTCTTTTTTTCTTGGCACCAGCAATCCTCCTCACTCTTCCCCAGTATCAGAGACTGATTGCAGTGCCTGCGTTCTCCACCACATATAACGTGGCAGGGCTTCTCCCAAGCTCTCAAAGACACAGTGCAGCACCCACAGTCCCTTTGAGGCAAGTTTCCTGTCCAGACTTAAACAAAACTGCTTCCCCTCCCAGAGGATTCTGGTAGTGATAGTGGTAGTGGTCGGTGATGCTGCTACTGCTTCATCAGCCAGTGCTGACTCACTGGGTCACTCTCTGACCCTTTATAGACTCAGATGCAGCTCCGCTTCCTTAACTGTCCCAATTGGAAGCACTTGTTCTGGCACAGCAGAGCTGGACCTACTTAAGTTACAGGGGCCAGCCAGCCACACTGTGACAGCAACTTTTGAGACTATGAGAACTTTTGAGTGCTTGACTTTGCAAACTTAACTATCTTTAAATATAAGATTGTTGTGGGTTTTTTTTGTATGTCTATTTGTTTGGTTTTGGATAAAATCTGATATAGGGTAAGTAGTCCCTGATGGAAAGGTGTATTAATGTGACAGGAGTTATACTAGACTGTTTTTATATTACTAGTTTTCAGCTTTCAACCGAATTGAGCCTGGCCAGTTTTCTTGTTTATAACTCAGTGTATTGCTGGTAAGAATTCATTTAATTACATTTTATATAGAGTATTTTTAGAGAGGAATTTAAGTAAACATCAAAAGGAAAGAATACTTTACTTTAGATGGAAAATGTGAATCTTGTGTGTAATTTATGTAAGGCAGAGTTCCAAGATTATTGAATTTCACATCAAAGGTCACTCAAGCATTCTGTAATCAAGAATAAATAGGACTTCATTTTTTCAATGATTCATCGAATGTAAAAAGTAATAACCAGAAAAATTTAAAGCAAGAGAACAAAAAAGACTCAGGCAGCAATCTGAGAATTACATATGCCTGATAAATGCTTTTTATATTTTATATATATAAATACACACACATACACAGACACACATATATACATACACACAAGCTGCATGGAAAAAATATGAACCAAAACTCCCCTTTGTATTTTACACTCTACTGTTTTCATCAGTATGGATTTCTCACTGTGCAACAGGACATTTGGCCTACAGTAAGTGAGGCGGTACACAGATCCAGAAGTGTGTAGAGAGGCACAAAAATCAAATGCACATTTTGTTTAGGTTATACAAAAGCTGAGTGTGCAGTAAGCCATTCAAAAGATTATTTCATGAGCATTTTATCAATATAGGACTCTGGAATGGCAGCTCTGACCTACTCTGTAGGTTCTTATTGTTGAACATAGTTATGGCAATGATTCCTCTTTATGCTGTTGGAATGTGGCTGAGAGGTTGAGCAGTGTTGCTAGGAACTATGCAGCTGGACAACTGGGACAGCCATTTCTGGAGTCTAGGGGCTCTATAGTCCCTCTGATGAGGGATATGAGGAGACCAGGCAAGAAGATATAGACTATGTTGTCAACATTTGTCAGCCCTGCTGTCCTTGTTTGGGATTTCATTTCTGGAGTTTAGGGCATTGTCTGGCTAGTTCATGCTGCTCAGTGCAAGGTCAGTAGCCTACTGGTATCACCATCATGGATGAAGACAGGTCAGGTCCCCTGAAGGTCTTTCGTCTACCTAACGTCAATGGCTGTCATGTTTCTTTAAGGAAACATACTCGACAGCCAATGGACCACTCTATTGATAGTTTACTTCGATATTCTGATTACTTTTGGTCCTCTACCATTGAAAATGTGGGTTTGCTCCTTCTAGGTCATCCTGGTGCACAGATGATTCAAGACAGATGGGTGCATGATGACAACCAGACACTAAGTTTGATCAGCTATAGCCTAGGGGGATTTAAATCTTATGGTATGGCTAGCAGCATTTGCTTTTTCTTCACCATAGCATCTGCAAATCACATCTATCAGCAGAGTTCTCAGTTGTGGATAGTCTGACAAATGTAACCTGCCTTCATTTGGAAACAGAGTTAAGTATTTCTTGCTGCACGTTTTCTATGTACTACACACACAACACTCGCACTTGACTGTTTTCTTTGATATTGCTGGAATGTCTCTGAATCATGTCATCTGTAAAATGAGGATACTTACCTACCTCACAGGAATTTATGCCTATAAAGTGCTCTGAGATCCTTGGGTAGAATGTGCGACAGAAACACAAAGTATTATTTTATCAGTCACTTGTCAGCTGGCATTTTAAGCAATTCTTCTTGTAGAACAGAGATTTTTTGTAATAAGAAGATGCCTTTAAAGAATGGAAGAGTTTGTGGGCAAGAAGGGAAGTAAACTTCTGGGCCAGTCATCCTTGACAGTATGTCTTCAATTTTCATTTCAAGAGTTTCTGAGCCCATTCAGTCTTTAAATTCATTGATGGAGGCTGACAGTACTGAGATTCGTGCAGACAGACTTGTTGAAAGAGATAAATGAATCTGGGTATTATCTGCCTAAAAATGCTAATCAGGACCATCATTGAAAAAGATTTAAGCCACAGAAGCATGCAGCTATTGAAAAGCAAAAGACACAGGAATGTGTAATTGAAAGGAGCAATATCAGAAGAACATTCATTTATGGTGACAAAATGGCATCACTGAGACAAATGAAAATAAAGCTGTTTCGGAGCAGTGTCAGAAAGGCCCAGGATGTACTCCAAGCATTTGATTTACAGTGTCAAAACTTGCAGAAAATAAGACAATTTAGAACTGACAATGGACCAAATCCACCTCTATCCAAAGGTCATTGCAGTCTCAGTACAAAGGGATTATCTAAAGCCTGATAGAAATTTAGTTGTTTAGCACTAAGGCACAAAGGGAACTGCTCAGCTGTATTTCTGCTAAATGAGTCTAAAAGCATTATGGACAGTAACAAATTGGGAATCACTGACTTATCAGATCAATTTTATTATCCAGTGCAGTTACTCCACTGCTTACAAATGACAGTTGTCTGTTTTCAAAATGTAAATGAGTATAGTCGTGAATACAACATAAGCTGGTGGCTTGGCTTTTAATGTTGTCCAGTTCCTCATGAAAGTGACCTAGATTTTCCTCTGATGCAGCTGTCATAGACTGGAAGTACCATAGAGATTGATGGTCTTGGCCTTTGAGAAAAGCTACATGGAAACAACTGCTAATGCCTATATAAGAGCAGTGTACAGTGGGGGAAGACTTGAAAGGATCTAGGATAGGTGGTACAAGGGTCTGTGGCAGGGAAACTACTTGGTCCTTTGGGAACATGTGGTTAAATCTAGCTCAGCTTCCCCAGCCTTGCACAGGTGATCATGGGAAGCCTGATCATATGATTGGCTGATGAGACAGAGGGGGCAGAATGCCTTTGGGAAAGTTGGAAATTACATAGAGGAAGTTGGGGAATTGAATCCTCCTTCCCCCTGATACCTGTGTGATAAACTCAAATAATGGCTGTAGCTTATGGGGAGAAGTAGCAAATACATCTGCTTCACTCCTAGTTTTGTGCCCTGTGGTCTTGGGATCAGTATATGGGCCTTGGGAAATGTCCTTTTCAATTAATAATCCCCGAGTGCTGGATTAAATAAGAAATCCACAGGGCTACTGAAGGAGGAAGTGCAGTCCCTAAGAATGGTTTCACAGCTTATGTGCCCTTGAACAGGCTTCTGTTGAGTGGAAGGTTCCTGCAGAGGGATTTTTTGAATTGTCTTCAATTCCTCAGAAGGCACTGTCCTTAAACAGACCCACATCTACCTGGGATTAGCACTCAGCCTGGTTCTACACCCATACAAGTAAATGCCCAATGGTGAGTACTTGAAAATCCCAACCACTGACACTGAAGGGTATCAATTTTATCGATATCAGTTTTTATCCTATTCAAAATGATAATGCAAAACACTTTTCCAGGTGCAGATAGACGAGTCACCTCTTGTAGCTGACTGGCCCATGGGTGGTCATGCCTAGTGATGGAAGCAAGAGTTCAGCCTACCAGTTAGAGCTGGGTCCAAGATGGGTAGAGTCCAGGAAACAAGCCAAGGGTCAGTACCAGAGAGACAGAAGCCAAATGCCTGAGCCAGAGGGTAAACCAGAGCCATAAGGCAGAGGGGGAGCCATGGATCAAAGCTGGAAGTCTGAAGCCAGAGGGGAGCAGGGGCTGGAACAGGGATGGAACAAGGGTTGAAAGAAAGCAGAATCAAGGACTGGACCAAGAACAAGCACAGCTGCAGGCACGGTAGACATTGAGAAGCTGCTGACCTGCTCTGGGGGCCAGTATTCTAAGCTAAACCAGCAGCCAATCAGGGGCTCTGTCAGTTCCAAGGCATTGTAG
Organism: Platysternon megacephalum; assembly: GCA_003942145.1. NCBI lineage: Eukaryota > Metazoa > Chordata > Testudines > Platysternidae > Platysternon > Platysternon megacephalum. The sequence goes on from QXTE01000179.1 coordinate 2,296,668, forward strand.
CTGGGCTTATTGGTTGCCTAGCAGCAAAGTTAGTCAGGGAGCAGGCCAGCAGCTGATCCTAGCTGATCTGGTCCTTGATGCCCCTCTCTAGTTATCACAAATAAATGGATCCCCCTTTTAGGGATGTTGCAGATAACACTTCTGCAATCTTTAGGATGGATCTCCTTTTCCCAGACCATTCTGTCCAACATGCACATGGAATCCTCCACCACTTCCTCCCCAGCTTTTAACATTTCAGCATCTGTCGTAAGCCTGGCGCTTTCTAACTGTTCAGTTGGCTTATAGCCTTAGTTACTTCCTCAAAGGTGATTGCTTTTAGTGATACAGGTAAGTCCACTGTCTCATCACATCTCTCAATGAGTGCTAGTGGTTCTGACTGGTTAAGCACAACCTGGAAATATTGCATCCAATGGGCTCTCTCTTCTTACTCTGGTTAAAATTGTACCATCTCAAGCCTTCACAATGCTACAACAGTTCAAGAATTGTGATGTCAATTGTTTAGATACTAGAAAAAGCTTTTTAGAATTCTCTTTCTTGTATGCCTCCTCAGCTTCTTTTACTTTATTTTCCATCCATTCTCTTCTCTGGCTGATATTTTAACTTCCTTGTCTTTGTCTGCATATTCTTGTTGCAGAATAGCTCTTTTGCTGCAGTCCTGTGCTTGTTGAATTCTCTTCTTTAATTCTTTCCTCTCTTCAACAAACCACCAGAGATTGGTTGGAGCCATTCTTCTTTCTTACATCTTCTCGCCCCCACTGTAGTCCTGGCTGCATCAACATTTGCTTCTTTGAAAAACTGCCATTGTTCTTCAATGTCATCCATCTGTGGCTTTAACTCTTCAAATCTATCGGTTTAAGGTTGTTACTGGCATAAGGCAAGGTTGCATACTGTCCCTACTTCTCTTATGCATTGTTATAGACTTTGTGATGAGAACAGTGATGGCTGCTGCCAAGAACACGGATATTGTTTGGACAAGAGATAATATGCGAGACTTAGATTTTGCAGATGATATAATATTGGATCCCAACTTGGATGGAATGAAAAGACTCTTTTTGAGCATAAAAGCAGAATTGGTCAAAGTGGGATTTTGTATCAGTACATAGAAGACCACGATCATGGAGGCAGGAGAGAATGCTGTCAGCACTGTCAAATGAGTGACTGATGGAGTAGAGTTTAAAAGAGTTGATGACTTCGTCTATTTTGGAGATACAATAACTGCTAATGGTCAGCTCACTAAAGAAGTGAGGGCAAGAATCAACAAAGCCAGGGGATATTTTTTTCAGTTTGTCAAACAGCTGAAAGAGTAAGAAGATACTTAGAGTTAGATCTACACACTGAAATGAGATTGTACAATGTTATTGTTCTCCCAACGCTACTGTATGCCTTGGAAATGTAGCAGATGGTGGAAGTACATAACTGGAACTGACTGCATTTTCCACCAGTGTTGTTTAAGAATAATCTTGGGGATTCACTGGCGAGATCATCTAACCCAGGGGTCTCAAACTCAAATGACCTCGAGGGCCACATGAGGACTAGTACATTGGGCCGAGGGCCGCATTTACTGACACCCCCCCCCCCGCCGCCCTCGGCCCCGCCCCCACTCCACCCCTTCCATGAGGCCCCGCCCCTGCCCCGCCTCTTCCCACCCCTTCCCTGCCCCCATTCCAACCCCTTCCCCGAAATCCCCACCCCAACTCTGCCCCCTCCCTGCCCCCAGGGGGCACAGGAGAGGTGTGGGGTGCGGTGGGGGCTCAGAGCAGGGGGTCGGGGTGCGGCAGGGGACTCAGCGCAGGGGGTCGGGGTGCAGGAGGAGTGCGGGGGGCGGGCTCCGGCCCGACCCGCACCGGGGGCAGGGCAGGCTCCCTGCTTGCCTGCCTGCCTTGCCGGCCGCCGCGTCGCACCAGGAAGCAGCTGGAACCCGGGGGAGGAGGGGCGCAGGGGGGTGTGTGGCTGTTGCTTCAGGCACCGCCCCCAGCAGTTCCCATTGGCCGGGAATGGGGAACTGTGGCCAATGGGAGCTGCTGGGGGCGGTGCCTGAAGCAACAGCCACACACCCCCCTGCGCCCCTCCTCCCCCGGGTTACAGCTGCTTCCTGGTGCGGCGCCGTGGCGGGGCAGGCAAGCAGGGAGCCTGCCCTGCCCCTGGTGCTGGTCGGCCAGATAAACAGGGGGGGGCGGGGGGGCCGGGAGGAGCTCGCGGGCCGCATGCGATAGCGGCCCGCGGGCCGCGTGTTTGAGACCCCTGATCTAACCAATGTGGAAATGTTGTGTTGCACAGGTCAGCAGACTGCAAGACTCAATAATCAGACAGAGACAACTACAGTGGTTTGGCTGTGCCATTGGGTTACCCTGTGGCAGAAGCACAAGCTATGTCTTAGATTGGATCCCCCCTGGAGGGAAGAGAAGGGATGGGGATACCTTACTGCAGGATGATCAAAAAGAATGTGACCATCATGCAGACAGCTTACCATAGAGTCAAATATCTTGCTCTGGACACACAGTAGTGGGGAAAATGGATTGTCGCATGTGCCACCACAAACAGGAGATTCCAAAGCTTCCACAAAAATAAACTACCCCAATATACAGTAGAAATGTGCTGAAGGAGTAGACATTAATAGGGAAACATACATTGGTACACAATATAGAACAATACTGTTTACACAGGTCTTCTCTCTGTACTGTCAGGATGGGGAGGCGTTGTCACAGTAATTCAATATTCACTTTTGGATTTCCCCCCCCTTAGGAAAAATATTTATCCCTAAAGAAAAGCCCATCGAAACCCACACCGAGGAGAAGGTAACCCTGGAGCCAGAATTAGAAGAAGCCCTGGCCGGAGCCTCTGATACTGAGCTCTATGACCTTGCAGGTTAGTTAATGTGCTTGTAAGTGTACAGTCTTCTTCAGCCCAGCACTGCCTGGCCCTTCCACCAGGAGTTTGAGTTGTCACAGCATGCTCTATTCTTACACTGGTTAGACCTGGTTATCTTCAGCCTCTCTACCACTCACCCTATTTTTAAGCCCTTATGGAATCTAGGCCTCTGAAATGCGCACAGATGTTAGAAATGTGGAGCAAACACTGGTGCATAAGTGTTAGTATGGGCTCAAGCCTGCATCGTTCTAATGGTGTCGCTAATGCACTTAGTTGTATGCACTTCGAGCAGGGGGTGTGATTCGCAGCTTGAGGAGACACTTGTGCCAGCTATCATCGAGCTAGCATGCGAAAAATCAAGTGTAGATGCCTCAGCATGAGTGGCAAGAGGGGTAAGTGCCCCAAGTACGGACCCACCCAAGACCCTGGGGACATTCTTGAGGTGGTTAGCTGCTCATGCTGCTGCTGCTACATTCTGTTTTTAGCACGCTAGCTTGATGAGAGTTAGCATCAGTATGTCTCCTCAAGCTGAGACTCATACCCTCAGCTCGAAGAGTAGATATGCCCTGAGTGTCTTTTCACTCCAAGTGCATTTAATTTCCACTGTATCATTGGAGGTGCTCAGCACCTTCTAGAGTTGGGCCTTCAATATCATTCAGAGCATTTGCAACTGTTTTCACTATTTTGTAAAAGACACAATGTCGTGTACCCACAAACATATTTCAAACAACCAGAACACTGCCCAGCTACATCCAATGTGCATCTCACGCAAAATATGCTATCTACAAAGTTTCTGGTTCATATTCTACCCGCATTTCACACACTGTTACCACTGGTGTGAATGAAAAGACTAAGGATAAAATAGCAAAGAATCCTGTGGCACCTTATAGACTAACAGAGGTTTTGCAGCATGAGCTTTCGTGGGTGAATACCCACTTCTTCGGATNTAAAATGTGGCTCTACATTAGGTTTTTTGTTTGTGTTTTACAATGGTCAATACTAGAGCTGGTTGGGAATTTTCCATTGAAATAATTATTTTTTGAACAGAAAGTTCATTTTTCAGAGAAATAAAATTTTCCCTGGAAAATTTCAGCTTTACTGATTTCTTTTCAATTTTTCATTGGGAAAATCTAAAAATATTTCAGTTTGAACTGAGTTGAAACATTTTGTTTTGAGTCAGTTCAACATTAAACGACATCTGCCTAAGGTGCTGCATTGCAACAGAGGAGTTGTAGTTTAGATGCTGCATGCCCCCATTCTCTCCTGCGTGCTGAGCTCCTTTACCAGACTATGTCTCCCATGATGCACTTCAATCTCTCCCATCTGACCAAACCCTGTGGTGAGTCATGGGAGCTGTATGACTGCGGTACATCATTCAGCCAAAACAAATGTAGAAATATCAGAATTTGACCTGGGATGGAAATTCCAGTTTCTGCTCAGCTGTAGTCAGTACCCAACTCACTGTACAGCACAAATAAAGACTAATATATGATTATATAATGGCCCTACCAAACAGAGGTTTGCAAATAGCCCATAATGGCAATATAATAGTCACAAGTCATATTATCTGTAGACAGTCACTCTCTTCAGTGTCTGTGTAAGGAAAATCTGAGTGTAAAGAGTGAGTCATTCATTTTTGATTCATAGATACCTGTACACAATAGAAAGGATCCCTCAGGTCCAAGCAGGCAACTAATCTGAGGAGAAGGATCAGATACCCAACCGTTATGTTGTTTCTGATAGAATACTGTGGAAACTGTCTCTGTACTTAAGATAATTTTTATTTGCTGCCTCTTTTATTGAAGTCTGGTTTCTTTCATCAGCCTATTTCTAGTTCTCATATAAATCCTTATTGCTGTGTCTTCCATTATGTTTAAATGTTTTATTTCCCGCTGCCCCATACTTTAGCACCCACAGAAATCCCAAGATGGTTATGATGTGCATGTATGAATGTAAGTGTACCAGGTTATAGACACATAATATGCATGCTCCACTGGTGCATTTGTAGGAAAGAACCTATAGTCAAGTTCTCCAAACTTTCAACTTATAGTATCAGAGGTTAACCAAGCCTCACCTATGAGCACATATGACCCAAGACAGTAACAACTCTCTGATTGATAATCTAGCTAGGGAACTAAATTGGAATTTGTAAAGTGCATGTTTCTTTTGCAAACTTTATTAACATTGGATTCTACTACTGGCATTTTTATGTTTATAGCTGTTCTTGGGGTGCACAACATGGTCAACAACCCACAGTTTGATGAAGAAGGAACCAGCAGTAAAGATGGAAAAGGAAGTGTGAGAAGTAAGTAAACAGATTTCCTCTGCAGTCTGCTGGTGTTCTTAGGTAGTTATATACATGTTGGGGCTTGTTGGTCTAGTAAGTATAGTGTCACTGGACCAATCCTTGATTAACCCAACATCATTAATCATGAGGAGGAGCTCTTAAATTAAATATAATTTAAATTAAAAATTCATACTATCAACAGTGTGCTACACAAATAAATCACTCTAGCGGGGAGCTCAGCATTCCTCACAATCAAGGCTTGCTAGATAGCGGTGGCAGAGAGGATTGGGAGTGCACAGCATAAGTAGTGTGGGAGTGGAATGGGAAGCTAAGGCATCTATGTTTCCATGCATCCAGGGGCATACGGATGTGGAATTCCAAAGGCAGTAAGTAGAGCACTGGCATCTGCACAGTTACTGAGAAATGACCATGTGATCATTATGCAAGTCAGACCATCTCATCCAATCACAGTACATACATTTCCCTGCCCTTACAGCTGTGGGCCACTAACTGGGTAGTATCCCTAGCTGAGACAATTCCAGGTTAGTACAACTTGATGCTTGGTGTGTTTCTAGCACAGTTCACAATATGTCAGGTCCACCAAGCTGCATTCAGCACTGTGAGGAGGGTACTTGAAGATAATGCTTTCCCTATTATTGCATCTGATCTGTCACTTGGGCTTTTTTGTTGGATTTAAAAATAATACCCCGCACACTTTAAATGATACTATTGTTTGACTGTTGTGTGTTCTTTCTGTGGTTAAGTACATTCTGCAGGAGGTGTAAGCACGCAGAAAAATAATAAGTCAGAGTTGTTAAAAAAAATAAAATAAACAAAATTCAAATCTTATAAATTCCTTTTCATCAGAGATGATCCTGAGCTGCAGAGTTTAGATCAAGATCTGAACTTCCCCTAATGTTTGGAGTTCTTTGCTCCAGGGGTTTGGCTCAGCCTGTCCGCAAACTTAGGGAGAAGCTGCAAAGTTTGGATCCAATGCCTTTGCACATCCTGAGTTCACAGATGTTCAGATCCAGGGTTCCAATTCTGCGTCCCTCTGTGCATTTCAATACTAGATTGTGATGGGCCCTTGCCTGAGTACACAGGAAAAGGTAGCCACACAAGAAGTCTCCCCTCTTGTATGGGCTGTGACAATAGCAGTTGTTGTCAGCAGGGACTTTTCATCTCCTCCCTTATCTGTGTGAAGAGATCACCCAAGAGTAGGGTGACCAGATGTCCCTATTTTATAGGGACAGTCCTTATATTTGGGGCATTTTCTTCTATAGGCGCCTATTACCCCCCCACCCCCTGTCCCAATTTTTCACACTTGCTGTCTGGTCACCTGACCCAAGAGGAGGGCATAGAGGTAGGCAGAACAGGATTGAGATATCTCTGCAATCCTTCCCAGTGGGAATCTGTGCAAATTGCAGGCTGTCCTAGAACATGCAACTGCTTATGGTACTAATTCACATAAACTTGAGATTATTTTTGTTGTATTGGGTCAAAATGTCAACTATGTGGGTTTGCTAAACTATGCTCCAATCACAAATTTAACACCAGAAAGTTGCTCTGTCAGATCGCTTTGTTCCTTGGTCCAAAAGCAATAACTTTTCCTAGCTAAGTGTAATTTTTCAGTAAAAAAGGGGAACACATTTCAAGAGCTGATTGTTAACATGACAAAACAGTTCGCTAGTTAAAGAAATAAGATAAAATTCATGGGCAGTGGCAGGCAGCAAAACAGAAGGAGAAAATCACGGCTAACTACTCATGACATGGTAAAGTAGAAAGTCTACTCTGTGGACAGGGTTACAATCTCTAACAAACGTCCTTCAATGGCTGGTCCTTGGCTCTCAGCTTAGTAGAATGCTGCTACAAATGCAAAAATGTTTTGGTGTAAATTTTAGTTTGAATCCAAAGGGTGGTGAATTCTCCAAGTGCATTTTATTAGCAATCTCCAACAACATCAGTAACTCTCTGAAGGCTGCTACTGGAGTATTTATGGGGAGGCATTGGGAGGTCCTGTGGGGAGTGGACTGGGACATGCTCCATAGCAAAAAGAGTTGGAATCTGCTCAAATAGTGAAATCCAGTTCAAGGTTTATGTAACACTTAAATTCTACAAAGAGCTTAGGTGTGATTTAATTGGTGCATTGGCTTTGTCCTGTCCCAGTGCACCAGGATGAGTGTCCCCCATTGCACCTCATGGAAGTGCATGTAAACTTTCAGGTTTCAACACAAGCCCCTTGAATAGAACATGACTTTCTGCCAGTTCCGGCGCAACCCATTAGGCGACCTAGGCTGTCGCCTAGGGCGCCAACATTTGGGGGGCGCCGGCGCCCCGGTCGTCGTCGGAATTTCGGGGGTTGGACCTTCTGCCGCCTCTGTCGGGGGCGGCATTTCGGGGGCGGGACCTTCCGCCGCCTAGGGCGGCGAAAAAGCTGGCGGCGCTCCTGCTTTCTGCACTACAAAATAACCATGTTTAAACTCAGTTGTGGTCAGTAACACATTCCTTTTTTGGCTGTAGCAGATTGGGTGGGCAAGGCTTATTATTCATCTCCACAATTATAAACTAGGGAATTATAGGTATTAATTGTGTTGTATGCTATGATTTTTATGCATCTCCTGGAATGATTGATTTTCTTTTATAGTACATGGCTGCCAACATTAAAAATTGTATTGCTTTGGAGGAGGGATATGCAAAGACTTCATAAATCTCGGTGTTGGCAGAGAGCTGCTTTTCATGCTTTGATAGTTTTATTATTTAGAATGTGTGGATGTTGCAATTTTACAAGAGCTAATTGAATTTATAGATGGGCTGCTAATGTCAGAGATGGAGGTGGACACTATGGGGCCTCAGCATCATAGTTTTTGATGTTAGCACTGTGTGTTTAGAGGGAAAGGGGCACTTTCTCAGAACATAACCAAATATATTCACAAGCGCATCTCCCTCTGCAGGCTTATGGCAGGACCATAAACCCTGGGTTCCTTTCAATATTGCTATTTTATATCCTGTGCGATAGACTACATGCTTCCCTCAGAGTTGGATGCACATGGTTGGCTCAGAGTGATTGCATTGGGAGCTTTGCACATAAAGCTGAGGACAGAATTTGTCCCTAATGATACAGCTCAGGACTCTGGTCACATACCATAGGCTAACATGCTTCCCTTCCCAAGGACAAATGCACAGAAGGGGCTGGAACTAACCTGACTGTGCCTGCAGGTTCTCCGGTGCAGACTTCCTACCATACGCTCTCCTTTGTGGTGATGGGGCCAGAACTTCCAGGAGATGGCAAAGATCTGCAGGAAAGGCAGGGTCCAACCCAAAGTAGCTCATAGGATGAAAGGGTGACTGTCCACTCCAAAGGGCACAGTTTGGGTTTGGTTTTAATTTCAAGGAAAATAGATGTTCATTAGATTTGCTGGAAGGGAATGCAAAGGGGATACATTGCAGCACCCTAGCAAGCACAGCGGCTCAGCATCTATACCAGAGGTGTCAAACTACGGCCTGCAGGCCACATCCGGCCTGCGGGACCATCCTGCCCGGCCCCTGAGCTCCTGGCCAGGGAGGTTAGCCCCCGGCCCCTCCCCCGCAGCTTCAGCGCGCCACACCACCAGCGCTCTGGCCAGCTGCTCCTGCCGGGCAGCATGCCTGGCTCCAGACGGGCGGCGGGGCTGAGAGCTCCTGCTGCTCTGAGCAGCATGGTAAGGGGGCAGGGAGATGGGGGGGTTGGATAAGGGGCAGGGGGTCCCCAGGGCAGTCAGGGGACAGGGAACAGGGGGAGGTTGGATGGGGCGGAGGTTCTGGGGTATGTGTCAGGGGATGGGGAACGGGGGGGTTGGATAGGCATGGGAGTCCCGGGGGGCCTGCCTGGGGGCGGGGGTGTGGATAGGGGTCGGGGCAGTCCGGGGACAGAGAGCAGGGGGATTTGGATAGGGGGTGGGGTCCCAGAGGGCAATTAGGGTCCCGGGTCCCGGGAGGGGGCGGTCAGGGGATAAGGAGCAGGGGGGGGTTGGATGGGTCAGGGATTCTGAGGGGAGCAGGAAGTGGGAGGGGGTGGATAGGGGGCAGGGGCCAGGCTGTTTGGGGAGGCACAGCCTTCCCTACCCGGCCCTCCATACAGTTTCGCAATGCCGATGTGGCCCTCCGGCCAAAAAGTTTGCCCACCCCTGATCTACACCATGCCTGGCCTGGAGGAGGTGCAGTATACTCCTCCCTCCGTGCCAAGTCAGCTCTGCTGGCCAGTGTGGAGAGGGGAGTGAGGTGTGGCCACGCCCTTACCTAGCTCCTACCCTTTGTAAAAGCACTGCAAGGGCACTAGGAAAGAGAAGGCCTGTGCTCCCAACTGCATTGTCGCTGACCCCTACAGAGAGATGTAAGAATGGGGGAGAGCACGGTGCTGGTCACAATTTGGTGTATAACACTAACTCTAGTGTATATAGCACAGGGAATGTCACACGATACACTTCATGTCACCTTCAGCTGGCTGTGTTAATGGGTCTGCTAGAAGGTTGCCCCCCGGGAAAAGTATTTTCTACTACTTCCCCACAAACTGGGAAAAGAAGTGTTCTAAAGTGTCTCTCAGTTATTCATCTCCACGCCTTAGCTGCACTTTCTTTCTTGCGTATAGCTGCACAAACTAATAACGAACAGTGGGAGAGCCAACTGAATGTGATACCATTCTTTACTGGCCACAAAAGCATCAGCATCTCAGAGAAACACTAGTCAGAAATCCAGAACCCTTCCTCCACGGCTCACAAGTATTCATCACAAACATGAGATTCGCCACAGCAACATCCAGCGTGCCTCAACCCAAACATAAGTGAGAGTTCGGAAAAGCCAGTTTATTTCCGATGATGCATGTTTAATTAGATCCTGTGTTTCAGATGTGGTCAAAGGTGAAAAGGTCAAGCCAATTTTCGAGGAGCCACCTAATCCAACTAATGTGGACGCAAGTTTGCAAAGGATGAAAGCAAATGACCCTAGCCTCCTTGAAGTCAATCTGAACAACATAAAGGTATTTGGATCGGGGTTGTGGCTTCATTTTCTTTGCTGCAGGAGGGTTCATCTGAGATGACAAGATTTACAATGTGTTTTTAGAAGCATGAGGTTTTGTTTTCAAACACGTTGCTGCATTTACAATATTTGGGAGGAACAGGACACTCAGGAGAGAAAGAGGGGCAGACAGGAATTGTCCCAGTTATTCCAAGGGTCACCAACACCTGACATTGAATTAGCTGCCAAATAGAACTCCAAGCAAGGGGTCCCTTCTGCCTTCATTTCTCTAACAGCTGGTAAAGCAAGATACCTCATGGGGCTGCCACAATTTGTATGGGGGGGGGGGGTGCTGAGAGTCATTGTAAACCCTGTATCTGATGGAAACCACTTCAAGCCAGCGGGTGCAGCAGCACCCCTTGTTCCAGCACCTATGGGGGTACCACACAATTATTGGCCTAATTCAGTTAGCCCACAGATGAAAAGGGAAAAGTTGGGAAGCTCAGACGCTGAACAACCCCCTTCCCCGCCTTTGTCTGCACAGTTTAGAGTGGCTGGTTGGATCTAGGAATAGGATAAAGCTTTGTTACTGTTTGCTTTGAGCTCAGAGGTGGTGACAAATAGCAGCTCATTATTTTTTCCTCTTTCTTGTTTCATATTGTTTTAAAACTAGTAATTTTCTAAAAGGACCAGCATGATGAGTTGATTCATTGTATCCTTCTCTTTATCAGTACAGCTTGTTGGGTAGCAATCTCACCTCCAGGTGTCTAATTCCATATCAAGACTTAGGCTCATGCCCAAAGCTGCCAGTGCCTGTTGTACTACGGGTTTATGGATTGGTTATTCACCCCTCATCACACTGTTTCTGGGCACGAGTGTACATTTGAAAAAAATAAGCAATACCAATGATCCAACAATACAACCACAAAGCTGTACCCTAGCTCACCACTCACTCTCACCTGCCGGTAACAAATCCGCAACCAATTACTAGACCTCCTCGCAGCCAGCAGCAAATTTGTGTCCCAGCTAAAAAGCCAGATTTAACAGATACATTTTACGCTCCAGCCCATGGGGACAAACTCAGGCTTTGTCAGATTGCAAGAGGGAGCCTATGCTGATGATAGGGGCCTGCCAATGAGAATATTATGGCCATGCTTCAGGATTTCAACCCTGGAGACAGACAGCAGGAGATTGCCACCAGCCTTAATTTCCAGGATGGTGCATGGTAGAGATGCCTAGAGGATCATCAGTTCTCAGACTGTTTAGGACTTTACAAATAAATCAGCACCTTTCATTGCACCTGGAAATGAATATGAAAAACAGTGCAGAGCAGTGTTTTCACTTTGGCCTGCCTTGCTTAAAAGGTGGTGGCTGCATTCTGCCCTAGCTCAAGGCATTCAGCGGTCTTCAAGGGCAGCCACAAAGCTGAGCAAGTTACAGTACTCTGGCCTGACGGGCTTTGTAGAGCACAGGGAATAGCTAAGAAGTTGTACAGAGAGGCAGTGTTAATTAATGTAGCAATCATCAAAATAACTGTCTGCTGATGTGATTGGCTGTAATGTTTACTGGGTTTTGTCTTAATGTAGAACATCCCAATTCCGACGCTGAAAGAATTTGCCAAGGCTTTGGAAACCAACACCCACGTGAAGAAGTTCAGCCTCGCAGCCACTCGAAGCAATGACCCTGTTGCTGTTGTAAGTTGAAACACGGTTTGAAAAGACAGGATTGTTCACTAAGGCTGCATTTGTCTATAGGAGGGTGTGGCAGGGCGACAACTCACCAGTGCGGCACCTCCTGCTGGTTGTCCTAGGAATTAGTTCTTCCAGCCCAAAGCACCCTCTGCAGGCTGGTGTCTCGCCTGCCACTGGCCCACATGTTCCTCCCAGACCCCGGTGCCCTTTACATCAGGGTTCTGCCCCCAGCAGTAACCCACAATCTGGGTCTCCCCACCCAGGGGAACCCCCAACCTGCTATCCCCACCTCGCCTCAGTGGCTACTGCCAGTCCCCTTCTAGCACCCGCTCACTGGGGCAGACTTCAGTCTGTAAACCACTCGTCATCGGCCAGGGGGGTTAGGACCTGCTGCCTTCGCCTATCTCTGGGCAGCCCTTCTGCAGCCCCAGTACCTTTCATAGGCCCTTTTCAAGGCCTGCAGCCTGGGGTTTTTTCAGGCTGGAGCTCCCCAGATCCCTCTGCCCTTCCCCAGCACTGCTCTACCTCAGGTACTCTTCTCAGCAGCCAGGTCCTTCTCTCTCAGGCAGCTAGAGAGAGACTCCTTTTGAGTTCCTGGCTCACAGCCCTTTTATACAGCCAGCTGTGGCCTGATTGGGGTGTGGCTCCAGCTGTGCCTCCTTCCTCAATCAGCCCAGCCTTTCCCTGCTGCAGCCCTCTCCAGGGCTGCTTTTAACCCCTTTTCGTCAGGAGTGGGGTTACTGCCCCGCTACAGAGGGGCTTGTTTTTCAGATGTCTCTTGTGACTGTGCACAGTGGCATTATAACCTGTTCTGTTCTAGGATTACACTCTTCCTCCATGACTCTGTTTGCAATGCTTTTCTAGGTATTAACCACAATTCAGATTCTTGGTGTTATCTGAAGCTTTCAGAGTTTCAAACTCATACCACCCTTTCCCTGACTCTTCAGGCTTTTGCAGATATGTTAAAAGTGAACAAGACACTGAAGAGTCTAAATATAGAATCCAATTTCATCACTGGGGCTGGCATTCTGGCACTGATTGTTGCACTAAAAGAGAATGAAACCCTGACAGAGATCAAAATTGACAACCAGGTAAGGAGCAGGCAGTAAACTGGTGCCTGCTTTGTTTAGTTTCTAGTAGGTTCCATATGTTCTTCTATAATATTTTAGGTTTGAGACAGCGGCGTATTATCACCTAGGCCAGGGGTCAGCAACCTTTCAGAAGTAGTGTGCCGAGTCTTCGTTTATTCACTCTAATGTAAGGTTTCGCGTGCCAGTCATATATTTTAACGTTTTTAGAAGGTCTCTTTCTGTAAGTCTATAATATATAACTAAACTAGTGTTGTATGTAAAGTAAATAAGGTTTTTTAAATGTTTAAGAAGCTTCATTTAAAATTAAATTAAAATGCAGAGCTGCCCGGACCGGTGGCCAGGACCCAGGCAGTGTGAGTGCCACTGAAAATCAGCTCGCGTGCCGCCTTCGGCACCCGTGCCATAGGTTGCCTACCCCTGACCTAGGCTGACAAGACCTAGGCCTAGGGCGGCAAATTTGCAGGGGCGGCAAATTTGAGCACCCCCGGAAAAGTTCCCCTGCTCCAGCTGCCTCCTCCGCGAGCGCGCCGCCGCTTCCTGTTTCTCTCCCCTCCCTCCTAGTGCTTGCGCCGCAAAACAGCTGTTTCGCTGGGCAGGGAGGGAGGGGAGAGAAACAGGAAGCGGCGGCGTGCTCGCGGAGGAGGCAGCTGGAGCAGGGGAACTTCTCCGCAGCTGTTTCGCTGGTCAGAGAGGGAGGGGGGAGGAGGGGGAACGCGGCATGCTGGGGAAGAGGCGGGGCTGGGGCGGGGATTTGGGGAAGGGATCCAATAGGGGCAGGGAGGGGGCAGAGTTAGGGTGGGACTTTGGGGAAGGGGTTGGAATGGGGGAGGGAAAAGGGTGGAGTCGGGGCGGGGCCAGAGGCGGCAATTATTTCAGGGCCTAGGGGCGGCAAAATTATTAATCCGCCCCTGGTTTGAGATCTGTCAAAGAGGCAAGGCAAAATCCTGTGGATCAGACTTTCTGCACCTCATTCCCAAGCACATGCTGCTAAGCAATAGAGAACAAAACTGACAAATGCTAAAAAAGAAAACCCAGAGGAAGTTTTCCAGAGATGGGTTTCTCTCTCCAATTTGTAGCACATTACTGAATGTAACCACTTCTCTTTCTTTTGTGAGAAGATGTTTCCTTTTCTTTTCACTGTGTGTCACCCAACAGAGGCAGCAGCTGGGGACAGCTGTAGAGATGGAGATTGCCCAGATGCTTGAGGAGAACTCCAAGATTCTCAAATTTGGATACCAGTTCACAAAGCAAGGTCCAAGAACCAGGGTAGCTGCAGCTATTACTAAAAATAACGATCTAGGTAAGATGCTACAGACATTCATCAGCAATTCTTGCAGGCCAACTCCTGCCCTCCTTATACATTTTGTAGACAAAAAATAATCAAATAGTGCCAGATCCTGAGGTCCTTAATCAGTTTTTACTGAGTCCTATCTCAGGCAAACACCCATTGATTTCAGTCTGGGTTTGCCCCAGTAAGGACTTAGCAAAAAATGAACAAATGCATACTTTGGTGCAGATACTTTATTTTTTAGCAATACTTAAACATCCTGCTGAATTCCCATGATTACCTGTATTTCCTGAAATTCTAATTGTCCCCAGCAGGATAAAGGCTGGTTAAATCTCTCATCCTTATCATTTAGACAATTATCTAGAATGTTGCCTTCTCCTGGTTTGCATCTAGTCAGTTTTCCTCTTTTTCATTGGCAAATTGTCACTGACTATTTAGTACAATAGAATACTTCATAAAACCATATCTGGAAAAGCAAAACATTGGAAGCAGAGGCAAAATGACAGACATTTTCACTGCAAGGCTTTGGGATAATGCAGTCTGTTTGCCAAGAGCTTTAATGTTTACATTAAAGGAAGTTCATAGCCAGACATTGTCATTACTGGCATGCTGCAATGAGAAGTATTCTTCCAGCTCTGCCTGTTTTGTTCTGTATTTCAGAAACCCAGTATCACAAACATGGTATCCCAGTGCAGTTTGGTAACACCAAAGCTTACCTAGTATGAACAGCATTAATCTGGCTTTATGGCTCAGTGCAGACTGAACAGGGTTGCAGAATAGCTAATGCTGTGGATGGCAAGGAGCACCAGCACAATGGGCTAGTTAGAACTTCCCAGGCCCTCTTACAGTGTATTGCTGAGTGCCAGGGGACTCCTCCATTGCATTGCAGGGAATAAGACATCACCCAGAGTAGCCCTGCTCAGGGCACAATAGTAGAATGTCATTGATCTGTGCTTCATTAAACTGCATCCCCCCAAAATAATCCATTTTCAGTGCAGATCTGTGGGTTAATTAAGGTTTACTGTATTATCCAATGGCCCATGCAACCCAGAGATCTATTCTGAGACTAAAATGTTTCCTTTTGGGTCTGATTTGATATTTTCCTTGTTGTTAGTAATCAGTACCATGTGAAAGTATATTATAAAAAGTCTGATTCTTTCATACAGATATGTTTCTCACAAAGACATCAAATGACTTAACCATGCATATTTGCATGTAGTGCTAGCATATGGAACAACAGAATTTTTACTTATTTCGTAACCCCACAAGAGAAACTCTTGCAATTGGAACAGCTGTTGATTTTTGGCTACATCCCACTTAAATGAATCCAATGAGGAGGATCTAGCACTCCCACACAGCCCACAGTACCTGGTTCAATTTAGTTGGAGCAATATGGCCTTTAAAAAAAACAAATGATACAAGCCATACTGATAACCTAAATTTAACCATTGGAACAAAATACCAAGAGGAATGGTGGATTCTCCATCGCTTAAAGTTTTCATATCAAGACTGGATGCCTTTCTGGAATATATACTTTAGCCAAACTCAAGTTTTGGAGCTCAATACAGGGATAACTGGGTGAAATTCTGTGGCCTGTGGTTACATGGTTACTCAGACTAGATGACGTAGGCCCCTTTTAGCCTTAAACTATGAATCTGTGAAATCTCTGGACATAATCCTGTACTTCCTAGATCAGGGATCGGCAACCTTTGGCCCGCAGCCTGCCAGGGAAAGCCGCTGGTGGGCCGGGCCGGTTTGTTTACCTGCAGCGTCTGCAGGTTCGGCTGATCGCAGCTCCCACTGGCCACGGTTCGCTGTCCTAGGCCAGTGGGGGCTGCAGGAAGGGCGGCCAGCACATCCCTCGGCCCGCGCCACTTCCCGCAGCCCCCATTGGCCTGGGAGGGCGAACCGCAGCCAGTGGGAGCTGCAATCAGCCAAACCTGCAGACACTGCAGGTAAACAAACCGGCCCGGCCCAGCAGCCTCTTTCCCTGGCGGGCCGCGGGCCAAAGGTTGCCAATCCCTGTCCTAGAAGATACTGATGGGCCAACCCTCCCATTGATTTGAGTGAGAGTTGAGGGTACTATGCACTTTCCTTAACTGGGTCCTTGAGAAGGGAAGTACGAATAACCCAGTTTTCTAGTCCCAAATAGTGTCACATTGAGACGTGTGCTCTGGTGCTTAGTAAGTTAATGCTGAGAGATGGTTTTTGATTTTACTGGCATAGTTCGTAAAAAGCGAGTGGAAGCAGACCGGCAGTAGCCATGCCTTGGAGGATGCGAAGAGGTATTGAATGCAGCCGACACAACGGCAATCTCACAACATCCACTGGTGAGAAGGGAAGACACTGGAAAATCATTGTAATGAAGGTTGCTCATTTCCGTTACTGTCCCCTTTAACCATTAACATTGTTAACTTTCATATTTAGTTTAATGTTTATGAAAATATGATTGTGTTATTGGAATATATGAAGCTGATATCCACAACCTAGGGGTAAAATATGTCTTACTGAACATCAGCTGGAATCACATTGAATCTTTTGTAGTCTTTTTTTTAAACTCTGTTAAAAAACGATCGTTTTACATTGATAAAGGATTCTCTATATAAAATGGGGCTTTGCCACCCTGTCCTGCAATGCCTTAAGCATGTGAATAATCCTCACTTGTGAGAGTAGTTCCATTGAAGTCAATCGGCTGCTCAGGTGAGCAGAGACTACTTATGCCAATACCGGTTTGCGGGATCACGCCCTTAGGCCCCAATCCTGCATTCAGATCTGTGCAGTTGGAACTCTACACGTGTACAGATCCCCACTGACTGCAGCAGGGTTCTGCCTTTGTGGATCCAGATGTAGGATGCATTTGTAAGTATTGTCAAAGCCTATTGTTTACATGTGTTTAAGTTAGGCTGATCACGTCATCAATATTACACTGAGGTGTATTCTTATTCCATGATGTAAAGTAAAAATATTAGTGTTGCCAAACCTAGAATATCTTAACAATGTCACTTTGTTATTTTTCTAATCCATTGAGAATTTTTTTTAAAAAACAGAATGCCAGGTTTGCAGCTATAAATCTCATTAATGGAAACCAGTATACTGAGCAGTGCTCGTTTTGCTTTGAACCACACTGTTGACTGTTTTTTAATTTCTGGTATTTATGTGCATTTATTAGTATAAATGACAGAATTGTTCTCAGGACCGGTTAGATAAAGAGTGAGTAAAATATTTAATCCAGGGCGGCAGCAGCTCTACCCGGAGATGGATAACAATCAGAAGAGTAACATGTACCAATCACCTAGTTTACATTTTTAGCATCTGATTCAACACTCATTCTCTGTTAAGCAAAGTGTTTAAGCCTGTGCCCGATTCCAATGGGACTTTAGCAATAGTGCTGAAGCACTTTGCTGAATAAGGATGGACGTAAGTACGTGTTCCAGTGCTGTGCTGAAGCAGGGCGTTAACCCAGAATTCTGCACATTGCGCTAAACACATGGAAGATACTTGTGCAGCAGCAATTAAACCCAACAGCATTAGAACAAGTCAGTGGGGTATTGTGAAAAGATTGTGTGAAGCGTTTAGTTTGCAATATAATTTCATTGTATTGTGTATAGTTTTATAATATCAGACATTAATTTCTAGCCATATATATGTATATATATATATATTGTCTTTGCCAACATCCAAGTCTGTTAAATAGGCGGGGGTTCACTTTGATCATATTTAAATGTAATGCAAGAATTAAGGAAGGATGCTATTAACTGGTTTAGCTATATTAATTCTTTCAGAAAGCTATAGGTGTTTAACTGGGGCCAACAACCTGCGGTACCCTTGAAACATTAGCCTCTCTTCCCTCTTTCCTACACACTCCCCATCATTTGTGCTGGCAAAAGAGTTCTGGCCAGGGGAATATGGAAAGGGAACGAATGGTGCTCTGACATCTTTGAGCCCACAGAAGACATTGGGCTGGGGTCTGTTAATCAGGAGGGGATGGAGTCAGGGGAGCAGTCAGGGTGTGTGGGATATTCCTCTGAATCTGGCAGATTCCTGAACAGAAAACTGTGAGTCAGTGCAGCTTCAGACAGTATAAATTCACTATCTGTCTAGTCTATGTCATCTATGCCTCTTTTAAAATGGGTGGGACCAATGGCAGCACTGCTCCTGAGGGGTGCAGTGGGGGAGGGCTGGATCTCTGCACTATGGCCCTGGTTGTATAAAGCACTTAAGCACATGCTTAAGTCCTAATGACTTCCAGACAAGCATAAGTGCTTTGCTAAATCAGGGCCTAAGAGTAGTATCCGCAGTACAACCATCTTCCCTGAGGAATCTAGGGTTCTGAGGGGCTTTCAAGGCCCTCTCCCTCCTCCAGTGCAGAGTTAGAAACTCCTCCTCCTCAAGGGAAGAATGGGAAAGAAATTCTATGAGAGGACCTTGTGGAATTACCAGAGGGTTTTCCCCACCCCCAGGCAGGATTTGCTGTGGGAATGGATATCGACCCACATAGTCTTAGAAAGAAGGGAGACCGAATTCCTTCACATGGTCCGGATTGTGCATACCCTTATGTGAGCAGTCCTTAAAGCCAATGGGGCTACTTGCATGTGTCACAACTACTCTCGCATGATTGTGGGTTTGCAACATCAGGCCCAGTATGGGGGAAGAAATTTGATTCAAGTATCCTTATCCCCAAAGCCAAAGATTTCTGACATGGACAATCTTCAGCCTGAAAAGAAATTTGTTCTGACTCCCACCTTTTCCCTATTCCCTTCTTTAGGGTTTTTTTTGGGGGGGGGAGGGGAGAGGAGGGGAGCAGGGGGTTCCCAAGTACATCTGGCTATTTTTTTACATTTTAATGATTTTTTTTTAAATCAGTTATGTCTTTAATGGGATCTAGTGTGTTCAGAACAAACAAGCGTGATGCGTTTATAGTCTCAACCTCCACTCAAAATGTAAATGACACTGTATTTGCATGCAGCAGTTCTGTAACGGGTGGATTGGTATGGCTGCTTTGTGATGTATGGCCCCTGTGTCTATTTGAGCAGAGCCATTGTGAGGTGGCTACATTCATGTCAGCAATGGTTTGGAACATTCCACTTGATGGGCTAAACAAGGAAACAGACTTTGGGAAGTGCGGGTAGTCTCACCTTCCCTTCATCGTCCATGACTGCAGGCATCATGCACAGATAGCTGTTTTCTAAGAGTGAGACTCTTCAGGCACTTGAGAGTTTCTCCTATTAAGAGCCAGATGGTGCCCATGCTGGGGGTGGCCTGGGGACACATCATTCTGGGTGTGGGGTAGGAAAGGGATCGGGGAAGCATTGTGTATTCTGGAGCTTTCTAGTGCATGACATCCCTTCTCTGGCCTGCCAGCTCTGCTAGCTGGCTTGGGGTCATAGCTGAGCCTCCCTTCTGCCCCTTTTTATCTCTTTTGGAGGGTTTGCTCCCAAGGGGGCACTTGCAGGGAACAGTCCTTGGCCTCAGGAAAGCACAGGGACTGCAGTGGCGACAAGTGACTGCCCAGGAGTCATGAGGGGACCTCCCCTTCATGCACATCCACATGAGGGCCGGCCATGATCTAGCCTTAAGCATTTTATAGTGAACATTGTTTGTCACTATGTATGAAAATATAAGGCTGTATTCACTATAGCTATAGCGAATCTAGTGCAGTTATCGGCGGTCTAAATATTAACCTTAAAACAGAAGCAGTTGGCCAGTTAAAATCCCCTCTACTAGTATTAAGGGGGTTAATATTTGACTAGGTCATTTTTAAGTACAATTCCAAGCAGATGGTCATATTCCCAATCAAGTAGCTCTGACACCGGGGCATAAATAGAGGCCCCCTTTTTAAACAAAACAAAGACTGGGAGTAGCTGGGCTCATTTGCACATTGCTTCTCATGTTGATAGTTTGGGTTTTGTTTGTATTTTTTATAACATTTTTCATGGAAAAACTCAACATGTGCATATCCTAACATTTGTGCGTGTTGTAGAGTGCACTAAGGAACGTGAAGTGTATGTGTTAAACACTAGAAGAAAATGTTTGATCTGGAATATAAAGGATTGCATGTGCACAGCGTGGTGCATTTTACACAAGGGAACAGGAATCACCAGAATATGTAGCAGTGACTCCCAAACACCTTGGCTTTTATAAATAAACCTTCATAAGGAAATTGGCTTTCTGTGTTTACTTGCAGCTATGCTAAGTGGCTGTCAATGCTTTTGCCACAGACCCTGGAGTAAGCAACTTTCCTCACCCTCACGGCTTTCACTTGCTCTTGAGAATCATTCAAGTTTCACATTCTGTCTCCCAGGTAACAGAACCTCAATGGGAATTAGGCATGTATTTGACATGTATGCGCAAACCCGACTTACGCAAATTCGTACTTACGGAAAAAGTTCCGTAAGCTAGAAATAGGAGGGTTGTTGGGTTTTTTTGCATAATGGTCGGGTATATGTTTCCGACTTATGCAAAATTCGAGTTACTCAAGGCTTTTGTATCAGAGGGGTAGCCGTGTTAGTCTGGATCTGTAATGCTTTCAAGGCTTTTGAAAATCCTACATCTTTAGGGACCTAAATACCTTTAAAGGGTGCCTAAGTCACTTTTAAAAATGGGCCGGAGGCTCCTTAGCCACTTAAGCACTTTTGAAAATGTTACCCCAGAGCTATTCCAAGGCCAAAATGTGAGATACTGACCTTTTTAAGATGACATGGCTCCCAGATTAAGTACATTACAAAAAAACAGAGGAAGCAGGAAAAAGAGGGGCTCTTTTGTAGAAGCATGACTAATGTTTTCTATAACCTAAATTTCAATATTCTGCATTTATGATCCCAATAATTTGTAATTAAGTAGTGAATTATAACAGTAGGTTTATGCAAGACAGTGGTAAGTATTGCTTCAAAGAAAGAAGTGCAATTTACAATAAGGTGCTGGTACAAGATCTCATCTGAGCTAAAAGGTGGCTAGATTGTTAGAAGGTTTAGTTGTGAACTCAGTTTGGCCTTGGATGTATTTTCCTCATTTTAGTGTTGTGCAAGATCTAAAATCCAATTCACATTCTTGGTTTTGGGATTTTAAAATGAATCTCAGTTGTTCTCATTGCAGACTTCATTGGACTCTGCAGATGTGTTAGTGATCGAAGTTTCCCAACACGTCTCAGCAGGGATGAAAATTGATTCAACAGGACAGTCAAAAAGAGCTTTCTAAAATCTAAGAAGCAGCTCTCTGATCCCCTACAAGATTAATCAATCATTTATCAGATTAGCAACAGAGCCTCTCACTGGTCAATGGACAGTGACAACTATGACATTATTTTCTTCTGTAGAATATTTTTATACAGCAAATAGCCCTTTGTATTCACAGCAATTATATGTGGTGACACTCTGGTCAGTAGCAGCCTCATGCAGGTTATTGCTGATGTGCGTGTGTGGTTGTTAGCACACGGTTGCTATTGCCAAATCAGGAGCTTGCATCAAAAACATACAGTATGCCATATTTCACCTTGGAGTATCCCTCCATAGCTCATTTTATAGAGAGCCTGCAAAACGGGCTCTCCATGGGTTTTGGATGGAATACATCTGCCCTATGACTCCCCACTGAGTGTGACCTTTCAGTGGTCACCCTGCCAGATTTTGCCCCTATTAATTTATATTGGTTTCTTCCAATGTGTACCGACATCTACAGATGTTCATTCAATGCTCTACGGGCAATGGGAGTTAGGCACTTTATCTGCTCAGGTGCTTCTGTAAATCCCGCTAGAAACCAATCTGCATCTTTTGGCAAATAAAGGACTGTGTAAATCTAGCCCTAGGGGCCTACCCCATACCTTAAAATACACAATACAATATCAAGGACTGCCTTACATAAATAACTAGTTAGAACAGGGGTAGGCAACCTATGGCACACGTGCCGAAGGCAGCACGCGAGCTGATTTTCAGAGGCACTCACACTGCCTGAGTCCTGGCCGCCGGTCCGGGGGGATCTGCATTTTAATTTAATTTTAAATGAAGCTTCTTAAACATTTTAAAAACCTTATTTACTTTACATACAACAATAGTTTAGTTCTATATTATAGACTTATAGAAAGGGACCTTCTAAAAACGTTAAAATGTATGACTGGCACGCGAAACCTTAAATTAAAGTGAATAAATGAAGACTCAGCACACCACTTCTGAAAGGTTGCCAACCTCTGAGTTAGAAAAACCCTCCAGCCTCCCAGCCAATGCCCTCCCCCAAAGCCCAGGGAGGAGTGCAGCATGCCCGGAAGGCTATCAGAGCCGAGATCAGGAACCCGCTCCAGGAATGCCCTACAGCAGTGAAATAGCTCTGACTGAACCAGAGCATGTACTGCGATACAGATATTTTCTCAATAGAAAAAAAAAATCTCAAAAACACTTTCCAACTGTTTGGGCTCAGATTTCCAGCCAAAGCTTTTACTCAATCTGTGGACTAAATAAATCACACTCACGCTAGCTGTAACAAGCCTGTCCGAGTTCGTGTTACAACAGGCTCAGCACTCGCCCCACATGACGTTAATAACTAAACATTCACTGATCCTCCCTCAGTTCAACCACCAGTAGATTTTATTTTGCCTGCAAAAGCGGGATGACGGGCTAGATTTACTTGTATAATAAAGATGAGGGCAGCTGCGGTCTGCCCCTTTATTGCAAACTGAGTGCATCCCTTGGGTACCTGACAGGCAGCCAGTGCAGCTTGGGTGCCCCAATTTAAAACATTAAGGCAAATCCAACTCCTGCTCCCCACTCTTGCAAGCATGCAAGGCAGAAATGCTGCTTTTCTGTTCTGTGGGGGAGGGGAACAAGGGAGTGCAGGCGGCCAGGGCACATTCCCATCCCCATGTGATGACGGGGGTTGCACTGCTCACTAGGACTCATCAGAGCATGTGAACAGTGCAGTCACATGAGTCACCCCTAGGTCTCTCAGTCTCCTAGGTGATACCTCAGTGGCTTGGAATGGCAGCAATAACATAAGCTTTAGGGAGAAGATGAAAGGGCTGCGTGCAGTGGGAGCTTTGTGGGGGGTGTTAGGAAACTCCTAGAGGAAAGGGGGAAAGGAGGGAATTGAAGTTGTCCCCATGCTGGCTGAATGGGTCAGAAGGAAGCGGTGAGGTGCTCTGTAGTCTCTGTAACTAGACCCGAATGGACCCACCTGGCCTAAGCTTTGGCAGTGTCCACCTAGATAGGTCACTAACCATTTATTTCATTGTCATGTGATCTCCTCTCTCTATTCTGAGTAACCCTGGTTTTGAATTGGACCAGTTGGGCTTTGCTGTGGATTCTTTGTGGACTTCACACATGCCAGCCTTGAGAGGCGGACCCACCTGCCAGCCCAGCTCTCCAAGGTAGTGCAAGGGGAGGTGTCCCAGCTCGGGATTCTCAATTCATAGGGCATGTCATTGCAGGGCTGTGTTGACAGATGCAGGGGAAACATTGAATGCCTGTAGATGAGCGTAAGGGGCTTAAGGGGACACTCCTTCACCTTCAAGCTTCAGCACAGTTGCCATCACCCTTTTACTGCGGCTTTAATTGAAGGCCAAGTTTTACCCTTGACCCATTAACGTTACTCCCACCCACTTGCCCAGACACAGGCTGTGAGGAGACAGACATGAAAAATCTTCACTGGCCTTCTAATTTCTGCCTTTACTCCCACCCCTACTTTCACTGCCATCTCCCTTGCTTTCTGTCATCTCACAGCACAGCTGCTGTTGTGTTTCGATGAACTTCACAAGAAATTACAGGAGGAGCGCTTGTTAATGGCAGAAAACAGCGCTAATGCGACAGCTGTTTCTGTGCTGCTGTTTGCAGGGAGAGTGAGTTGCGAGAAGAAATTGGTGAGACAAGTGCTTTGAGATCTTTGGGTGTAAGAGGTTATAAAGGTCAGAGGATTATTGCTCTCTGCCTTTGGCTCTTTCACACAAAGGCAAAGGGCTCTTTGGAGAGTGGTGCTTGGTCCTGCATCCTTTTCACCACATGGCTCCTTTTGAAGTCAGTGAGAGTTTTGGCTGTGAATGGGCTACAAGACTGGGGCCAAAGGTTATTCGAGCCCATGCTCTCAATCTGAGTTTCCATTTTAGGAGTCAACTTCTCATCCTGCTCCTCTGGCTTTTCAAAATTAAAGAGTAGTGTAAAAACAGCAGAAGATTCTTCACTTACAAAAAGAAAAAGGGATCGAAGCTATTTCCACAGAATCTCTGAGCATGTGTCTTGATTGCTTGGCCCTCATTCCTGTCGACTCTAAGTTCTGTCCCATATGGGGCCTGAGCACCAATGATTACAGGCCAAAGTAAAATCAAGTGGGAATTTTGCCTCTACAAAAGGTGCAGAATCCTTCCCATGTGAGTGAAATTCATGGCACCATGAATGCAGCAAGCTGAATTTACCCATGGACCTTCACCTCCCTCTGCTGCCATTCACAGCAGTAAGGGCTCCCCACCCTTGTCTTTTTGTGTAATGATCAAAAAAACAAATTTTATCAATTTGTATTGACATGAAAATGTTTGGTGTAGCTTGAATTCAGCATTCCAGTGGCAGGGATGTGACTCTGCCAAGGCATTTAAAGTAGCTCTGGTCAATTTCTTGGTCTGTGTGTGTCTCAATTTCTCTGTTTGCATCCAGGGCACCACATTCTGTTCCCAGGGACAAGTTGCAGAAAACCTCTCTGAAGGCTGGTGTCCAAAAAGCAGCTCATGGTCAGCTCTCATTGCTGCTGGTTGGGGAGGGGAGGGGGCAGAGAGGGAATGGAACATTCCTATAAATATTCTAATATTTGTATTTTTAATTAACACAATTCCACTAGGTGCCAGTATCTCTGCATAGAAATCAGTAAATCTCTGTTGTAACAGGCTTTTTCTTCACCCTGACATCCATTTAGAAACTGATGAACATCCACTACAGCTGAAACAGAGGAGGCTGAGCTAACACTTGGGGTTTGCTGCTGCAGAGAAAAAACAAAAAACACCCTCCCCCTCCCCCCATCTCATTCCTGCCTGAGTGGCGTTTTTAAAGCAGAGTTTTGCTCGGAAGGATCCAAGCCACAATGAAATGCTTTAAAATATTCATGCTATGCTTGTCCATTCTAGTAAAGCAGATGAGCACAAACAAAAGCAGGACGACGGGGACTCCCTTAATGAGGGTCTGGCTGCCTCCTAGAACCATCTGCCTGATTTAATCGAGTCTGACATTAGAGAAAGACACTCTGGTGAGCAAGAAAAGGCAGCTAGGCTAAAGCGATTGCACAGATAATTTGCCTCTCTGTTCTTTGCTGATTTCAGTTGGTATTGAAAGCCCTTTCAATATACTGAACAGTGTAGAATCCGAAAGCTACATTTCAAATCGTGCAAATTAGATCTCGCATCCTGTGCATCACTACAGGCTCCGGCCCCCACTCATACGCCATTTGGAGTGTGAGTCAAGCTGTACCAGTGAGTGCTGTATAAATGAACAAAGATACAAAGTTATCCGCTGTTAACGCCGTCATGTTCCCATCTGCACAGAACATGAATCTGAGACAGTGTTCGGAGCTGTGGGTAACAAGGCTACAGAGCTAGGAAATGACTGAGTGGTACCTGTCCAGTAGGCCACTGTTAGCATTTCCTGCTAGTCCACACACCCAATGCGGCAGCTGCACACGCTGGGGGCTCATTTCACACATTGATTAGGGTTTATTGGAAGTCTAATGAGCATTTCAACCATATCACTAAACCTCCACACTGCTGGGCGGAACAGAGGGATAACAACACAGGTCTGCAGGAACCCACCCTGGTGGGATTTCCTCCTCACTGTTACCCGACAAAGACCTGTTGGTATCTACCTTTGTCCACTAGAGGGCATACTAGCACTTTAATACATTGCTGTATATTTTCTAATTTGCTTGCTGGTTTTTTGTTTTAACATTTCTTTAGCTTCATACTGTCTAGTGTACAGAGCATGGGACTAGGAACAGCCCAAACTTTAGAAGGTAAGGGGGATCCGCTCAGAAATAATCACCTTCTAAATAATTTACTCAACGATTATTGCTGGGTGTCCCCGTTGGATGTAGGGTGCATTAGGAAGTGTAATTGAGGGTAACTACTGTAATAGCGTTAGAGGGCATGATCCTGCACTCCCCTGAAATCAGTCGGGGCACAATCCTGCACATGCTTAGTGTTAACATCATACGTAGTCCCATTGACTTCAGGGAGAATATCCATAAGCTTAATGTTAAACTCCCACTTGAGTGCTTACTGCTTTCCCGGATTGAGGCCTCAGAGTTTCAGGTACCCAAGGAAGACAGGATCAGGTCCATAGCTTGCAATTATAGGACCACAATTTACAAAACTGCTCAGTCCCTAATTCTGTGCACACAATCGCTGCATAGGCAAATGTCCAGTTAGCTGCCATTCAAAATCAATGGTCAGCTGATCCATCTAAGTGATGCTTTGCATACATAATTACAACCATTACCCTCGCTGTACGTGTGCATGCACTTATCTGGATTTGTAAGCATCTGCAGTTCTGACCATTTGGGCCACAGCGATGCTGTTTGTATCCGTCTCACTTAGGTTTTGTCGAACAACCAACTGTTCTTGTTTTCAGGATGTTTAATGTGAGTTTAAACATTCCATCCTAGGTAAGTGAGGGCTCAGCCTGCTAATGAATTTGCAAGAAAAGTTTGACTCTTTTGACGGGCTGATCCTGCCATCCTAAGCTGGGCAAATCTCCACTGAAGCCAAAGGGAGTTTTTGTCCAAATCAGGTTTAACTGCTGGATGGGACGCTGAGGGTAAAAATCTCATCCCCAAGACACAGCAGAGTTTGGGGGAGATGGAATTCCCCTCCCAACCTGCAGTGCTGGGCATCTGCATAGCGTAGTGGTTCCCAAACTTTAACAACCTATGAACCCCTTTC
Organism: Platysternon megacephalum; assembly: GCA_003942145.1. NCBI lineage: Eukaryota > Metazoa > Chordata > Testudines > Platysternidae > Platysternon > Platysternon megacephalum. The sequence goes on from QXTE01000179.1 coordinate 2,323,774, forward strand.
ACTAAAATGTCATGTCTTGCGAACCCCCTCCTAAAAATGAATATTTCCAGGGATTTTTTCCTTTACCTGAGTACAAATTATAAAAGCAGTGATCTTGGAAATATAACATTTGTTTTTATGACATGCTTATTACACACTATTCATTATTAATTATTTATCATTACAGTATTTTTATTACATTATGAAAACGGCAACATTCTTCCAAGATCTCACTTCTGTAGCTTGTATCACTTTGAATAAGCCTGTTCTAAGACAAGGCTCCTATGTTTCATCAAGGAGTATCAGATGTGAAACAGCACGAAGGTATTTAAGAAGCCAACTCAAAGAGTTCCTCCTACACAAGCATTCGGGGCTTGAGCAGTCCAGGCAAACAACGCACATTACAACAAAGCTTAAACTTGTTCTTCATAATCATTTAAAAAACAATACTAGCTGCCTATTTAATTTTAAAAACAGCAAAAAATATCCACCTCCCTTTCCATTTCTTATAAGGAGTCTTGAAGTTTAAATCTCAGTGTAATAGATATGCTTGCTTTGATCTGCTTAGCTCTTGGAAGTCCAGGGGCTCCAGGCTGCTGGCCCCGTGCTGCCCGGGGTCCCTAGGGACAGTTCTGTCTGCCATTAGGGAATTTTTTTCCCCGAGACCCCCTGTAACATTTTGCGAACCCCCAGGGGTTCACGAACCCCAGTTTGGGAACCACTGGCATAGAGGATGGTGATCTACTGACCACTGAAGTCAGTGGGAGCCTTTCAATGGATTACAAAGGGTGTTGGATCAGGTCCCAGAGCCATGGGGGCTAATAGTGCCTTGGCCTACTGCACCTCTTCTTAAGGGTTTAAAATAAACCCTTCCTGCTGCTAGAGCAGAGCAGCGTGCATGGATTTCCTGTCACCGGGCTGCATGGGAATCTTTCCGTGTTCATTAACCGCAAGGGGAAACCCAAGCGAGCACCATATCACTGCTTGTTCTCTGCTATTCATTGTCACAGGATAAATGGTGACGAGCCCCTTGGGTTTTCAAATGTGGGATGCATGCACATGGAATCCCCTTGGAGTTTCACTGTCACCTAGCATTAATTAATGTCTCCTTATTGGAAAGGGAAACTGGGAAAGAATCAGCTCAGCACATTTAGTGAACAGCCAGCCTTGAAACAAATGCTGGGGTTGGTGTCCAGTCTAGCACCAAGCAATCTACAGTTCTCTGGGCTCTCAAGAAATGATTCCTCGGGGCAGCTGGGAGTGGCATTTGGTAGGTGGGGGCTGGTCATACATTCTGCGGGACAAAGCAGCAGCCAGGGCAGGATTACAGAATGTGTCATTATGAATTAATGAGGGGCGGTGGGAGACACTGGACAGAAATGGGGACCCGGTTTTAAACTCAGCATGCTGGTTTGGAGGAATGGATGGAAACCACCAACTCCAGCTGGTCATCGATCCCTAGGGGACAGCCTCTGATGAGGGCTATATCCTTGTAAGATCAAACACATTTTTTTTTTTAAATGCCCTAGAAGAGGAGGTAACTCCCTGTTGTACTCCCCATTTTGGGCGTGCGATTGGCTGATACAGGCATCGGGTCACACAATTCCGGGCATTCCCAGATCATTAATAAATACTAATGCTTTGCACTTTGTATAGCACTTTTCATCAAAGAGTTCAAAGTGTTTCACAAAGGTGAGTACCATACACTTCCCATAGTACAGATGGGGAAACTGAGGCATAGAGAGGTTTAAAAATTTGCTCTAATTCACACAGTGAGTCACTGATAGAAATCTGTGAATACAAGCCAGCTCTCTGAAACCCCATTGCACTAGATTGTATTGCCCGATATCTTACCCTGTCAGACTAAATTCAGTTACCAGCCATCCGTTTCTTTCCAGTATAATTATTCCAGATCTCAGCCATATTTTCTCTTTTTCTCCCTCTGGTTCAGTGAAGCCTATGCTCACTGTAGACAGTCGAGCTGGGAGATTAGCTCCCATCACATACATATGCAAGCAGCTTTTGAACATAAGTAGAGCAGTAAAGGGAGCGTGACTCATCCAAGAGCATCTGGGGGCAATGTTGTCATGACAACAGAGCTTTTAACTTGGTATCTTTGTATTATTCAGACTTCGGAGCTTTTAATTAACGGCTGGATTCCTCTCCCTCCATTTTCCCAGATTCTTAATATTTCCACCTCATTCACAGTGCAAGGGAAGCCTCGTCCAGATTTCAAACAAGCCAGCCAACGATCAGCACAACAGAGAGCCAGTCCACACAGCCCATGAAAGAAAAGAGGGCAGGCCCTGGGGTTTAAAGGGAGGCACTAAATAGGGGACAGGCTTTCCAGAGGAGGCCAGGTTTAACCATCATCCCAGTTAAAGGGCTTCCCCTGTGAGTCACTGCTCCTCAAATCCTCTGTAAATGGGGGGCTAAGCATGGAGATACCCTCCACACAGCCGTAAGGACAGCCCATGGACCAGAGCAGATCCCCTGCCAAGTCGATGGGGTGAATGAGTGTGTTCAATGCTCTCCCTTCCCCGGCTACTTTGTCCTCTCGCGTCCCCTCGTGCAGACACTGGACCTCATGGAGAGACCTCTGCAGGCAGGATCCCAGGAAGGGGAGCAGCTGATGTCAAGGAGGCAGCTACACAGACAGGGAGAGATCCAGAGTTGGTGTGTTCCCTCCACACATGGATCCGGAGGGAATGATCCTCTCGTTGCTTTGGGCTGCAGTTGGCCCTTCATTAAAAGTCACTAGGGAGCTGTGAGTATGGATGTTGCTGGAAATGAAGTGCTCTGCAAGTGGGAAGTTCTGTGGAAAGGCACATGTTGGGCCTGGTGTACACTACAGTGTTAGGGCAATGCAAGGCTGCTGACATCAACCTAACTCTGTAAGCGTCCACACTAAAATTTCACTCCCGCTGATGTAACTCGCCTGCGACGCCGACTTAACTCCACCTCTGCGAGAGGTGTAGCATTTAGGTCAACATAGTTGGGCCGATGCAGTGTTAGTGTAGACACTGCGTTACTTACATCATCTTTAGTGGCCTCCAGGAGGTGTCCCACAAGGCCCCACCTTGACTGCTCTGGTCACCGTTTTGAACTCTGCTGCCCTGCGGCCAGGTACATGCCCCTCCCCTTTAAAGCCCCACAAATTTCTGAAATTCCATTTCCTGGTTGCCTGGCTTGCAGAGCTTATCTAGCAGCTCTCGAGCATGCCTAGCAACTGCCCAGCTGACCATGCTGACTACACGCTGCAGACACACTCCTGCCTGGACTACGCGGGAGGTGTTGGATCTCCTGGGTCTGTGGGGAGAAGAGGCTGTGCAAGCACAGCTCCGATCCAGCCATAGAAATGTCGATATCTATGAGAAGAATGCTCGGAGTATGGAGGAGATGGGCTACAAGAGAGACCAGCAGCAGCGCTGAGTGAAAGACAAGGAGCTGCAGCAGATGTACCAGAAAGCAAGAGAGGCCAATAATCACTCTGGTGTGCAGCCGCTGACTTGCTTTTACAAAGAGCTGCATGCCATCCTCAATGGAGATGCCACCGCCAACCCCAAGAGCTCGGTGGATACCTCAGGGGAGCACCAGTCACAGGCCCCTGCCGTGAACTGCGAGGTGGAAGTGGAGAAGGAGGAGTATGGGGGACAGCCAACCGGTGGATCCAGCAGGGCAGTGATCCAGGACCTGTTTTTGACTCCTAGACAGTCCAGCCAGTCCCGAAAGTCCAGCACAGGTGAGTCTGATGCAGGGGAAGGAACCTCTAGTCAGTATGCAGTTTGCTTTGAAATTGCAGGGATGGAATCCCCAAAGTAGCAGGGCACATCTGTTGATTTACTCTTTTTTACTTGCCCTGGAAGAGGTAGAGAAACCACCAAGAGAGGTAGAGTTGCTATCTGCTTCTCATTCCCCTGTAGAGTTAGGCAGAGGCCCTGCAGAACAGTTTGTTTATGTGCACTGGGGTGTCCCGTGAATCCTCCATGGAGATCTCAAGGAAATTTTCCTGCAGCTAGTCTGCAATTCTCTGCACAGGTTTTTGGGCAGGGCTACCTTATTTCTTCCACTGCAGTAGGACACTTTCCCACGCTACTCAACGATTACTTCAGCAGGCACCATTGCAGTACACAGGCTTGCAGCAAACAGCCCCGGTCTGCAGCCAGAAGCCTGCAGAAGCTGTTCCCTTTCAGCCTCCATTACCCTCAGGAGTGAGATCAGCTAAAATCACCACCACCTGTCGAAAACAGAGCCAGTATTCAGTTCAGTTGACCTATCTGCATATACTCATGCCTGCGAGCTATCCCCCTAAGCTCTTCTTATAGACTGGGTATCCAGCTGCTCAAAATCAGCAGAGTTGTACCACCTCCACCCTGCACCGAGCAGAAACTTTTCCTCCTTTGCTTCACAGATATTATGCAGGACACAGCAGGAAGCTATAACCACTGGGATATTTTTTTCACTGAGGTCCAATCTTATGAGTAGACAGTGCCAGCGACCTTTCAAATGTCCAAAGGCACATTCAACTGCAATGCTGCATCTTCTGAGCCTGTAGTTGAAGCACTTCTTGGTGCTGTCGAGGTGGCCGGCTTTATGAGCCACAGGAGTAAGGGGTAGACCGAGTCTCCCATGATCACTATTGGCATTTCAACATCCCCAGTGGTAATTCACCAGTCTGGAAAGAAAGTCTCTGCTTTCAGCTTTCTGAACAGTTTTGTGTTCGTATAGATGCACATGTCATGCATCTTCCCTGACCAGCCTGCACTGATGTCAATGAAGTGTCCCCAGTGATCCACCAGCACTTGCAATACCATAGAAAAGTAGCCCTTTCTGTTGATGTACTCTGTGGCAAGGTGGTCTGGTGGCAAAATAGGAATGTGTGTGCCATCTATTGCCCCTCTGCAGTTTGGGAAACCCATTGCGACAAATCCATCCACTATCCTGCATGTTGCCCAGAGTCACAGTCCTTCCTAGCAGGAAGCAATTAATGGCCCTGCACACTTGCATCACAACAACCTCCACGGTGGATTTCCCAACTCCAAATTGATTCCCAACTGATTGGTAGCAATTAGATGTTGCAAGTTTCCACAGAGCGATCACCACTCGCTTCTCCACTGTCAGTGCAAATCTCATTTTGGTGTAGCTGTGCTGGAGGGCTGGGGCGAGCTCAGCACACAGATCCAGGAACGTGGCCTTGTGCATCTGAAAGTTCTGCAACCACTGCTCATCATCCCAAACCTGCATTACGATGCAATCCCACCAGTCAGTGCTTGTTTCTCAAGCCCAGAACTGACACTCCACCATCTGCAGCTGCTCTGTGAATGCTGCCAACAACTGTGAATTGTTTCTAATGTCCCATAGCAATCTAGCTTCCAAGGAATCGTCATGTTCCCTGTGATTCCTCTAGCGGCTCTGCAAATACTGCAGGATCAGACGCTCTGTGCTCATAACACTCATCGCAATAGTGCAGAGCTGTGCAGGATCCAGGCTTCTGACACAGGTGGCAGACAGCGAGGAGGAACATGCGAGTTTGTGGGGATTTTTGAAAAGAGGTGCGAAAAATTATGGGATGCAGATGACATTATGGGATGGAGAACAAGGCATGATGGGACATTGGAATCATGTTCCCAGTCACCCCTTTGCGACACGTTTGGCCCCATGAGGCTTTGCAAAACCTTCCCAAAACACCCTGCACTAGATGGTGGTGAGTTGCACAGTGGGGGCATGTCTACACTTACCTCTGGAGCGATCGATCCAGCGGGGGTCGATTTATTGCGTCTAGTGAAAACGCAATAAATTGACCGCCGAGCGCCCTCCCGTTGACTCCGGTATTCACCAGAGCGAGAAGCGCAGGGGGAGTCGACGGGGGAGCGTCAGCATTTGACCTACCACAGTGAAGACACCGCGGTAAGTAGATCTAAGTACGTCGACTTCAGATATGTTATTCACATAGCTGAAGTTGCGTAACTTTGATCAAACCCCCCGACCACCACCTCCCAGTGTAGATCAGGCCTGGGATAGCTACCCTTGGTGCATGGCTCTCTGCATCTATGCAAGTGCTGCTAGTGAGGACGCGCACTGTCGAAACAAGGAGCATAATGTGGACACACAAAAGCAGTTTAATTACTGCCGCAGGTGTGTGCCAGCATAATTTAGGTGGACATAATTTTGTAGTGTAGACATGGCCTTAGTTTCTCAGCTCTGATCCTGGTGGCCAAAAGTGACACAAACCCTCTCGCCTCACCCTCAGGTTTATCTCCCTTCCCTGCCTTTTCGTTATGATTTAAACAGACACTCTTTCCCCAGGGATGTTTCCATAAACATTCGAGATCTGCATGAACGATTTCACTTTACCCGTCCCTGGCCAGTCGAAGATCCAAACTCTGCCCGCTGACGGCTGCACATGGTTCCATTATTGTTAATGGGGGCAGGGGCATCTCAGGGCACAAGGTGGCCTGTGTCAGCCGTTCTGGAATCAGCACCTCCTGCCAGTCACTCAGCTGCCCTTAATTCAAGAGCACACCCAGCAGTTTGCAAATAAACTGTATCCCAGTTCTGTGCAACAATCCGGAAAGTTTGGATTTAGCGTGGGCGGAATAGCTGGGATTCTTGCTCTTTTCAATTGCTGTAATAATTTGGGTTCTTCGCAGCAGATTCAGCCCGAGACAGAGCTCCTTCAGCTGGGATTTAGTCTACATCTGGGAAAACTGGGACAACTGGCGATTAAGTGACTTGCACAAGGTTAAAGATTTAGCACGATCCTTGGAGATGCTGAGGGTCCATCGTCTCTAGCAAGAGACAAAGGCAGCTCAGCATCTTGCAGGATCAGGCCCTTTATTTGATGTCCCCTCATTGTAACATTTTCCTTTTGGTAGAGGCAGCATGTTGGCAGAGAGTTCTGTGACAATGTGAAACAAAATGGCGTTATGTTCTTTTTGAAATTTAAATAGTTTCCAGAGACACTGGCTGCTGACGAGAAAGAGACTCTGCACTCTGGGGCTTAGATGCACACTCAAAACCTCCAGGCAGGTCAATGGGAGCTGGGCATTCACAGCTGAGAGCAGGGTTTACTTTACATGCAGCATCCCCAGGGGTTTAAAAACCAGCATCAATTCACCATTACTGTATGCAACACACATCTGTTATGGCTTGTTTTCTGCAAACTGTACTTTTAACTGGAAAGACCTCACACTCTGCTGCTATTTTGTGTTCAGATGCAGTATAATATGTCCTGTGCTCTCCCAGGAAGCCCTTAGTTTTGTTTGGCAGCAGCCTAGCATAAAAAGGAGACTTTTTTTGGTGGGGGGTGGGGATGGAATATACTGCAGGGAGTCTCATTACTGTGAGATGATCGCCATTCTTGTGTTCTGGGCCATCAGTTTCATGAGAACTGTGTACCATCGATGCACTAACTCTTGGGATTATGTATATGAAGAGTGTGTTCAGATGGAAGGAGCAGTGGGTCTGAAATCTACCCCAGTGGCTGTTCGAGAGAGGGAATGTGAAATGTGAATCAAACAGGGAAGGAAGAAAACCAATCCTGGGGAAATCTGTCCTTCATGGTCAGGATAATTAGCTGGAAAAGGCTTCATAACAAAGGAAATGCTGGTTACAAGAGGTGTGCTATAGAACACCTCTTTGGTCTCAAGATGAAAGCAAGAGTAGATGGTGACAGGGTGCTCCAGGGAGGACAGAAGCAGCAGCCAGGGGACAAGGTATGCAATTAGCCACAGAAGAGCCCCTCTTCAAAAATGAGGATCTGCAATTAGCAGCTCGAGGGAAACAGTTATCAATCTGTGCTGAGCTCCCATAGAGATGGGCTAAACAGCTAGTAATTGAGGTGCACAGGCCATCTCCAGGAGAGACAGGACAATGAAACACTTCCATAAAACAATTAAAGCCTACAGCAATTTAGTTGCTTCTTCTTCTTGAGGTAACCCCCTGGATGTGAATCCCTCGCTGACAGTTCTGGAAGCACTGCCTATAACCTTCCTCCTCCCAACTAACGTGGCAGGGGTGCTCCCCACCCCGACTTTTTACAATCATCTGGCTCCATCATATTCTCCTTGTGGTACTGAATGGAACAGCAACATTGCTAATTAAGAGTCTGCTCACTCCAAAAAGACCACATATGCTCCCAATTACTGCTTTCGCCTTTCAGTCTAAAATTTTCCAGGCTTGGCTTCTGACTGAAGACTATTTCTTATTTATTTGAAAGTTGCAACAAAACCAGCTAAGCTGTTAAGCACCAGGGGTGGGTGGATGTGTCTATATAATATAATACAGCACCTCCACCCTTTATTCTCATATCACTAACACCGATTTTAGTCATCCAGATACCCCATGTAGGAAAAGTTCCTCAGTCACATAGAACACCCCAGCTCAGCTGCCCTCTTCCAATATCTTCACTAATTTTCTTTTCAATTTTTTTTTTTCCTTCCCAGGTTAGATTTCCTACTGCCAGCCACTCTCACACTTCCCAAACCAGGGCTGCAGATCAGCCAGCAACAATGAACAGCACTATCTAGTGGTCCACTTTGGCATATTCCTTCCATCTTAACTTTCCCTTTAATTGAAGCGCTCAGTGTGCCATGGCTTTAAACATGCATAATGTCCTATTCCAAAAGACACCAAAAAGTGTCATTGCCTCATTCTTACACATCCTGAGACATGCACAGTGCATTTTCCCCTTATGCCCCTGAAATACACATCGAAAGGAAGTATTTGTTGTGATTAGACAGGTGACTAACTCAGCTAACGGCAGAGCAACATGATTCAACAGGAACAGCAGCACAGTTATTTGCTTCCAAGACTTTATTCCCAGGTTTGTGTGTTCACGGCTTGTAAGAAAGAAAAATTCTTCACTCCTTCAACTCCCATTGAAATTAATGAGAATAAGAGCACTCAGCACTTTGCAGGAGAGGGCCCTCTGCCAGTCGTGGTAATTACCAATCCTGGAGCACAACACAGTTATTGGGGATGGATGGAAGGAGCTGTCTCAGAGGGGTACCATCCAGAATCCTTCCCTCACCTTTCTCATTCTTTTGGTTTCCCCTTGACCTTCCCTGGGGCCAAGAGGAGCTGCAAGTGTCTCCCTCCAGAGCTGAGCAGTGCCACTTCTTAAGGCTATCGGAAGGGATGGCTAGAGATGCTGTCACTAACTTCAAAAAAGAACAGGAGTACTTGTGGCACCTTAGAGACTAACAAATTATTTGAGCATAAGCTTTTGTGGGCTACAGCCCACTTCATCAGATGCATAGAATGGAACATACAGTAAGAAGATATATATACACATACAGAGAACATGAAAAGGTGGAAGTTGCCATGCCAACACTAAGAGGCCAATTAATTAAGATGAGCTATTATCAGCAGGAGAAAAAAAAGTTTTGTAGTGATAATCAAGGTGGCCCATTTCAGACAGTTGACAAAAAGGCGTGAAGATACTTAACATGGGGAAATAGATTCAATCTGTGTAATGACCCAGCCACTCCCAGTCTATTCAAGCCAAAGTTAATGGTATCTAGTTTGCATATTAATTCAAGTTCAGCAGTTTCTTGTTGGAGTCTGTTTTTGAAGCTTTTCTGTTGCAAAATTGCCACCTTTAAGTCTGTTACTGAGTGATTAGAGAGGTTGAAGTGTTCTCCTACTGGTTTTTGAATGTTATGATTCCTGATGTCAGATTTGTGTCCATTTATTCTTTTGCGTAGAGACTGTCCAGCTTGGTCAATGTACATGGCAGAGGGGCATTGCTGGCACATGATGGCATCTATTACATTGGTAGATGTGCAGGTGAACAAGCCCCTGATGGTGTGGCTGTGATTAGGTCCTATGATGGTGTCACTTGAATAGATATGTGGACAGAGTTGGCATCGGGCTTTGTTGCAAGGATAGGTTCCTGGGTTAGTGTTTTTATTGTGTGGTGTGTGGTTGCTGGTGAGTATTTGCTTCAGGTTAGGGGGCTGTCAGTAAGCGAGGACTGGTCTGTCTCCCAAGATCTGTGAGAGTGAGGGATAATCTTTCAGGATAGGTTGTAGATCTTTGATGATGTGCTGGAGACAGACTAACACGGCTGCTACTCTGAAACCTGTCACTAACTTCGTTCATCCTACGGGCTGAGCATGCCACCTCCGCTGCACTCACAATTGACAACTGAAATGGACATTCACTACCAGTGCAGCTGAAGAAAACTTTTTGCCAAAGTTAAAGATTTAGGAACAGATTCTAATCCCAGTTACACCAGTGTAAATCAAGAGTAATGCTGCTGGCTTGAATTTCTCTGGCTTTGCACAGGTGTAAAAGGGATCAGAAGCTAACCTTTATTCTTCATTCAGTTCACAAAGGATTTTATGAAAACATATTTTGCAGCATAGGTGAATCACAAGATATGTTTGTGACAAAACACGAAATGCAGAGATAGGAAGAAATTACTAGATTACACCACTAAAATGTCAGAGAAATAATAGATGTACTAGCTTGCAAAAGCAGCAGGAAACCCATTACCTTAACATGATAAGTGCCACCTTAAAATGAATCCTTGTGTACAACTAAAAGGCTATTTTTGTACAGAGGTAGGGGAAATTAACAAAATTTCAAGCATAGGGGCTTGCAAACAGGATAATCATATTCGTAAACTAATGTGTTTGTCACTACGATACTTGTTCAATGAATGCAATTAGGTGACTAAGAGATACAAGTATGGTATGACGACGTCCATTAAATAGAAATATATGTTAGTCTCAACATTTCTTGGAAGACTATATTCAATGGCTTTTCTAGTGTTTAATCCCAAGAGGCTTTACCTTTAAAATCCCAAAGTCATGGCAGGTAAACACATTGAATTTGCTTTATTCACTTGCAAGGATTAACATTCAATATGGGAAGCTTCCCTCTTTATACAAACAGGTGACGGAGTTATTGCTGCAGAGATACTGTTGTGTACTCTTACAAGAATGGAATCAGTGAGACAGCCCAAGCAAGGGTGAGTAATGATGCATATTTCCTGGAATGAGTGTCAAAAAAGAGCAATCATGAAGAGGCTGGGACTTCAAAAATCTCAAGATTTGCAATGCTGTTAAATGAAAAATTATTCAGTGGCAAAGGTAGGTATGATTTGTAACAAAGCTTTTAAGGAGATGAGCCCAAGCCCTGCACTGGAGCAGCCCAGATGGTGCTCAATAGTCCAGATAATTGCTTGGGTCAATTCAAAGTCCCTAGCTACAACGGCAAGAATACACGTTTATGAACACTATTTGTACATAAGTAGTGCCTAGAGGCCCCAGCTGAAATCGGGGGGCCCTGGATTGGGCATTACATAAATACATAGTAATATACAAGACAGACAAAGGGTGAGAGAAAGGCAGTATTATTATTTCCATTTTACAGTTGGGGAACTGAGGCACAGAGGGATTAAGTGACCCACCCAAGGTCACACAGGAAGTCTCTGGCAGAGCCAGGGAATGCACTCCAATCTCCTGAGTCCAAGCCCAATGCCTTACACACAAGACCATCCTCCCTCTCTGTTTGACACCTTAGTCATTAGAACAAAAAGCCTTCTAGATCAAACCACTGCTATTATAAAAACACATTGAGGAAGTTGCAACAATATTTGGAGAAAATGGCCTGCTTAAAAGAGAAATCTGATTTCATGCCATTCATTTGCACTTCCTGATTTACTCTAGTTATCCCAGAATGCATCAGATTCATTTTTTAAGAGAGAGAGGTGATAAAAATGTTGCAAGTTTACAAATCAAAACTGAATATTATTTGTTTTTCGCTGCCCTTGCTGGTGTATTGGGAAAAATCCTATCCTTACATGAAATACATTTTTTCAAAGACACTAAAATAAAATCAATAACTGGAAATTAGCATGGTCTTTAATCTGATGCTGCAATATCTGGACAGAAGGGTGTTAAGTTTTTGCAAAAAGTCCAATACTGAAAACAAGTTTTTATTTATACTTAAACAAACCTAATAGCTGTGATCACTATGGATTGCAAAGGTCACTACATAAACCAGTCCCAGTAATTACTGTTATTTGTTTTTCTTTCTGCAACAGTATTAAGAGAACAGTTATAATTTACAGAATGATTAAACATTTCAATTAATATTACTTCCTCTTGTCAAGTGCATTCTGGATGGACTGTTGTGCAATTTATGTGGTTAATCTGCAGGGCAGAACTTCATTTCCTACACAAAGGTTTACTTTACTTGTTGAGCATGGAACAAATCTTCATTTTAAAATCTATGCTTTTTGTCACTCAAAGTATAGTCTGCAATTTGTTATTTAGGTCATTTTAAATTCACAGCCCGAGTCTCAAAACTACTGCCAAATACTGTCTACCTGGCCTCCTATTCCTTTTTAATGCACTTATCACTGCAGTGTCTAACCCCAGGCTCTCTGAGTCATTTTTATAAACATTTATAGAAATTACTAAGTGCACTTGGTTTCCATGAGGGAAAAACACAATTTTACAAAATAATGTTCTCATCAGACCCATTTTATACCCACGGCACTTCCAGCCTTCAGTGATGATGATGTTCTTGGAAGCAGGTTCTTGGAGATTTTAAATTAGGTTATTGAATGTATGTCTCCTCTGATCCTGCTTGGTCTGATCAAAGGAGCAAATTTTACTTTAAAGCTGGAAAGGTCACATATATAAAACTTTGCCTTTCAAAACATCCTTCTTTTTTGATTACTCTGCCTTCATTGTTAAACTCCTAAATTACTATTAACTAGGTACGTGAGCCATTATATGGATTGGGTAGAACCGTACTTGTAATAGAAGAAATGAACACATGTGTGATAGCTGAAGTTAGAGCAGTAACTGACTGATGAGAGCACATGGGAAGTGGGCCCCTTTGAACCACTTAAGGAGGTTGCTATGTTCTGTATATTTTAGTCTTCAATTTATAGCTTCCATATTATCTTATCTAACAACCTTCCCTGCCTAATATAGCCCAGATATCAAAGTCCATGGGATGGGGTTCTGAAGGAAGAAGATGCTGCTAGGATCTCCTTGCAGCAAACCCCTTACACTGCAGTGAAAAGGTCACACAGGGGCCATCCCTAAACCTGGCAGATTGCTCAGGATCTATGGAAGGCCAGGACCAATCATGCAGGGACTCTGTGCTTCTGCAACAGCTAAGCCCCCTTGTCTCCCTGGCCTCATGGCTCCATTGGAACCCCATTGCCAGAAACCCTCCCTGGCCACAGCTCCAGAGATGGGATTATACAGGCTTAGGCAGTAGTATCTTTTCAGTGTAAGGCCCATCTCAGCATGCCCCCCCGGAGCTACACTGTGTGCTCCTCTGCTGCAGTGTATATGTGCGTGTGTATGTGTGTGCGCGCCTGCTCCAGGACTCTGACCAAAGGAAGTTATGTTCTCAGGTCACAAGAAGACATCACACACAGATCACTCATATCAAAATGCAATGGCCTCTTCAAAAAGGGAGAGACACAGAGGGGATGGGCCGAGGTACCTAGGAACATCCAAAGGAGGGATTCCCCCAGTGTTGGCGGGGAGAGAATGATGGCTGAATAGACAAGTTCAGCCCCTTCACCTGCCCTACCCCCAGCTCCACCCCAACATATGTTATAGCTCACATTATACCCACTGAGCAATGCAATGACAGTGAGTGTGTACGCACATGCAAGAGCATTTTAAAAATATTAATATATAAGCAAATACAGTACTTATGTGTTCTCTTCCCAAACCAGGAGCTCTGTCCACTCCTCTGCCTGCACCCCTCCCCTCAGGTCAAGGCTCTAGGTACCTTGTGTTGCCACCTCTGAGGTAAAAAACTCGAGGACATCAGGATGATCCTGAGCTCATAAACTGGACAGCTGGCACCATGTACAGAGCACCTTGACAAATACCTCAAAAAAAGAATGGCCCTGGGAAAACCTGGAGAGGTGGCAACCATACGGGCATCCTCCTCCCACACTCCCCACCCTGGGCAGGGCTCTGTATACCCCTTCCTCTCCACCTCCAACACCAGGGGCTCTTTATCCCCCAACAGGGACAGGGGACTCACCCCCTGGCAGAGGTACCTTCCCCTCTGGATTCCAAGTGGGAGCTCTCTCTCTCTTCTCGCCTGGGATGAAGTGGACATTTTTTGTAATTTTTTTTTATGAATCCCATGTGTGCCTCAGGTTCCCTCTATATTTTATATTGCTACCCCCATTTTTTTCTTTGATGTATTTTTCTGTACTGGGATGCACAGGCAACCAACTTCTTTCCTTATGCTCAGCCTAGTTCCACAGGCCAACGCATCTTTGTACTTTTAAGGGGTTGCAAAAGCACTGGAGGAAGCTCAACACACAATGTTGTAGGTTTCTACCTCCCCTCTCCCCCTCAAGGATTTTAAATCCACTTCTTAGCAGGCTATGATAGAAAGACTGGCTGAATAGACTAAAGCAGGGGTGGGCAACCTATGGCACGCGTGCCGAAGGCGGCATGCGAGCTGATTTTCAGTGGCACTCACACTGCCCGGGTCCTGGCCACCGGTCCGGGGGGCTCTGCATTTTAATTTAATTTTAAATGAAGCTTCTTAAACATTTTGAAAACCTTATTTACTTTACATACAACAATAGTTTAGTTATATATTACAGACTTATAGAAAGAGACCTTCTAAAAACGCTACAATGTATGACTGGCACGCGAAACCTTAAATTAGAGTGAATAAATGAAGACTCGGCACCCCACTTCTGAAAGGTTGCTGACCCCTGGGCTAAAGGCAGGTTCTGTCCATTTGCTGGTTCTCTAGCAGTTCAATACATCATAAAAGTACCTCACATTTGATTTCTTTTGAGTTTCATTCAGAAACTTAGAGCTAAATAAACCTGAAGTTAGGCCTCATTTTTCTGCCCCAACTCAAACTAACTTCTTCCCAAGTGGAAAATGTTGGGTAAGCATGGAATGAGATTCGAGATGGGAATGAGAACACAGGCCAATTCCTGTTGACAGTTACAACTGTGTAGCCTTATTGACTTCAGGGAGAACAGATTTTTTGCACAAGAATAGTTTTTGGTCAATTCTGCTTTTTCACACCTGGTATAAGCAGAATCTCATTCACTTTCCTCCCCTAAACTCTGAGCACTTTAAGAAAAGAAAGGGAAAAAAAAGGGGAAAAAAAAGCAAGGTCTGCTTGATTTACATATGCAAATGAAACAGGAAGCTCTCCCTTCATTCTACACCAGCCTTAAACAAACACAGGATCTGATGTAACAAGGGTGTCACTACATCAGCCTTGGTTGGACTGTTCTTTTGAAAGATCCTTAAAGGTTCTTTTAAGATGCTGATTTTCAGTGAAAGTCTTTTTGTTCAGGGGGGCAGAGAACACAACAGGGAATAGCTCTGTTTTGTGAAATCCTAGCCATTTAAAAGCTGAAAGGCTTTAGATTAAGTTTGTTTAATGTTTGTACTGTGATTTTGAAGAGCTAACATAGTACAGAAGTGCTAAATATTATGACTGGGCAACCATCTAAAGATCTGTGTCACTTCTAGCTGTTACCTTTTTCTTACAGTAAGCTTAAAACAAACAAATGCAAACCATAGGGGGTTGGTTCACACAGAACTCATGCTTAAAAAACCTCATGTCAGAGCTGCTGATCACACATTCTAGAATAGATAATACTTAGTCCTGCCACGAGTGCAGGGGACCGGACTAGATGACCTCTCAAGGTCCCTTCCAGTCCTATGATGCTAATTGTGGAAGAACTTGGTGACAGAATGGCCTGATGTGGTGAATCACTGGAGATTAACTACACAAACTGGGTATCATCCCACAAATAATATTTGGGTTCAATGTGAAAACAGTAATTCATTGTCCTCAGCCAGTGCAACACTGGGAGGCAGCTTTCAGAGCAAGACAGCCTAAAATACAATGCCACCCCATGTAATTTCCCCACTACTACTCCCTCTATTTCAGTGGATTTTACACCTGAGTGGTTTTCTTTTACATAATAAAAGCTGGCTGCCTCCCAGACTGCAGTCGGAGTGAGATAGGCTATGTGGCGTAGAGGCCATAGGTTGGGGGAAAGACCTGCAGGGCTTGGCTTTGCACTGTGCCATGTGGAGAGCTGAGGGTAGAAGCACAAGGCTGAAAGAGGTGAGCAGGATGGGGAATGTTGCAGTGTTCACTCTCATACAGATGAGCACTCCACTACCTAGGAGGAAGGAGGCCCACGAGAAGGACAGTGTAGCATCCCTCATGCTACCTCTTACTCAGAAGTATCTGTTTGAAGAATTGAGTGTAGTGAGAGTAGATTAAACTTGTTAATTTTACATAAATAAATAATATGTAAATGTGTGTGTAGATAAATGTTCAATGACTTCATTATTTTTTTTGCAATATGTAATTCATACTTAGGCCCTTCCCTCCCATTAGCCGTAGGCCCCTCATAACCATAATCCGACCCTGCCCATAGGATCTGGCAGATTGCAGGGGGTTCCTCCAAGAGATATTCCAAAGCTGGGGGCATCGCACTGATCCTGTGAATCCGTGACACCTCCGCAAACACAGCACAGGCTGGTGGGGACGCAGGCTGGTGGCAGAAAGAAGCTCTCCTCTGCCTTCTAGCTCCCCCTGATGGCTGAGTGTGGCACTGCTGAGCAGAGCCCTAGCACAGAGCAGGGGAAGGAGGAGACTGTTCACAGAGCTGAGGCAGTTTTTTTTGGTCTTCACCTCTTCCCCTTCCCTCCCTTCAGGGTTGGCTGAAAGTTGGAGGGAAAGGTCCCTTCTGGTTCCCCATTAAACTTACGGCCATTGGAATATCTGTTACCGAAAAGCGAACTTGACTTGGATTCTCTAGTCCTACACCTTGTGTGGTCCTTGACACCCAGGTTCAATTAGGACCACGTGGGTATGAAATGATACCAACAGAATTCTCCCTATGCTTACAGCTGTGGTAGCATTTATACCCTTTCTGCTGTCTCTTTACATCAGAGTCAATGACTGCATGTGGGGCAAAGCAGTGCAGAATTAGACCTTCCCACCACTTTTTGCTTGAAGGCAAGACAGCGAGGGTCAAATTCTTCTCAGTTACACCTAAAGCCAGTGGAGTTGCACAGGTGTAATTTAGAGAAGAATTTGGCTTCCAAATACCTACACTGGTTCTAATCCCTGCTCTGATGTGGACTCCTTCTATGGCTTTGGACAAGTGGCCATAATCTTTGGATCCCTGTCTGTGAAACATGTTGTAAAATCATAAAGACATCTGTGTCTAAAGACATGGAACTAACCTGACACATTAAAGAGACAAGGTGGGTGAGGTAATGTATTTTATTGGACCAACTTCTGTTGGTGAGAGAGACCAGCTTTCAAGCTACACAGAGCTCTTCTTCAGGTCTGGGGAACAATTTGTTCCACCTTGTATTTAGCTGTGACTCTCTGAGTATGTTTCCCAGACCTGAAGAAGAGCTCTGTAGAACCTCAAAAGCTGGTCTCTCTCACCAACAGAAGTTGGTCCAATAAAATATATTACCTCATCCACCTTGTCTCTCTACTATGTCAGGTTAGTTCCATGTCTTTAGACGCAGATTGTCTTTATGATTTTACAACATGTTTCACCACAGCTACAACAACACGGCATATCTCTGCTATCAGCCTTATCACTACTCATCTGATGGAACCCCCTCTCCAGGGTCTGTATGCTCTTTTAGGGAGCAGGGATGCCTATGTAAAGTGCCTACCACAGTGAAGCCCCAATCCTGTTTAGCTGCTACTGAAATATAAACAATAATAATGAGTGAGGGAGTCTCTCATCATAGGTAAACTGGGGTGGTGCTAGTATTAATGGCATAATGCACTTTTTGATGAAGAAAAGTGCTCTGAAATTTCCAGTTAAGGAAGGTGTTTTATACCAGTGGCTCTCATCTTTTTCAGTACAATTTTGCAAAGAAAAATACAGTAAGCTCAAGTTTGACACTAAATGCTAATGAGTTCAGCGATTGTTTCATGCCAGGTCAACTAATCAGGAAACAGCAGAAAATTAATGCTGAGAAACAGAAAACACCTTTTCAATCTCACAAACCTATTCATGTGGCCAGGGGTTAAGAAACTAATTCAGAACAGCCTGAAGCAATTGCCTAAAAGGGAGTTAAGACGTGAAGCACGTTGCAGAGTATCTGTTTGATTATATACAGGACTGGAGTTTGCATAAGGTGGGTTTGGATTCTATCAATTAATTCTTCTGATGGCCTTACAACTTTGGAGACAAATGAAAATATCTATTCAGCTGCTGAGAGCTATCTGACCAGATACCACAGTAATGAACTACTCCTTGTGGACAACTCCATTCAGGTGAATTAGCTAATTGTGACAGTTAGTTCTGTAATTCTGCCATTCTGGCAGGTTCCCTGCCAGCAATGGAGTTCATCTTCGGAAAAAGCAAACTCCTGGTGCCAAAGAATAGAGCAGGAATAGTGGGGCAGTCTATTTAAAAAAAATAGCTGCCATGTCTTGTTAATATCATTTGCAGATACACCACACAAGAACAGATGGATGCTGGACTCTGTGGAAATTAAAGGGGGGGGGAAGAGGTTGGAGAGGGTTTCAGCAAAGAAAGGGGTGAAAAGAGGGCAGACTTTCAGCAGTCTCAGAATCAGCATTCATACTCTTATTCATGTGCTGTATTTTGCTCCCTTTTAAATCATCCTTCTAGGGACACAAGATGCCAGGAGTAACAACACCAGGAATATGTTGTGGGGTTTGAAATGCAAGGGACTTGCCTGTCACCAACAGTAAGCAGCAATTTGACACAAGTCTTACCAGCAAATATCTTCTGCCATCACCATCTCCTCACCCTACAGCTGTGAAACAGAGCTTAGATGCAGTAAGCTTTCTAGAAAACCCTAAAATGGAGTGACAATCCAGAGCAACACCATGGTAAACAGTCATGAGAATTAGAGCTGGTCTCTCCATTTCTTTCACTGAATTATTAACTTTTTCCTCTGTACAATCAAAAGCAGCATCCCCTTTCTGTTTTATTTCAGATTCTAGTGTTCCCCTCCCTGTACTTTGAAGCACAATTCACTCCACCCACAGACTGATCTATTTTATTCCTTTCCTTTAGGCTTAATCTTTTCTCAGAAGCCCAGGTGATGGCTTTATGTCCCTTCATCACAGGGACTTGAAACTCAGTTTTCTAATGACTATCTGTGCCTTCCAGGTGACCTCATTACTCCTGTGTCACACTGTTGTTCAATACCCTGTGGTACTGTATATTCTACAGTTCAGGTCTGCTTGTTGCTTTGCTTGCTTTGCTCTTGGTTGCCTGGGTACATTTCTGGTATCCCCATATTGTAAGGCTTACCTGCAGCGTTGTTTAGAATATCTAGCTGTGAGAAACATTTGTCAGCAGAGGCAGCTCATGAAGTTCCAATGATTTAACATTAATAAACCCCACCTCGATGCAATTAAGCGGGGGGTGGGGTTCATTTCATCATGGTGACAGTGATTGAGTTTATCTGAATATTTTGATTTGATAATTGGGTTCCTATTCTGACATCTTAGCTCATTCACTTTCAGTGTAAATCAACATGATTGGTTTATTTTAGCTGAAATAATTCACCAAACTCTAAAGAATTGGGCTCAACCAGAGCTCTGGATACAAACATCCCTAAAGAAGTTTGGGTCTGGTTCATAGTGTCGGAGAAAAACACAGTTCTCACTCTTTTGGTTGGGTGCAGCAAATCAGATACTTTATTATCTCTAGCAATTGCGTGGAGGGAGAGAGCTGAACAGGTCTCTCAACAGGTAAACAATTACAGCAAGCATTTATACCTTTGTTACATACAATAATAAGCAGCAGCTGCATTTTGTTTATACATAGGTCATCCTGATAGCTTCTTTTTCACATCTATTTAGACTCTAGTCTACATTCCATATTTATCTACAAGGTCACAACAACTTCTCACACAGTTCTTTCCCACTCGCCTCACACAATCCTCACTTCTACAAATCTCGCGTTATTAGGGTTACAGCTAGCCTGACTCTTGCTCACAGCTAGCCTGTTTGCATTGAAATCCCCTTCCAATCCCTGTCAGGCCTTGCTCTACTTCCACAATAGCCTTGTGGCCCTAGCCCGTGTCTACTGTTGTAAGGCAAGGCAGGTGCTATCATTTTTTGAGTCTGGTGAATGAAACGTAAGCTGCCAGGAACCCATTCACTGTCTCCTTCAGTAAGGGTGGCAAAGGCAGCCAAACCCCTACATGCAGCATACTTAAATAAGCAAGATCAACACTTCTCTAAAGCTCCCAAGCTGTTGCCATGGACTGATTGGCTGGACAGTAGCTAGCACAGCACAGAGAAAAGCTGAGTTTTACAGTGCATGCCTCCTGGAGAAATACTGGTATTTCTGAAAGATGACATTGCTGACTGGCAAAAACTGGGGAGAAGACTTTGCTTAATATTTGGATACAACACAACAAACAATTCCTAGCTGTAGCCTGACTTTGTACAATACATACAGTCTACAGCAAACACATCTGCCTTAGTTATTTAATATCATTGTTGCCACACTACACCAGATGTAGTTCCTAGAACTTAATTTACACTTTAATATTAGAGAGACAAGGTGGGTGAGGTAATATCTTTTATTGGACCAACTTCTGTTGGCAAGAGACAAGCTTTTGATAGAAGATATTACCTCACCCACCTTGTCTCTAATATCCGGGAACCGACACAGCTACGACACCACTGCATACTTTAATATTAGTAAATCAAACAAAGTCAACAGTATCAGACTACAAAACCTCAACACTGTACTTGTAACTGTAACTTTCTGAGCATTTCCTTTTTATGCTCCTGACTTTGGAACAGCTGAGAGAGAGACTGCACCCCAGAGAATCTATCCCCTGTTTACTCTAAGCCTGGACAGAACTTCAGGAGTTTAGTTAGTGTTGGGTAAATATCATGCAGGGTAGAAATGAGCAATGAAGGTCATATTTTCTGTACATCACCATCTAGTCTCAGGGCTTTGATTTAAGGTGCTCCCACTAACTGGGAACAAGCAGTAACCATTTCTGAGGCAGTGGTACAGTATTTGTTGCCTTCCGCTGAGCCAGATTAATGAGGAGTTATTTTATCAGTAACATTTGACATTTATATTTCATCCCAAACGCTCACAGAAAGCTTCACATAATACACACATAGCTTTGCACAGAGAAACATGCACATATAAATAATACTCTTCAATGTAATATTTTCAAAATCAAAACTGGCCCCAAAACAAATAGAGCAGCAGATTAAATTTACTATTGATGTGGGTGTTAAAATAGAACTGGAATCTTGGCTCCATAACCTTTAATAAAAACTAAAGACCTCTCCATTCCAAACTGTTGCTGCAAAGGAAATTAAAGCTGCTGTGTTATAAAGGCACAAATGGACTTGGAACACTATGCGGAAACTTCTGATTAATTACTGCACATGCTGGTTGGGTACAGATGGCTCCAGCTTAGCAGTGACATATGAACCTCGATACACTAAGAGAGGATTTCCAGACACGCTCAATAAGAACATTGATCCTTCAGATGAGTCCTGGGCCACTAGCCGTGCAGAGAAATTGTAGCTCGGAAACACTTGAAAAAGTAAATACAGATTCTAGTGAGGAAGCAGGTGGGATGAATCAGCTGCTCCCTAGGCACCCACTGGGGGGCAGTATTTCGGTAAGGCTCAAAGTGCAAAGGGACAAAAGGAGGGAGGAGGACATTGAACTTCTAAACCGGTTCCACTCTCATCCTTTTAAATTTTGTTTGCAAGTTAGAATGTTGAACTGCCCCTCCCCATATTAAAAGGGAGATGCTTCTCTGTGGAAAGAGTGTTACTAAATGGAGAATAGGAAGAAATGAAGAGGGCAAAGCACTTTAGGAGGGTAAGAAATAGCACCCAGAAACCCCCAGCACACACTGGCAATGCCCCCTCCCCACTCTCCCATCTCCAATAACACCGTTAAACACATTGGATCCTAATTCTCCACTGCCTTTCACCTAGCGCACACATTTTCACCTGTGCACACTAGGGGTAAAACAATACCCGACCAAAAAGATTTCATCCCCACTTCGCACAGGAGTAAAGGGCTACACTAGGTGCGGGAGAACATCACCCACTTGTAAAACTGCTTATGAGGCTAAAAGAGCACTTGGAATAGATAACCCCATATACATGCTCAGATGCGTCCTTAGAATTACCTCTGCCCTCCCACCCAAAATAATGCCCCCCTTATAATAGTCATACATACCATGTGGCAAAAGCATCCCCCTCTAAAAAGAATCCCCTCCTGGTTCCAGGTGCTGAGCCTTTTTTCATTTTCCACTGGAGGCTAACCTACAAGAGCACTTATATAGCCTAGAAAATGTCCCCACTGTTACTGATGAGAGCAAAGTCTCCTGGGGTGCATTAGCTCCATATCAGGTGGGCAGGCAGCTGATGGAAAATTAGCAGGCTCAGAGCTCTGGGACATGAGTAGACTAACAAGTGGAAGAAAAAATGCACAGCTTGAACATTAAGAAAATTGTTTGCTTTTGATCGTTTATTTTAAATGATACATTGGGGAAGCAAATTGGAGTCTAAGGGACTCAATGCTTCCTGTAAATGATGGCCCTGATTCTGTTTTCATGCCACTTTTACACCTGGTAATGTCACTGGAGCTACCTGACTGACACTAGTGTAAAAGAGACCAGAACCACGGCCAATGCCTGTTATGCAGGTGGATGAAGGAGAGGGAAAAAATGGAGTGAAAGAAAAATGAAAGAATGAGAATAGAAGACCAGGGCAGGGGATGGCAAGGAAAGGTAGGGAGAAGGAAGGTGTCATGGCGGAGGTATTGGGGAGGGTAAGAATGGTCCAGTAGTTAGTACATGCAAGTAGGAGCCTGAAATCCTGGATTATATTTCTTCTGTCCACTGGCTCCATGTGTATCCTTGGGATTCTCACCTGCAGGACCTTGAGGGCCAGTTTTGGGTGCTTCCAAAACAGGGGGCATTTTGAAAGTCAGCTAATGGGAAGGCGTTGTTTTTTGAAAGTGAGATGTGATTGTTGGAGACCCTGTGTTAAAACCTAGAAGATGGGGGGAGGAGGTTAAAATCTAGTTAGAATTTTCAAAAGTCTTTCTGATGCCAAGATGGCGAAGAGGTAAAAGATCACCTTGATCTATAAACAGGTTATGTAAAGCTGTCAATAAAAATAAGCACAAAACGAAGTCAAAGGAATTACATGCATTGAGTTTACGTAAGCTGTGATGGTGGAATGACCTCCAAGTAGCCTGATGTCTGAACAATAGATCAGAAATTCCTTAAAATGTCAAGATACTCCTGAGTTTAGAGCACGAGAAATAATCTGGATGAGAGATAAAACAGTGATAGTTGATCAGTTGGAGGAGACCAATGTTATGCTCATATAAAGCACACGGGACCTTTATAGAGGAAGGTAAATACGCGCATTTATTGAGAATACACTAGTTAGCATATGCTTTTCAGTCACACACACATACACATAGTCTCTTGCCAGCTGATGTTTATAGTTACCAGTCCGGAGTCTGGATCAATCTAGTGGCCAGCCAGATTGGTCGCAGAGGGGAGCGGGGTTCTATCGGTCGTGATCCGATGCTCCTGGAGTGTGGCAAGACGAACCCAAAGTCCCATGGCCAAGCACCCTGTTCTTATAGGTTATTTTCTCTGTTGAAGTCTATGGATTTTGCTGTGTCAGTTTGTGACCGGTTACTTCTTAATTGGTGTAAACATTCCAATACACCGCCGAGAGGGTCATCCTGTCCTTTGTTCCAATTTAATCAATTGTCCTTAGGGGTGCCAGCCTTCACCTCAGGGTCGTCAATCTGCCCTTCATTATGGATGCGCATTGATGATTCTTTGATGTCCTTTAAGTCTCTTCACTCCTTCTTCCTTGACTCTGGCTATAACAATGGCCTTCACAGCTTATCTTTTCCTGATGCATACATTCCTCATTCACACAAACAGATTGAGAATACAAACAGTAGTATTTTATATCGAGCAAAAAGACATTGCAAATTAAACCTTGCTAAGTTATACAATCAATAACCAAGACAATTTACATTGAGACCCAGGCCTTCAATGTTCCTCTAATCCAGGGGTCGGCAACCTTTCAGAAGGAGTGTGCTGAGTCTTCATTTATTCACTCTAATGTAAGGTTTCGTGTGCCAGTCATACAGTTTAATGTTTTTAGAAGGTCTCTTTCTATAAGTCTATAATATATAACTAAACTATTGTTGTATGTAAAGTAAATAAGGTTTTTTAAATGTTTAAGAAGCATAATTTAAAATTAAATTAAAATGCAGAGCCCCCCGGACCAGTGGCCAGGACCCGGGCAGTGTGAGTGCCACTGAAAATCAGCTTGCGTGCCGCCTTCGGCACACGTGCCATAGGTTGCCTACCCCTGCTCTAATCTATTTAACATAGACACAATACAAGATCCTCTCTCTTACTTACTAAAACCTTAAAACAAAGAAATGTATATTTAACTAGAGTGCCTAATTTGTAATACATATAGGAAACCATAGTAGACATTAGAACTTATCCTAAAACAAAAGGGTGACCATAATCAGTCAGAAGGATTGTTCTGGTCTGTCATTCCTTTCTGCTATTCAAAAAGGGTGGCTGACAGGATGAAATCAAATCATACATTAATTCTTATGGGACATTATAAAATCCTGCTCCTACACCAAAGCATGGTAGCCAGATAGAGTCCCAGCCCGGGAAAGTAGTCAGAGTCTGGAGGACGAAGTTCATCTATTTGTGGCCTGCAGCACATGAATGAGGTTGCACCAGTCAGAAGCTTTTTATTCTATTGTATCCCTTCTCTTCAACTCTTGAAAAGTGCATAGCTAGGGCCCTACCAAATTCATGGCCATGAAAAATGCATCATGGACTGTGAAATCTGGTCTCCTCCCATGAAATCTGGTCTTTTGTGTGCTTTTACCCTATACCAGGGGTCTCAAACTCAAATGACCTCGAGGGCCACATGAGGACTAGTACATTGGGCCGAGGGCCGCATTTACTGACACCTCCCCCCCCGCCGCCCTCGGCCCCACCCCCACTCCACCCCTTCCATGAGGCCCTGCCCCTGCCCCGCCTCTTCCCACCCCTTCCCTGCCCCCATTCCAACCCCTTCCCCGAAATCCCCACCCCAACTCTGCCCCCTCCCTGCCCCCAGGGGGCACAGGAGGGGTGTGGGGTGCGGTGGGGGCTCGGAGCAGGGGGTCGGGGTGTGGCGGGGGTTCAGGGCAGGGGGTCGGGTGCAGCAGGGGGCTCAGGGCAGGGGTGTGGCGTGTGTTCAGGGTAGGGGGTGCAGCAGGGGGCTCAGGGCAGGGTGTCGGGGTGTGGGGTGTGTCGGGGGCACAGGGCAGGGTGTCAGGGTGCGGGGTNGCTCGCGGGCCGCATGCGATAGCCCTGCGGGCCGCATGCGATCGGCCCACGGGCCGCGTGTTTGAGACCCCTGCCCTATACTATGCAGATTTCACAGGGGAGACCAGTGTTTCTCAAACTGGGGGTCCTGACCCAAAAAGGGGATTGCAAGATTATTTTAGGAGGGTCACGGTATTGCCTCCCTTATTTCTGCGTTGCATTCGGAGCTGGGCAGCCGGAGAGCGGCGGCTGTTGGCCGGGTGCCCAGCTCTGAAAGAAGCGCCCCGCCAGCAGCAGCGCAGAAGTAAGGGTGGCAATACCATACCATGCCATTCCACCATTACTTCTGTACTGCTGCCTTCAGAGGTGGTGTCCAGAGAGTGGCAGCTGCTGACCAAAGGCCCAGCTCTGAAGGCAGCAGCACAGAAGTAAGGGTGGCAATACCACACCATGGCATCCTTACATCTGCACTACCGCTGGCGGCGGCTCTGCCTTCAGAGGTGGGCTCCCGGCCAGCAGCCGCCACCTTCTGGCCGTCCAGCTCTGAAGGCATCGCCACCGCCAGCAGCAGTGCAGAATTTAGGGTAGCAGTACAGTACAATAACCTTGCGACCCCCTCACAACTCCTTTTTGGATCAGGACCCCTAAAATTACAACACTGTGAAATTTCAGATTTTAATATCTGAAATTATGAAATTTCTGATTTTTAAAATCCTATGACCGTGAAATTGACCAAAATGGACCGTGAATTTGGTAGGGCCCAATGCATAGCAAATAACTGTTGTGTGGGAATGACTGAACCACTCTTCTGAGGGTCAGATCAGAAAGATTTGCACTTCCTTGTGCTGCTCCTTTTTTCAGCACCCAGAAGCAGCTTTTCACTATGTGACATTCCTCATTCATTGATGCTATAAAATTTTGCACTAGGTTTAGCATCTTCCTTTAAAGCCACTACATAACCACCACTAGGGAAGGTAAAGTATCCACTAAAATCTGATTCTTTCTGAAGCAACTATTCAGGACCAGACAGGCCGATACTTTTCTCCATGCTCTGCTTTTTGCTTTGGGTCGCAAAACCAGACATGCGGTTAATTTCTGCCTATCATACTCCACTGAGTAGTTCAACTGAAGTCAATTGACTACATGGCTGAGTAGTATATTACAGTGCCACTGAATTTAGTACATCATGGGAGTGAGCTGAAGTCAATGCAACTACTCACATTAGCAGTTTTGGGCCAACTCCATGGTGCCAAAGGCGTGTGCAGAGTCTGTGGGTCTGCAGCCATGGAATTTACTGTATCGTAGCATTAGATTATGCTAGATTATAGCATTATAAATGGAAGGAAGGATTGTCTAGTAGTTAGAGCATTAAGCTAAGATTTGGGAGACTTGGAGTTCAATTCCCAGCTCCTCTGCATACTATGTGACCTTGGGCAAATCACTTAGTCTCTCAGTTCTCCATTTGTAAAATGGGGATAACAGCACTGCCTCATCTCACAGTGGTGTTTTTAATAAGATGTTAAAGATTTGGAGGCATACAAGGGACCATGTAAGTACCTCTGTCTGGAAGCATAAATGTTAAGATTTTTTGGAAAGTTAAAACTAATACGACTTTCTCATAAGTGTCACATACGGGACTCTGCTTTTAATAATTTGTATTTCAATATTATCCCTATGTAGTGGAAACAACCAACCAAAACAAAACAGGAAGAAAGACCAGAATGGTCCATTCCTGGGAGGGGCATGGGGGGGGTTCCACCTAATCAGGCATGTTTCCTCTTAGCCCACTGGCTCTTGGCAGAACTGACTAGAGCCTCTTTAGTAAATAAGGTGCATAATAGCACTTCAAAAACACCCACTCAGAAAAGTTACTACATGAAATGTCATTATATTACATTCTCCATGGGAAAAATAAAACATTTCATGTAGTGAATCATCTGCTCGCCACATTGTCAGCTGAGATATTTTGTCATCAAAAAGGTTAAGGTGAAAACAACCCTCTTCAGGTCCAGTAGAGAACAAATGGGGTGAAGAGGGAAATCTATTTCCATATTTCTTTTCTTCTAGCTATTTTACATGGGCTGTTTCCCATGACACAGCTGCCTCTGTTATCTTTACTGCTCATTTACATTTTAATGGAGGTCCTGTTGAATATCCAATTACAGCCAAATTTGTTACATTTATTAATCTTTCTAAATTAAAACTGCAGTGAGGTCAGAGAAGGTTATTTTCACTGAAAACATACCTCTGTGCATGCTTAAATTTTCTATGGGACATAAAGGCATTATGTTAATCCAGAGCACATCTAATTGAAAGGATTAGTAACTATGGGTACGTCTACACTACGGGATTACTCCGAACTTACGGAATTCGATTTTTTGCAACCGATTGTATAAATTCGATTGCACGCGGCCACAGTAAGCAGATTAATTCGGCGGTGCCGAGACTAGCGTCGAATTCCGGAGCGTTGCAATGTGGGTAGCTATCCCATAGCTATCCCATAGTTCCTGCAGTCCCCCCCGCCCATTGGAATCCTGGGTTGAGATCCCAATGCCTGATGGGACAAAAAACATTGTCGCGGGCGGTTCTGGGAACATCCTCCCCCTCCCTCCGTGAAAGCAACGGCAGACAACCGTTTCGCGCCATTTTCCTTGGTGAACTGTGCAGACGCCATACCTCGGCAAGCATGGAGCCCGCTCAGCTCAAGACAGCAGTCATGAACATTGTAAACACCTCGCGTATTATCGTGCAGTTTATGCTGAACCAGGACCAGAAAAGCCAGGCGAGGAGGAGGCGGCTACGGCAGCGCGGAGATGAGAGTGATGAGGACATGGACATGGACAGAGAATTGTCTCGCGCCATGGGCCCCGGCGCTTTGGAGATCATGTTGTTAATGGGGCAGCTTCTCGCTGTGGAATGCCGATTCTGGGCCCGGGAAACGAGCACAGACTGGTGGGACTGCATAGTGTTGCAGGTGTGGGACGATTCCCGGTGGCTGCAAAACTTTCGTATGCGTAAGGGCACTTTCATGGAACTTTGTGACTTGCTTTCCCCTGCCCTGAAGTGCCAGAATACCAAGATGAGAGCAGCCCTCACAGTTGAGAAGCGAGTGGCGATAGCCCTGTGGAAGCTTGCAACACCAGACAGCTACCGGTCAGTCGGTAATCAGTTCGGAGTGGGAAAATCTACTGTGGGGGCTGCTGTGATGCAAGTTGCCAAAGCAATCGCTGAGCTGCTGCTACCAAAGGTAGTGACTCTGGGAAATGTGCAGCTCATAGTGGATGGCTTTGCTGCAATGGGATTCCCTAACTGTGGTGGGGCGATAGATGGAACCCATATCCCGATCTTGGCACCGGAGCACCAGGGCAGCCAGTACATAAACCGCAAGGGGTACTTTTCAATGGTGCTGCAAGCAATGGTGGATCACAAGGGACGTTTCACCAACATCAACGTGGGATGGCCGGGAAGGGTTCATGACGCTCGCGTCTTCAGGAACACTAGTCTGTTTAAACGGCTGCAGCAAGGCATTTACTTCCCAGACCGGAAAATAACCATTGGGGATGTTGAGATGCCTATCGTTATCCTTGGGGACCCAGCCTACCCCTTAATGCCATGGCTCATGAAGCCATACACAGGCAGCCTGGACAGTAGTCAGGAGCTGTTCAACTACAGGCTGAGCAAGTGCAGAATGGTGGTAGAATGTGCCTTTGGACGTTTAAAGGGTCGCTGGCGCTCGTTACTGACTCGCTCAGACCTCAGCCAAACCAACATTCCCATTGCTATTGCTGCTTGCTGTGTGCTCCACAATCTCTGTGAGAGTAAGGGGGAGACCTTTATGGCGGGGTGGGAGGCTGAGGCAAACCGCCTGGCCGCTGATTACGCGCAGCCAGACACCAGGGCGATTAGAAGAGCACACCGGGAAGCGGTGCGCATCAGAGAAGCTTTGAAAACAAGTTTCATTGCTGGCCAGGCTCCTGTGTGAAAGTTCTGTTTGTTTGTCCCTGATGAAAACCCGCCCCCTTGATTGACTCATTCCCTGTAAGCAACCCACCCTCCCCCCTTCGATCCCAGCTTGCTTTGAAAAAAATAAAGTCAGTATCGTTTAGAACTCATGCATTCTTTATTAACGGGTAATAAACATAGGGAGAGAACTGACAAGGTAGTCCGGGTGGGGTTTGGGAGGAGGATAGGAGGGAAGGAACAGGTCACTGAAAAAATTCAAAATAATGACAGCCTTTTGCTTGGGCTGTCCACTGGGGTGGAGTGGCAGGGTGCACGGAGCCCCCCCCCCCCCCGCGTTCTTACACGTCTGGGTGAGGAGGCTATGGAACTTGGGGAGGGGGGAGGGCGGTTATACAGGGGCTGCAGCGGCACTCTGTGATCCTGCTGCTGCCGTTCCTGAAGCTCCACCAGACGCCGGAGCATGTCTGTTTGCTCACGCAGCAGCCCCAGCGTTGCATCCCGCCACTTCTCGTCTCGAGCGTCCCTTCTCTCCTCCCGTTGGTCCCTTCTCTCCTCCCGTTGGTCCCTCATGTCCTCACGTTGGTCCCTCTTGTCCTCACGATCACTGGCATCTTTCCTGAACTTTGAGACCGTGTCCTTCCATTCATTCAAATGAGCTCTCTCATCGCGGGTCGATTGCATTATTTCTGAGAACATGTCGTCTCGCGTGCGTTTCTTTCGCCGCCTTATCTGGGAGAGCCTTCGGGACGGAGGAGGGAGGCTTGAAAAATTTGCAGCTGCAGGAGGAGGGAAAAAAAGGGAGAGAAGTATGTAAAAAGATACATTTTATAGAACAATGCTTATACTCTTTCACGGTGAACAACACTATTCACATTACATAGCACATGTGATTTCAGTACAAGGTCGCATTTTGCATCTTATATTGAGTGCCTGCGGCTTTGGTGTTAGAGATCACAGACGCAGGGCCGGGCAACAGAATTCGGCTTGTATGCAGCCATGGTAAGCCATTGTCTTTCGGCTTCTGCATTAAATCAGCGCCCTCCTTTCCCATAGCAAGCAAAGCCCATTAAGTGCTGCGGTTTTCCTGTTACCGTGCAGCAGCAGAAAACAAAATAACCCCCACCACCACCACCCATCCAATTCTGTGGGATGATCGCTTTACCCCTCCCCCCACCGCGTGGCTGGTATCAGGGAAGACCCCTGCTAGCCAAACGCGAAAACCTCAGCGCCATTGTCCACCCACTCCCCCCCGCCCGCTTGGCTAACTGCAGGGAAGGATTTCTTTTCAGCTACAGGCAAACAGCCCAGTAGGAACGGGGCCACCTCTGTCCCCTTAATTACATTCCCGTATTTCAACCAGGTTACCCTGAACGATATCACTCTCCTGAGGATAACACAGCAAGATAAAGAACGGATGTTGCTTGAATGCCAGCAAACACCGGGACCATACGCTGCCAAGCTTTGTCATGCAATGATACCAGATTACTTGCTGCTAGCATGGCGTGGTCAAGTGTCCTACCATGGAGGACGGAATAAGGCTGCCCTGCCCAGAAACCTTCTGCAAAAGCTTTTGGAGTACCTCCAGGAGAGTTTCATGGAGATGTCCCTGGAGGATTTCCGCTCCATCCCCAGACACGTTAACAGACTTTTCCAGTAGCTGTACTGGCCGCGAATGCATCCCAAGTCCCCAGGGCAAATTAATCATTAAAAAATGCTTGTTTTAAACCATGTTTGATATTTAAAAAGGTACACTCACCAGAGGTCCCTTCCAGGGGGTCTGCGATACCGCCTTGGGAGGGTTCGGAGGGTACTTCAGTCAGGGTGAGAAAAAGATCCTGGCTGTTGGGGAGAACGGAGTGCTGTGTGCTCTCCGCAAGCTCGTCCTCGTCCTCCTCCTCCTCTTCCCCGTCCGCAGAATCCTCATGCAAGGATGAGATTAACCCCTCCTCGGAGTCCACGGTCAGGGGTGGGGTAGTGGTGGCGGCGCCCCCTAGAATTGCATGCAGCTCCTCGTAGAAGCGGCATGTCTGCGGCTCTGCCCCGGACCGTCCGTTTGCCTCCTTGGTTTTCTGGTAGGCTTGTCGGAGCTCCTTCACTTTAACACGGCACTGATATGAGTCCCTATTGTGGCCTCTCTCCATCATGCCCTTGGAGATCTTGTCAAAAGTTTTTGCATTTCGTCTCTTGGACCGTAGTTCTGCTAGCACTGAATCCTCTCCCCATATAGCGATCAGATCCAGTACCTCACGTGTGGTCCATGCTGGTGCTCTTTTTCGGTTCTCGGACTGCATGGCTACCTGTGCTGTTCAGCTCTGTGTGGTCACCTGTGCTCTCCACGCTGGGCTAACAGGAAATGAAATTCAAAAGTTCGCGGGGCTTTTCCTGTCCACCTGGCCAGAGCATCCGAGTTTAGATTGCTGTCCAGAGCGGTCACAATGGTGCACTGTGGGATAGCTCCCGGAGGCCAATACCATCGAATGTCGTCCACACTAACCCTAATTCGAACCGGCAATACCGATATCAGCGCTACTCCCCTCGTCGGAGAGGAGTACAGAAACCGATTTTAAGAGCCCTTTAAATCGAATTAAATGGCCTCGTTGTGTGGACGGGTGCAAGGTTAATTCGCTATAACGCTGCTAAATTCGAACTAAAATCGTAGTGTAGACCAGGCCTCAGGTGCAGTGGGCTGATAAAGCTATTGCAGGTGCATGGCTTAACTGAGAGGCAGGTACACATGAACAGAGTACATTGGGAAATGCAGTTGCGGGGAGGATGAGGCAGTGTGAAAGCAAAGACCTGTAATCTAAATTAAAGACACATTTTAAACTTTTCCCTACTGCAGGGTAACCACCAATGTTCTACATTTCCAGCGCACTCTCAGCGTGAGTTCTCACAGA
The DNA here is from genome assembly GCA_003942145.1 of Platysternon megacephalum. Lineage (NCBI taxonomy): Eukaryota > Metazoa > Chordata > Testudines > Platysternidae > Platysternon > Platysternon megacephalum. Next base: position 2,355,992 of record QXTE01000179.1, read on the forward strand.
TCATCCTTCTTTAGAAATAGAGTCTGTAAAATGGTATCATGGGGGTTCCATATTATTATTAGAAATGGTCAAATCTGGGAAAAATTCCCAGGAAAATGTTCCCTTTCTTTGTCAAAAAAGTTTTGCTTCAAAATTTTCAACGTACTCCATTTAGTGAGCCTTTGTCTCACTACCCTGCATCTAGGGTAGTCATTTTCCACTATCCAAAGTGGGTGTAAAACCCTACCATTCAGATGCAGGAGCATGTTACGCTCACTTGGCACAGGTGTAGATGATGACACAAGGTCTGAGGTCATGAAGAATCAGGCCCATCAGGTGGAATGGGAGTAAGGAGTCTAAATACCTTTGTGAATCCCACCCACCATCTCTCAGTTACTCCAGTTTAAATTGGCTCAGTGTGCAAAGAAAATGATGCTATTTTCTAACTGCAAATCTGCAAACTCAGCTTGGGATCTGAATGGCAAAATGTGTTATTTCTAATTTACTCCGCATCACCAGTAACTCTGAGTCAACCACAAATGTTGTACTAGAGGTGTATTTAAGAATTAGTTGAAGTGTGCCCCTCTAATACATGTGGTGATACATTTCCAGTGACGATGCATGAATCCAGGAAAGAGCCCAGCGGACTATTTTAGTTGTAAACTGAGCACATTTAGTCTGCAATTCACTGAGAAACAATACACATGGAATCCCAGAGTGCCATTTTAACAATCTCTTCTCAGAGTAGAGCAGCACTTTATGTGGTTTATGGAACTAATGAACATATGCTGCCTCCGAACACTTCCTACTTCTGCTCTGTTGCCTTCTTCATTTGAGGATTCATTAACCAGAAAAAGCTGTAAACTCTCTAATATCCTAGGAGTTTCTGACTCAGATGAAAGGTTGGCAAGCAATAAAATGGCAAAAAACAACAACACACACACACAAAAATACTGAGTGTACAGACCTGGAACCACAATTCTGAAAAACCACATGGGTGTCCTAGTGATTCCTACCCAGCTGCAGTGCCAGGGGCAATCTCCTCACCTACCAAGCTATGCCCTGAGTAGTGGTGCCCTGAGTACAGCCCGCAGGCCCAGTGTGACCCATGAAATTTTACAGGGTAATCTGTGCATGGCCTCCTCTGTACTGCAGAGGCGCTGACCTACAGAGATTCTATCTTGCTTGGAGCCACATGGCTGTGTTGATTACGAGGTGGCATTGCAAATGTGGGCTAAATGAGTTGTACATTGTATTTAAGATAAGGGCAAATGTAATCTAGTCTATTTTTAAGCAAACGTAAACTGAGGCCCCAAGCTCCTGGCTAGCTGCCAGTGGGGCCCTTATTTGGGCAAAGTTTGACTACCACTGCACTAACACACTGGATTCTATTATTTTTTGTGTCCTCTTGGACCAGATCCTGGGACCAAACTCCCATTGACTTCAATGGGAGCACCATTAAACCCTGTGCAGGTTCTTCCATATCACATACCCCTTTGGGCCTGGAGTGTAAATGAGATGTAAAGGTGATCTCTTGCTGCAGGATGCCTCGAAGGACTGCTTTAAAACTCTCCATCAATTTTACAGACACTCTTAATATTTTTGTACCCACCTAGGTGCTGCCCTCTACTGCAAACGTTTAATGTTCACATAGTCATTTGTGCGCTCTCCAAGCATGACAGGGAAGAGAGGGACATCTTCCCGAGAAACAGTCTCCAGTAGAGGATGAAGAGTGGGTATGGATTTAATTAGGGTCCTCATGCTATCTTCAGCCTAATCACTTCACTTGTGCAGTCAATTGTTTTGGTTTGAGAATTAACCTAAAGAAAACTGCAGTACTTTACCAATCTGTGCTGGGGGACGGGCATGCCCACCCATTTAGTAAAATTAACATTGCTCCTCTCAGGTCCCTGGAGAAGTTTTGCTACCTGAAGAGTATGCTGTAATAGCATGCCACAATTGATGATGAGGGTACTCATCGCATAGCCAAGGCCAGCTCTGCATTCGGAATGCTGTCATACTGCCTGTGGAATGATAGGGGCATCAAAAGAAGCACTGAGCTAAATGTCTGTCGGGTGCTTGTGCTCACAACACTTCCATATAGTTGTGTGACATGACAGCATATCACCACCACATCAGGAAATTTGGTCATCTCCACATGTGCTGTATTCAGCCTATTTGCAGGGTCAAACGGTGGGACAAGATTCCCAATATTGAAATCCTTAGTCATTGTCGGATGTTTAGCATTGAAAGCATGCTCATAAAAGCTCAACTGTGATGTATGGACAGCTAAAGAATACCCAAGGCCATATTTTATGGTCAGATACAGCAAGGCACCTGTTCTCAAGGGTGGCCAGCACAAGCGAGATAAAGACACACTGAAGTCAAACTTGAAAGCATGTCAGACTGACCCCAGCAACTGGGAAGAAACAGTCCATGACAGAGCAAGGCGGAGGCAGATCTGTCGTGTCATGGTTAACGGCTTTGAAGCAAGGCACATTAACACCTTATATGAAAAATGTGAACACTGCAAAGCAAGGATACAACCGCCTGCAATGGTCATGAACAACCTTATCTTTCTTACAGTAGGGCGTTAGAAGGAGATTTGGCACAAATGGCAGTTAGGGTAGGCACCTACATTTCATTGACTTTCAGGAGGTGTAAGATGCTTAACAGTCATTTTACCTTTGAAAATCTCTCCCTTACAGATCAATACGCACACATTGGAACAGATTCTGGCCTCAGTTACTCCCCCGTAAATCTGGAGGAATGCCACTGAAATCAACACACTTGTGTAGCTGAGATCAGAATCTGGCTCCTGGAATTTAACATGGAGGCAATTAGTGAGGAGAACACCTCATTTTCTTTTCTTTTTACAGAAATCTTTGAGAAGATGACTTTGCAGAAGGCTACTTTCCCCATTTCACATTCCACCCACCTTACATCCACACTTACATTCCACCCACCTTACATCCACACCATTCCATACATCCACACTTACATATTCTATTCACAGGTGGTGCCTATATATAAGTAAGTCTGCCTTGAACTATTTAAGAAAGCTTTTTGGAGCTGGGAACATGCCGTCTTCTCTCTATGAGAAGCACCTAGCACATTCTGGGTGCTACGATAAACAAAAGAGAAAGAACCATTACATTGCAGTTACCCAGTGTCATATAGACCAATCGGTATGATTTGTGTTACCTTTGTGCTTACACGAGAGTCTAGCTTGTAAAACCTTACTCACGTGAGTAGTCCTACTGATGAGTAAGGGCTATTTGCATGAGGAAAGGCTGCAGTATTTGGCCCCATAACATCATTCCTTATAGAATATCCTCACATCTGTGAAAATGCAATGTTTTGAATTAAAATCTGAGTTTAGTTAAGCTCTCGGATATTTTTAATGCATCTGTGACCTGAGTACCAATGTAGAATACAACCGCCATAAAATCATGCAGAAGAAGTGGAAAAAGAGATTCTCCACTCTTCTCTTCCCTCTTTTGAGACTCAACACTTAGGAACCCTCAGACTAGGGGTGTCAAATACAGCCCACATGACATACTCAGAGTCTCCAGAAACTTAGCTTTCATTTTTAAGAAAGCCAATTTCTAGCTCTCACGGTTGCAGAGAAAACCTTCCAAATGTGACACAAGTGTAACCGATGCAGCGATGGCTGCCTGAGCCCGAAGTCAGCTCAGACAATGACTCAGAGGAGCGAACTTCCCCGTCCCATACAAATCTGGATAGAGAGTCAACTCTAGAGCCCAATGATGAAACGTCAGTGTAAATATTAACTATGTGATCACTCATTATTGTAGAGGAGGACATGGGATTGGGCGAGTGAAGCCCATTGGTTTGGGAATTGGGAGTTGCTGCAGGAAAGAACATGCAGAGAAAATGACAAAGATATGGGAGGGAAATAGAGAAAGGAGGCTGGGAAAGGAAAAGAAACAAAAGGTAGGGATAGCAATGCCTGTGGATTCTCCTGCTGAGCAGTGAATGCAATAATAAGGCACCGAACAAGAAATAAATAATACTCAACGTTTAGTTACTACTGATGTGGTCATAATCCCCCCTGGATCTCTATGCAAATGTCTTACTGACCTCAGTGAGCATTCCACTGTGTGGAGCGTATAGTCCTGAATCTATACGCTGGCCCAAAGATCCTAATTAAGTATAGAATTCAGTCCACTCTTACAAATAAGTTTGACACCCCTGCCTTAGACATAGAGAGAGCCTAGTTTTCTATCCAGGCATGAAAGGGATAAGAAAGCACCTCTGCCCGTTCCTCAGAAAATCCTTCCTTCTCTTACATTCTTAAACTAAAAAACACTGGCAGGCTGATATTTCCCCAACAGCAATCAGCCCATTGCAGCATTCTATACAGGTCTGTCGCATCTTACGCGCATTTAACATGCGTGAATTCAGCTTTACGCGGTTGGCAAAAAACAAAAAAAAACAAAAATAAAAAGAGAAAAATATCAATTTAAATACTGTACCTGTAGTGCGGGTGATTCCGCCCCGCCATTACACTCAATGGAATTTTGACTATACGCGGTTTTCGCTTTACGCACTGACTGCGGAACGTAACCCCAGTGTAAGATGAGACAGACCTGTACTATGGTCTCTATAGTTTACAGTAAATTGAATGTGATATCATCACTGCTAATAATACATACACTTTTTATTTTTATTTTTTTCTTAAAAATATAACCTCATGATCAAAGCACTCTAGCATCTTTTATGCTGTATTTTTAGGATATAAGGATACTTATTACAGCAAAAAATGGTTTAGCAAGCAGCTCTAGTTCAAATATTGTTTTTCGTAATCCTCTGTTTTCCTGTGCATTTACCTTCTACTGCAGAGACGGTGAGAGCTAGTCAGATCAAATATCATTGCCACATCTTAGATACAAAGGTCCCTAAGGAGATAACATGGATGGAAATTTCCTATTGTGCATTTCTGAAAATACCCACTAAGAGTGAAAATCCACAGTGTAATCCATGTTACTTTGTAACTGGAGACAATACCAACGTTTACTGGAGAACAGGCAGGGTAATCATTTCAGAGTCAGAAACAACAATCTCTGAAACATGCAAAAACTTGTGTGACACATCCAGAAAGAGGTCATACATAGCCTTCAAAAGGTTTATTACTAAAATAAATTTGTCAGCAGTAAAATACCTTCTGATGATTTTAAAAGAATATTGCATGTATCTAACCTATAAATAAAGCCTCTTAAGACAACTGAATGATATTTGCTTTACCTGTCAAACACCTTTTAACATTGATTCATATTGCATATTCAGCTCACCATATCAGCAATATTAAACAGCTTTTCCATTTTGGCTGACTCTTGCTGAAAGCTTCTTTAGCTGAAGTAATTGGTCTAAGAGTAATTCCATCTCCAGGCAAGTGCCCAGAAGTTTGTAATATCCATTGATCAGCCCAAGAGGTAAAAGTTGAGATGAGAGACGTGGTGCTGCATACACAGTAGGCATTTTTAGTAAATGCTAGGGGACAGTTCTTCAGTTCATTTGCTAGGTGGGGTGTGGTTGAGCTGCAGAAATTCTGGTCAGGCTGAATTTAGTGGGGAAGTGTATAGTAAAAACAGTGCAGGAAGTGATAAGTTAATTTCTTGCCATCTCTTTGTTTGGCTGGCACACTCGGGGAGAGCCTCATGTTTCCTCAAACTACAAAATACATTGTATGACTGAGGATAAATGAAATAACTGTTCCCTGCAATCAGGCTGTGTCCATTTGGCCTTTTGTGCTGCTCTGCTGCTGCATAGCTATCCTAACGCTGGCTTATTTAGCCACAGGGGACTTAATCACAATGAGCTTTTTGGGTGATGCAGAGCCGCTGTAGTGACTCCTGAGGCATCCCTCTCACTATTGCTGGTGCAGATTAGCAGAGCAGCCTTTAAATTCCTCTAACTTGTGCCTGAAGATTTGAATGGTACATATTGACTCCAGGATCAGCATGGGGTGCAAGGTCACTTTAAGTCACTTTTGACATACCTATCTTGATTTATGTGGAGTGTTCCTAGGATCTGGACCAATAAATGTGATTCATTTAAAACCCTACACACTATTTGATGTATACTGATGCACTTGATTTTTCCAAATAGTATATTTATGTGAATGCACAGTTATATTTTATATAAATGTCCAACCAGACGCTTGGAGCCCCATCAATGAATCAGCCTATTCCCACTCTGGTCAACACCGCTATCTGACTGCCACAACCTTGTCTGTGAACAAGTTTCTGCCTTAGGATCCCTGCACTTGAGTGTGCGCCAGTGGAAGCCAGGATAACTTTGGGCTGAATCTAGCCTCAGGGCTCTGTGTGAGCAAGAACTAAGCATGTAAGAGGTGCCACATTTGCTTATGCTGTCACTGTACTTCCCAGGCCACATTCACTGCTTTGTGAAATGCTTTATATTAGAATACATTCAGCCGGAAAGGCAAAAGGCAATATATGAGACTGCATTCACAGTGTGCTAGGAGTAAAGCATGCTGTGCATTAGACAGATTTTTTGTTGTAATGATGATAATAGTACTTAATAAATTGTGAATCCATTGCTCCCATATCAAAAAAGTGTATAAAAACCCAACAGAAGGCATCTTACTCCTATTGAAGTCAACAGCAAAACTGCCACAATGTGTCATGTTACAAAGGTGAAGAATCACAGACAGAATACAGTAACTCCTCACTTAACGTTGTAGTTATGTTCCTGAAAAATGCGACTTTAAGTGAAACGATGTTAAGCGAATCCAATTTCCCCATAAAAATGAATGTAAATAGGGGGGTTAGGTTCCAGGGAAATTTTTTTTTGCCATACAGTACAGTACTATAGTTGGGAGGTGCCCCTGCCTTACCCCACACAGGCACAGCCCACTGGCACTGGAGACAATGAGGCAGGCAAGGAGGCTGACGGTGCGGTAGGCTAGGAGAAGCATGTTGCACAGCAGCAGCGGCAGCTTCCCCTACTCTGCAAGCACCAGGGGTGGGGGGCTCAACCCTCGGCCTGCCCACGCCACCCCTTCCCCCAAGCTCCCACCCTTAACAAGCCTCTTCTTCCTCCCGCCCCTTTACTCCACAGGCGGCGTCCTCGCTCCTTCTTCCTCCCTCCCCACCTCCTGCCCGCGGCAATCAGCTGGCTTGCAGTGTTCAGGAGGCAGGAGGGAGAGGGGAGGAGCGAGGACATGGCGTGCAGGCTCCCCCTTCCTCCCCTGCCTCCTGCCGGCAGCAATCAGCTGGTTTGCAGCATTCGGGAGGCAGGGGAGGGAGTCCTCGCTCCTCCCCGCTCCCTCCTGAACACCGCAAGCCAGCTGATTGCTGCCGGCAGGAGGCGGGGGAAGGAGGGGGAAGGCGCTGATCTGCGGGGTCTGCCGGCGGGCGGGAGGCGCTGTGGGGGGGATGTAGGGGAGCTGATAGGAGGTCTGCCAGCTGTGGACAAAGCAGGCAGCCAAACGACATTATAGTGAAGCCCATTGCACAACTTTAAATGGAGCATGTTCTGTAATTGAGCAGGGACGTAAGATCAAAACAATGTTAAGCGAGAGGACATTAAGTGGAGAGTTATTGTAACTATCTCTGCTTCACTGAGCATCTGCCTAGAACCTTCCCAAGCCCCTTCCACAAGACTTCCTGCTACAGATTTAAAGAAACAGTACACATATCCTTACAGCACGTGATGGGAATACATGCTTTCTATGAATTGCCTTAGCCCATAATCAGAAATATAGATGGAATATTCATTATCTGAATCAGCACAAGGTACACACTGGTCTGTGACATAACACCAAACTGCATTATAAAAACTTACCTGAAGCTTTACAATATACCTTCACTGTACATGAGGAAATCAGACTTAAAAACAGAGGATTTTTTTAAACAAATAATCAGACTTAAGGGAGTAAGTTAGACCCTGGGCTGATATAAGATAAAGTTATGCAAACGCTGAAAACACATCTGTTTTCTTCTGAGATTCTTTACTAAGTGCCAGAATACAGTGAGTCTAGTTTGTAGCTTTCTCCATTGTTCTTTAAAGCAGGTTTTCAAACTGGGGCCTGGCTCCAGAGTTGGGACCTGGACAGTGTCTGCCTGAAGCCTGAGACTCTTTTTTATTTACAGTCTTGAAAATGAAAAATGTAAATTGCTGTCTGCAATTTTCTGACCGATTCCCTTTGTGCTTATTTCAGCTCCAACTAAAGATTCCATCATGCAATCAGGAGGATTTCAGGGACTGAGCAGGGATTTCCTTGCAGTGACTCCTCCTAGCCATCAGGGATGCTGTGGTCCCAGCATGGAGGGCTTGTAGACTATCTCCTTCTCTGATTTCAGTGCCCCCAGAGATATCCAACCAATCTAGGGTTGCCAACTATCTAATCGCACAACCCAAACACCCTTGCCCCTCCCCTTTCCCCAAAACCCCTCCCCTTCCCCCAAGGCCCTGCCCCATCCCGCTCATTTTCCAAGGCCCCGCCTCACTCACTCCAGCCCCCCTCCCTCCGTCGCTCGCTCTCCCCCACCCTCACTCACTTTCACCGGGCTGGCGCAGGGGGTTGGGGTGTGGGACGGGGTGTGGGCTCTGGGCTGGGGGGTGGAGCTGAGGGGTTCAGAGTGTGGGAGGGGGCTCTGGGCTGAGTCTGGGGCAAGGGGTTGAGGTGCGGGAGGGAGTTAGGAGTGCGGGAGGGAGCTCAGGGCTGGGTGTTGGGGTGCAGGAGGGTGTTCGGGTTGCGGGCTCTGGGAGGGACTTTGGGTGTGGGAGGGGGTTCCGACCTGGCTTAGGAGGCTCGGGGTGTGGGCTCTAAGAGGGAGTTTGGGTCCAGGAGGGGGCTGAGGCAACGGATTGGGGTGCAGGAGGGGGTTCGGGGTGCAGGCTCCTGCCGGCAGCGCTTACCTCAGGCGGCTCCTGGAAGCGGCAGCATGTCCGGGAATGGCTCCTAGGCTCATGGGCAGCCAAGCAGCTCTGCATGCTGCCCCTGCCTGCAAGCACCGCCCCCACAGCTCCCATTGGCTGCAGTTCCCCGTTCCCGCTCAGGGCGGGGGCAGTGCACAGAGACCCCCCTGGCCACGCCTCCTCCTAAGAGCCACTGCTGGACATGCCGGCCGCTTCCAGGACTGGCACAGAGCCAGGGCAGGTCGGGAGCCTGCCTTAGCCCCGCTGTGCCATCGGACTTTTAGTGGCCTAAAATCTCCCAGATTGGCTTCAGTGGCCTCCAGGAGATTGAGCCCAATTCCGGGAGACTCCTGGCCAAACCGGGAGGTTTAGCAACCCTAAGCCAATCTTGGAGCCGTCAAGGAAGGGATATTAGGAGGTGGGAGGGTGGGAAGAGGGCAGTAGCAGCTGCCTAGCTCAAGGTTTACCACCAGAGAGGTGCGAGGGACAGAATGTAGGAAACGGAGGCATAAGTGGGGACAAACTTGAGAGGATGAGCATAAAACTTGGAGGTAAAAGGCTGGTGGGTGATTTCTCCCCTTGATCCCCAGATACAGCTTGAGCCCTTGTACACATGCTCCCAGGGCTTAAATTCTAAGAGATTATTTCCTGGAGCCCCCCTCCTCCCATTTGGGGCTCCAGGCTTCAGCTGCCTGTTCTCACTTTCAGGTGACATTTTAAATAAGCGGTCAGCATTATCTCCCGTAAATGTAAACAAACTTGTTTGTCTGAGCACTTGGCTGAACAAGAAGTAGGACTGAGTGTACTTGTAGGCTCTAAAGTTTTACATTGTTTTATTTTTGAGTGCAGTTATTTTTTGTACCTAATTCTACATTTGTCAGTTCAACTTTCATGACAATGAGATCGCACTACAGTACTTGTATGAGGTGAATTGAAAAATACTATTTATTTTGTTGATCACTTTCACAGTGCAAATATTTGGAATAAAAAATAATATAAAGTGAGCACGGTACACTTTGTATTCTGTGTTGTATTTGAAATCAATATATTTGAAAATGTAGAAAAACATCCAAAAATATTTAGTAAATTTCAATTGGTATTCTATTGTTTAGCAGTGCGATTAAAACTGCGATTAATTTTTTTAATCGCGATTAATTTTTTTGAGTTAATTGCATGAGTTAACTGCGATTAATAGACAGTCCTAATAGGTACTATGTTTGCCCTTCTCCAGTCCTCTGAGACCTCACCCATCCCCCATGTGTTCTCAATGGTAATTAGTAATGCTTCCAAGATTGCTTTAGCTCAGTGGTTTTCAACCTGGGGTCCACACACTGTCTATGGAGTCTGTGAAAGGTTGTCATTACCAAAGAACAATGGTTTTCAACCAGTGGTTCACAGACTCTGAAATTTTGTAGGGGCCGCAAATGAAAAAGAATTGAAAACCATTGCTTTAGCGCAGGGGTCGGCAACCTTTCAGAAGTGGTGTGCCGAGTCTTCATTTATTCACTCTGATTTAAGGTGTCGCGTGCCAGTCACACATTTTAACATTTTTAGAAGGTCTCTTTCTATAAGTCTATAATATATAACTAAACTATTGTTGTATGTAAAGTAAATAAGGTTTTTAAAATGTTTAAGAAGCTTCATTTAAAATTAAATTAAAATGCAGAGCCCCCCGGACCAGCGGCCAGGACCCGGGCATGTGAGTGCCACTGAAAATCAGCTCGCGTGCCGCCTTCGGCACCCGTGCCATAGGTTGCCTACCCCTGCTTTAGCGAGTTCCTTAAGTACTCTAAGATGAATTTCTTTAAGCCCTGCCAACTTGAATACATCTAACATATCTAAATATTTGCTAACCTATTCTTCCCCTCTTTTGGATAATAATCTCTCATTTGGCCTCTAGCCCATGGGAGGGTCAGGCCTAAGGTCATTTGCTTAAAAAAAAGTAGAGCTTGATGGAAAAAAGTTTGAGAACCACTGCAAAGAGCAGTAACAGACTTAAAGGTGGCAATTTTGCAACAGAAAAGCTTCAAAAACAGACTCCAACAAGAAACTGCTGAACTTGAATTAATATGCGAACTAGATACCATTAACTTTGGCTTGAATAGAGATTGGGAGTGGCTGGGTCATTACACAAATTGAATCTATTTCCCCATGTTAAGTATCCTCACACCTTTTTGTCAACTGTCTGAAATGGGCCATCTTGATTATCAGTACAAAACTTTTTTTTCTGCTGCTCATAATAGTTCATCTTAATTAATTAGCCTCTTAGAGTTGGTATGGCAACTTCCACCTTTTCATGTTCTCTGTACGTATATATATCTTCTTACTGTATGTTCCATTCTATGCATCTGATGAAGTGGGCTGTAGCCCACAAAAGCTTATGCTCAAATACATTTGTTAGTCTCCAAGGTGCTACAAGTACTCCTGTTCTCTTCTGAATGTGGGCCACAATGCAAATGAGTTAACTCTTCAATCTGTTTTGATAATCTCATCACTGCTATGGTCAAGATCCAAATTCCTAATTTTTTATCACATCTGTCTCACTGGCTATTCATATTATGGCCATATTATGGCCATACAGAAATGCTGTATCACTGTCAGCATAATTAAAAGACAGAATTGCTTTTAGTTTGACTGTTAGAATATAGGAAAATTTATAAATAAAATAATCCTGGTAAAATAGATTAATAGACTTTAAAGTCAGAAGGGACCAGAATGATCATCTAGTCTGACCTCCTGCACATTACAGGCCACAGAACCTTGTTAAAAATCCTTATTAGAGGATTTGAGTCTTGGGATTTTGGCTGTAGTCAATTTTGTATGTGTTTTTAGCCAATAACATTAGGAGATTACAGTCACAGCCATAAAGTTAACAACAATTTACACACAGCAAAATCAAGATGTACTTAAAGTTACATCTTACAAATATTTAATGAAATTATAAAATTATATTATGTGTGCTATCAAAATACAACAGTTACCTTTCTAAATAGGAAAAATTGTATTAATCACTTTTATATTTATCACTACCTAGCTATTATACACCTTTGTCCAATCATTATTAACTTTAATGGGAAAATTATGAAGACAGATTTGCATATTGAAATTAAGTGTAACGAGAATTAATCATGCATTCATTGTGGAAAGCAAAAACATGATGTTGAATGTCAAACCATGGAATCTCTCAGTTCAGAAACTGACTTGCTACTTGAACATCAACATGCATTTATAATGTGATACAGGCCGCACTGAGAGAAATTGCAAAGAAAACTGTTCAGTTTTCCTTCTGAAAGTGTGCCCTGCCAATGCACTCTGATTTGTTTATGGAAATGTAAGTTGTTTGCATACGTATTGGCAATAATAGCTTCATCTGTTTAAGATTTGCATATTACTATATTGGCGATAATGCCATATGTAGACAAGTTCTCACTGAAAGATTCACTATCCCTGATTAACTTTGACTATGTCTATACTGCAGAGTCTTAGTGTAGATGCAGCATATGCTGATGCAGGAGTGTTTCTACTGGGGTCGGAACACCATCTCCCAAAACAACATTAGCTATGCTGACAGTATCACTCTTCTATCGGCATAGCTGCATCTACACTGTTTTTTTTGTTGGCATAGCTATGTCGCTATTACACCCGACTGACATAGCTATGCTGGTATAAAAGTAGCCCAAGCCTTCATGTATGACACTCTTATTCTGGAATAAGGGCTTGTCTACACTACCAAGTTTTGTTGACAAAATTTATGTCAAAACCCAAAAGGCGACAAAACAAAAATCCCCAAAGGGTGTTCACACTTGTTCCTCTGTCGACAGATCACGTCTACATTGGGGACACAATCATCGACAGGGTGAGCAATGCACAGTGGGTATGTATCTTAATTCCACAGTAGTGGAAGGAAGAGCTGATCGCTGTGCATCTTGGGACTCTCTCCGAGTTCTCCCACAACCCCCTCAGCTGCCAAGAGCAAAATCATGAGCAGCTCTGTGAGATCTCTGTGCTGAGGAATGGCAAAGCAGCACAGCAGTCTGCCTACTGCTGTGTTCCTAGTTCAGGGCAGAACAGGAGCATTCCAAAGATTTGCTCTTTGTTTGTTCCTCAAACGGGGCATCAAGATACTTCCTGGAGCTTTGAAAGGGGAGGGGTGCATGCCTGCAGGGCAGCAGAGATCAAAACACTGAGCAGAGCAATCAGGGCAGGCATTGTGGGATACTGGCGGAAGCTAGTTCTGTCGACAAAACAATCAGCAGTGTCTACACTGGCTCTTTGTCGACAATAAAGGGAGGGGAAAAGACAAAAGTCTCTCTTGGGGTGGAAGTTTTTTGTCGCCAAAACGGGGCATTTTTCATGACAAAAGTCCCATTGTACTGTGTACGCTCTTGCTGTTTTGTCGCCAAAAGGCAGTTTTTGGCAAAAAAACTTGCCAGTGTAGACAAGCCCTAAGAGTGCCTTATTCCTCTTTTGCTTAACCCATATCAGAAAAAAACATTATTCTGGAATAAGAACCCACTACTGTGGAATTAATCAGGGATAGTTAATCAGGGATTTATCCATGTTTAGACAAGCCCTGAGACATACGCAGAAGTCAGTTAAAAATCTTTGTTCAGTTATTTTTATTTATATACATTGCATTCAGATAACCCCTTAATATTAGTAAAAAATTTGTAGGACGTCCCTCTGTGGAACTCCCGTCAGCACTGGAGGGCCCTGGGTTATGTGGGCTTGACATCTGTTAATTTATGTTCCTAGTCTGTCAGCAATAATTGATGTGATTGCTCAAAACAGCATTTTACCAAGGTCCTGAACATCCCCTCACATCCCCTGCTTTCATCCCCAACCCACTTGCTCCCCACCCCGACCTATTCCTCCAGGCGCCCTTCCCTGGGAACTACTCCTTCAATTTTCCTCCCTGAACCCCAGATCTGCTCCTCCACTGCCCCCTGCGACTCCACACAGCTCTCCCTCATCCCCTCCACTCGCTACCCCTCCATTCCGCACCTGCCCCTCGCTCAGCATCTTCTCCCCCTTCCGGCGCTATCGGGACAGGACAGGACGCAGAGCATCAGCGAAACTCCGGGCGAAGGGCAGAAGCTTCAGCTGGGCTTCACTTCTCTACTAAGCATGCGCACACGTTTCGCGCATGCTCCTTAGAGCCGCAGCAGGAGTTTGCGCGTGCGCAGACGGTAGACGCAATTCTACCTGAGGCCGCGCACTTTTTTCCTGTTGCCCTGACTGCTGTGGTGTCATCGGCGCTTGGCCGGTCTCAGCCGCCCCTCGCTGCGGTGACTCGAGTTCCTCTGCAGCCTGCCATGCCCATTGCTCGGCTCGCTGCTGCGGAGGCGGAGCTCGCGCAGAACTGAGGGAGCCGCCGGTGCCCAGGGGAAGGCGCGGGTCATGGCAGAGTTCCCGCCGGTGCCGCTCTCCCTGCGGGAGGAGCCCCTGGCCGCCCGCTCTGGCTCCGAGTCCGAGTCGGAGGCCGAGCTGTCGCAGAGCCTGGCCCGCACCAAGATCCGCTCGTACGGCAGCACGGCCAGCGTAGCGGCCCCCCTGGCGGAGCGCTACCTGGAGCATCGCCTCAGCGCGGGCGACACGCTGCAGGGCATCGCGCTCAAGTATGGAGTTACGGTAAGGGCGGCCCGGGGGGCGCTGGGAAGGCGAGGCCCCACTGGCCCGAGGGGCGCCAAAGGCGGGCGGGCCCCGAGCGGGGAGGGCGCCCTGGCCCGGCGCGAGGAAGGATGGGTTTGTGGCCGAGGCGCCGCGCAGAAAGGCTGCTGGGTCCCTGGGCGAGTCACTAATCTTGGGCCCGCATTTGTAGAAGTGGAGTCACAACCCTTCCTCTTCCTCTTCGCCTCAGAGCGTAAACGCTGGGCCAGGCCCCGACCGCACCACGTGTGCGCAGGCCCAGCGCCATGGGCCCTGAACTCAGCTGCGATCTGGAGCTACCACAATATAATTAATGGGCCAGGCCAATGGGAGTGGGCGAGGAGTGTGGGAAATCTTCAGTCAGCTGTGAGTAGGGTTGCCAGTTTTGGTTGGATGTATTCTTGGAGTTTTCAATACATGATATAATCTTTAATTAAAGATTAATCTTTATTTCCTGGAGACTCCAGGGCAAGCCTGGAGGGTTGGCAACCATAGCAGTCAGCCAGAAGAAATGGGATGGAGAGTGACAGGAATCCTTGGTTAGATGTGAGCCATCTGAGGTTGTGAGAGAGATGGGGTGAGATGAGAATCCTCACTCACTGGTAAGGGAGAAGAAGGGGGCATAGAGAGGAAAAATCCCTCCTCATCACATGCAAGTTTTGGGGGACAGTAAGGTGATGGGGGAGTTAATGCCTGGTCCTCCATGAGCCAGTGGTCCGTGATGGAGGAGGGCTCAGTCCCTCCCTGGCCATGGGTTAAAGCAGAAGTTGCAGGAATAGATGAAGAAATGCTTGGCCAGCTGTGAATAAGAGAAGACCATAGATGGGGAATCTTCATTCAGGTGTGAGTCTCTAATAAATGTATTGCTGCAGTAATACATCCACAACCATCCCTTAAAAAATAATAATAATCTCAAATTAATATCTGCAACATGACAGTCCACTGTGCAGGCTCCAGGAACCTGTACATGGTTGTTTCTAATAAGCTTTTCCAGATCAGCATAGATAGGATTTTTTTTTTTCTTGTGAGAGCCATGATACATAAGCTCTGCTATCCATTACCCATGCAAACCACCACCTGCTCTCTCTAGCATCATGTCATAATAGTTTTCAAACCAAGTTTCAGCTGCCCTAAGGGAAAACATACTAAAACCTTCTAGCAACAGCTTTTTATATACAGTTGTAATTAACAATATTTGGCTCCCATTGTGAATAAGGTCAAAGTCTTTATTTCCTTTTGGAAAGAAGAGTAACTCTACTTTGAGTCAAATCCTGATTACTCCTTACTGATAGGAGTAATGCTGTGGAAGTCAGTGGAGTTACTCTGGGCTTTTTTTGGTGTAAATGAAAGCAGAATCTGACTCAATAAGACTCTGTGAATAAGCTGAACTGGTTTGCCATTAGTTTATTTATACACTAACCATTGTAACTTAGTTTTTTCTCATACATTTAAAAAAAACAACCTCTCACGTCTAGTGACAAATGGTGTTGGAAATGTTTAAATTTGGTCTTTATTCAGAACTGGGACTAGTGCATTGTAGTTACAATTTAATTAAAATAAATTTGTATAAATGTATTTCTAAATAGGAACTTCAGTATTTCAGAGTGGCATTGTAGCATGGAATACTAACATTAAAAATTAAGCTCAATTTTTAACTTTGATTTAAATGACTTAAAATACATTTCAAGCCAGATCTGTCAAAGAATACACCTGAAACAAAATAGTAATCTAGCCCTCAATTTCAGATGTCAAGATGTGCCTTTTTTAGTTCTTCCTATTTAAATTGCCATTGTGACAGTATAAGAAGTAAGAACTAATTTTTCACTCCCATTTGCTATCTACCAGACATTCCTAGCAGTCTCCTTAATTTACCAAGTCTTATAAAATGAAAAGTGCTTTAGCAGCAATCCCAGTCACACTCGGCTCTGCCTCATAGGGCTAAACCAAGTCACTGACGTTTATGAGAGTCTTTCTGTTGACTGATGGGAGTTGGATCAGGTTTTACTTCAGTAGGGGCTCAGAGTGGTGTGAACGCAACATCCTCATCTCTTGAGAGGGTGAGGAGGATGAAGAACTTGCACCTCTAACAATGATTTCTTCCAGCTGTTTAAGAAGAGGTATTGATTGTCTTTAAAGGAAACAAAAGGTCCACATATTTGCCCTTCACCGGAAGAGTGCTGGCTACAACATGGGGCATCATGTTTATCTACCATAGGTATCTTTCAAGTTGCTCTTGCCATTCTATCCACATGCCATGTAGGGAAAAGGATATCCAAGGCCTTATTTATCTACCCTACTTTAAACAAAAGTTTTCTGCTATGGCTCCCTTCCTTATTGCTCCCATTGGTTGTAGCAATGATGGGAGCACTAGTGCTGACAGTCACTGTCATCTAGACCTGTTCTGAACAAGGGTAATGTAGTGTAGACAAAGCCTACAACTGACGAGAGATCGCATGGGGGCGGAGGGGAGATGTTAGTTTGTGGTCTTTAGTGTAATCTCTTTGGTAATCTGGGAAAATTTTGATGTTTATAAATAATATATTTGTAAAGATCTACCAAATAAAATCTTTAGTCGAAATATTCTAAGAGAATAAGTGAGTGTGGGTACGTAATTGTGGGAATTAAAAGGATGATGGCTAGAATATTGTTAAATGTTGCTCCTACAAAGCCAAGAAGATGTGTGCTTTGTACAATGTAAACATTAATCCCTTGTATGGTGACCAGATAGCAAATGTGAAAAATCGGGACAGGGGGTGGGAGGTAATAGGAGCTTATATAAGAAAAACCCCAAAATCGGGACTGTCCCTATAAAATCGGGACATGTGGTCACCCTAATCCCTTGCAACATCCCTAAATAAGTGACTACTATTTGTATTTTTATTTTACTGTTTGTTTTCTCCAAACATAGGTGCATGTATAATAGGAAAGTTCATAAGCATTTTTTGCCTCGGTACAGCTTCACCTATGGCCGTGTTAAAAAACATTTTTTAACACCAGATTGTCCAGTTCCAGGGTTGAACAACATTAAGGTTAAAATACCTGTACTCTGTTCGCATTTCAACTTCCAAACTTCACCTATTTTTACCACAGGTGGACCTATGCCAGTGCAGAGAAATGCTTATGAATTTTCCCAGCATAGGAAAGGTCACAGTGTTAAATTCCACTCACATTTACACCTATGAATCCTTATTGGAGGCACTGGAGTTCTGTGAGTGTACCCAGAAGTCACCTACTACAGGACAGGCCCAACAAAGAAAATAACAGAACGCCACTAGCCGTCACCTTTAGCCCCCAACTAAAACCTTTCCAGCGCATCATCAAAGATCTACAACCTATCCTGAAAGATGATCCCTCACTCTCACAGATCTTGGGAGACAGACCTGTCCTCGCTTACAGACAGCCCCCCAACCTGAAGCAAATACTCACCAGCAACCACACACCATACAACAAAAACACTAACCCAGGAACCTACCCTTGCAACAAACCCCGCTGCCAACTCTGTCCACATATCTATTCAAGTGACACCATCACAGGACCTAATCACATCAGCCATGCCATCAGGGGCTCGTTCACCTGCACATCTACCAATGTGATATATGCCATCATGTGCCAGCAATGCCCCTCTGCCATGTACATTGGCCAAACCGGACAGTCTCTTCGCAAAAGAATAAACGGACACAAATCTGACATCAGGAATCATAACATTCAAAAACCAGTAGGAGAACACTTCAACCTCTCTAATCACTCAGTGACAGACGTTAAGGTGGCAATTTTGCAACAGAAAAGCTTCAAAAACAGACTCCAACGAGAAGCTGCTGAACTTGAATTAATATGCAAACTAGATACCATTAACTTAGGTTTGAACAGAGACTGGGAATGGCTCGGTCATTACACTAATTGAATCTATTTCCCCATGTTGAAGTAGCCTCACACTTTCGTGTCAACTGTCCGAAATGGGCCATCTTGATTATCACTTCAAAAGTTTTTCTCCCCTGCTGTTAATAGCTTCTCTTAATTAATTAGCCTCTTACAGTTGGTATGGCTACTTCCACCTTCTCATGTTCTCTGTATGTATAAATATCTTCTTACTGTATGTTCCATTCTGTGCATCCGAAGAAGTGGACTGTAGCCCACGAAAGCTTATGCTCAAATAAATTTGTTAGTCTCTGAGGTGCCACAAGTACTCCTGTTCTTTTAACTGAACTTAGTCATCAGTTCTCAAGCGATGTACCCAAGACTACTCACAGAATTTTAGAGTGGAGATTAAAACATAGGGGTCCCTTACTCCTACCACTAAAATACATGGGCTCTCTGAAGGGCCACAAGAAGATATACTTAAGCAGTATTCCAGGGAGGAAGAACAAACCATTCCTGGCAGAGTTACAGTGAAGCATGATAAACAGCTTTAGGGTGCATTATTTATCAGTTATCATTTTGCTAGTCCCTTTACAAATGCAAGTCATGGTAGACATATTGGGTTTCAGCCTTTGTGCTACAGTTCCGTAGATTGATTTCTCCTTTAAAGAAAGACATGCCTTCCAGTTACCAGAATTTTGTTATCGAGCAAGTAAATGATTCTGTTTGCTTTGGTGGCTTCTGGTTTCTGGGGCCTTGGCCCTGAGATGTTCTCCAGACTGGAAGCTGGGGCTCCAGCTCTGGCTTTGCAACCTATACTACCTAGTGAAATGGAGCAGTGTAGGGAGTGCACTATGATCCAGCTGACTCTCCCTTGTGGGGAAGGTTGGAGAGCAAGAGGCAGTTGCAGGCAGGTCCCAACAAAGTAGGGAGATTAAAATAAAATTTCACATGCTTGGATGTAGCAGAATGTCAGATTCTAGTGCGAAAATGCTAAATTCCATAACATCTTAGAAAATGGCAAATTCCACAGCCATGAAATCCTGGGAACCACAAGGCCCTGATAGAGATGAATGAGGCAGCTCACACTTCTCAGAGCTATTGTTTCAGGCTCTCTGCAGTCATCACTTCATCAGTTTGCATTTAGTTCCTGTTTTTAAGGTTCTTGGGCTAGAAACAATTAAAAACAAAACTGAAAGCTGAGATTGTGCAGCTATGGGTGACTGTCATGGCAAATTCTGCAGATAGAAAGATGGGCCCCACTGAGATGTCAGTTTCTATCGTGTGATGGGCAGGTTACTTAGATCAAGACGGAGCACCCAGTGCTGGGACCTCCAAGCTGCATTTTGATATTTGTATAAATTGATTGTGTAAAATAAGGAGGGTTATCATCACTCATGCTGTAGAATTCCAATGGCTGGTTTTGGCCAGGAAGTGACCCACCTACACTACCGTGCTCACAAAATATGGGACCAAATTCAGGACCTAATTAGAGATCTCTGCATTTATGTAAAACCAAACACACCAAAGCAGTGAATGGCACCACAAATTAAACATATTCATTTGACTTCTCCAAAACCCATGAAGTTCTCTGGGGGTTGCTCTCTCAGACTGGCCCCAACATAAATGCAAAATAATGCAGCTTTTTTGCTGCATTATTGTGTATTCTTTGCAGAGCAAAGATGGCCTAAATTTGGGTTCTGAATAGAATGGAATACTCAAATTTAGGGAAAGTTTCTTTATGTAGAACAAAAAAATATACCCGTAGGGAGACTTCCAGTAGCATAAAGCCTAGTGCATGGACAAAGAAAGCAAAGCAAAAAGGCTGAGTTAATGGCAAGACAGAACATAGTTGAGAATAAATGTTCTAAATGCAATAGCTCCTTTTATATTCTAAATTAAGACAAAGTAATTGTTTCAAGGAAAGTCTTCACTTATAAAACTGCTTGACTATTGTGTATTTTGAGGATGGTGGCATTCTGTACTTTACAGAAATCAGTACTGCTTCAATTTAATTGTTTTTCTTCTCTCTTCCAGATGGAACAAATAAAAAGGGCAAATAAACTATTTACTAATGACTGTATATTCCTGAGGAAAACGCTGAATATTCCAGTTATATCAGAGAAGCCGTTACTGTTCAATGGACTTAATTCGCTAGAATCGCCTGAGAATGAAATTATTGACATTTCTCTTTGTGGTGAAGGACCAATGACAGTTCAGGAAGAGAGTAGTTCTTCTTCTCCCAGTCCTCAAGAATCTGACAATCAACCTGCTGCACCCGAAGAACTATCTGCCAAAGATTTTCTACATAGACTGGACTTGCAGATTAAGTTGTCCAAACAGGCAGCCAGGAAACTAAAAGATGAAGATATCAGGTAAACTTGACTTTAAAATGAAGCATCTAATTTCAGACTAACGCTTACTCCTTTTTATATCTGAGTTGTTGTAAGTCTATTTTTTGTGGCATTTGGCCAAACACTAGTGATATTTATGTCCTATAATCTTTCTAATTTAGGCTTATTTGCAGCACCCATCACAAATCACATTTATCATGTTGTGTAATGGACTATAGGAAGGTTCTTGGATACTACGGTGATTAGGATAGTATAAGAAGCTGTATCTAAGCCCTGGCTATAAATCAGAGAAGGAATAACGCTGTGTAAAAAGTGTTGGTATAACACAGATTTCTGATTTGGTAGATGGTTATCCATATAGGCTCTGATTCAGCAAAGTACCAAGCAACCAAAGACCCTGTGGGAACTGAAGGTGTGTAATGATACATTACTGGGGCCCCCCAGGCAAAAATCTGAAATGGCCCCCAAATCACATTTGTAGATGTGCCCAATCTCATACAGCTTTCCTTTCTCACCCAAGCAATGCTCATTTTCCCCCTAGTAGCTGTCTCTTCTTCCTTTACCACTCTCATACATTCACCTTCCCTTAGGCCTTGCCTTCACTAGGGGAAAAGATGTATTCTTAGCTAAGAGGAGGCTCTAGTGGCTTCATCCTATATCTCCATACACAATCCCCTTCTATAGGGGGGTTGGCCCTTCCTTCTCAAACACGCATGCCATACATGCTCCCTGGGGGTTCATCATTCCTTCTCCTCTCACATACCTTTCTCCTCCTCCTCTTAGTGCCCCCCCACGGCTAATCATCCACACTTTTCATGTTCACCCCTGGGAACCTCATTCATTAGTAGCTCCTTGGAATGAAGCCAGATATCAAGCCTTGCAGAAGTTGTTCCTTCCAGCCCTCTGTTGGCTTCAGTAGGGAGATACAGGCAACTGCCTGCCCAGGTGAGCTGCTCCTTAAATTGTACATGTGAAAAACCACAGTGCGAAGAGGCGGGCATGCCAACTGCTGAGAAGGAGCAACTATCTACTTCTCCAGCTCTCAGGAAACAGAAGGTGGAGGTGGAGCATCTCCTTTCTAACTAACCAATGAGAGGCATCTCCCTTCTCTCCCCAATGAGAGACTTGGACAGCAAGAGCCCTTGCAGTCATTTAGGCTTCAAGATCAGTGTTTCCTCCTGCAAGGGCCCACGTCAGAGTCCAGGCCTCTCAAAAACTACAAATGCTGCAGGGTGGTACTTACAGTCTTAGTGCTCAGCACCTCACAAGACCAAATCTGCTGTATCAGATGAACTAAGTTAAAATTCTACATAAGAACGGCCATACTGGGTCAGACCAAAGGTCCATCAAGCCCAATATCCTATCCTGTCCACTGACAGTGGCCAATGGCAGGTGCCCCAAAGGGAATGAACAGACAGGTTATCATCAAGTGATCCATGCCCTGTCACCTAATCCCAGATTCTGGCAAACAGAGGCCAGGGACACCTAAATTCTATAATTTAGTATCTTATTGTGCAATTAAATATATTTTTAATGCTGTAAATATACAAGCATTGTTCCTGAGCTGTATGTAATAGCAACTAGAAAAGTTAGTAGCTGGGCTAGCAGTAAGAATATTTGTAGGAGGGGATTTGGCAATACAATTCTAGTGTTGAGCTGCTGGACAAACCCCTTGTCATGTACGACCCAGTGAGTCTAGTTCATTTTTCACTGCACTCTACACACAGCTCCCTTGCCCTGAGGATGCGTATTTACGTCTGTTGTCTCACATAGAAGGCTGTGGATGCTCTGAGTTAAGAGTCCTGTCTGATTAGCATACTTGTGTGTCATAGGGTAGACTTTATGAACTGCTCTCTCCTTTAGCTCACCACTGTTAAATCTCTTGTCCAACTCTTGATATGCACCTGCATATTTGACTGGCATAGCCTGCACTGTTGTGCTGTATTTCCCCAAGCCAGATTTGGGTCATGCAGGGAAAAACAAAAAAACAAAAAACTTCCTTTTTCTCACTTGCATTCTTTGGATACAAAAATCAAAAAGAGAAATAATTCTTTCCTACCAGAAAATAAATAAAGCACATAAAACATTTTGCAAATTTCCTCACAGAAGAGCAGTTGTAAGGAAACCAGATAGAGAAGGGAAATACCTTTTCATTCAGAAAGGGGGAAAAAAACATCTGAAGCATAATAAAAACTCAATATAGCTTAATAAACCATTTTAAATGTTTGGTTTTCCATTAGAAACCTGATATCTCCACAGCCCTTCCCCTTTAAACAGTTATTGAAACAATAAACCATTGCAGAGCAATTCTGAATTTGAGAAGGAGTTGAACCATAAGATATGACATCCACACTTCCAATTCATCTCCTCTTCCACCAGTCAGAGATTGGACCCCACGTTTTGGTTTGGTCTGTTTTGTGTGGTTAGGAGGTCTGGCCATGAAATCCAATTTGGGTTCAGATTTCCACCCCTCTCCACATTTAGGGGAGTACAGATCTGGATTCCCTGTCCATTTCATGGGTTAATGGTATTCATCTGCCACCATCATTTAACTTGCGTCATCTTTAGGATGGTTGAGGACACTGTGCAGGACATTGCTATCTTAATGGCCTCCGCTGATGAATCTCATGATAAGCCTGCTAAAAAGGTGACATTAACATGTGAGTACGTGTTGTTGACTTAGCAGTTAAGCTGGGCTGACAGAGACCACAGGTCTCCAGCAAGGATTTTGCTTATTTTAACATCCTTTGCACACAATAAAATGTTAATGTGTAGGAGGGAATTCATTTCAGGACCTCGGCAAAAAAGTAGTTGTGTTCAGAGTGACTGGTTTAAAAAAAGAAAGAAAGAAAAAAAGAACATTTTACTGTTCCTGTCTGCTTCCTTATGTGTTTTCTGGGTCATAGCTTGGAAAACAAAATGTTATTGCTGCATTTTCTCCCCAGTCAAAGAGTAAAAAAAAGGGCAAACTGCATTCACTTTTGTGTATGCATCGTTAACAATATTACAAGAGTACAGATTTTTTTGGGGCATGATGCTGCATGAAGCACAAAAGCACAGCTTGTTTATCTGATTCCATCTTGAACCTCCATTTAGAAACTAGATTGTCAGTTATAGTCACAGGAAAAAGCTAACTTAGGAGGGAGAGTAAGAATACATATGTAAATTTAATGGATAATGTTACTGAGCTACATGTGGGGTTTTATTCTCCCCACAACTTCCATAGACTTTAATGGGAGTCAGCCCTGACAACGTGCCCAATGTGGTGGGAGGGGGCACTTATTTGATATCTTTCTAGTCTCATTTGTAAGTCTTACAGCATTTCAAACAGATGAGCACTCATTGAAGTGCACACAGGTGGGTTTCAATGTATAATCAGATATCTCGTGGATTTAGAAGCAATTGAGGCATTACAGTTCTTCAAATAAGTGTGCTGTACAATGTTGCAATATGTGTAACTTTTACTTATGATATAGGTGGGATTTCACCTTTATTGAGTCACC
Organism: Platysternon megacephalum; assembly: GCA_003942145.1. Classification (NCBI taxonomy): domain Eukaryota; kingdom Metazoa; phylum Chordata; order Testudines; family Platysternidae; genus Platysternon; species Platysternon megacephalum. Next base: position 2,380,242 of record QXTE01000179.1, read on the forward strand.
TAGACCTTCATCAGTACTGTAAAAATAAAATTAAATGTACAAGTGTTGCCTTAAGCATATATGGCACTTTATCCAAAAGGACCCCAAAGCACTTTACAGACTGTGGACCAGAATCTGATCTGTTACATTAGTATAAATCAGAGTAACTCACTTTGGTTTTTATTGGTTACCCTGGATTTATAGCAGTGTTAGTTCAGAATTGGGCCCTCTGTCAGTCTGTATATAACCTAGAGAGTTTTGTGTAAGTACATATAAACACTCTTCCCAAGTCTGCATCTCTTCTTGCTTTTACTGTTGTTAACTACTAAATCCTCTTCATAGCTCCCCAAGTCATTGCTCTCCAGACTCTAGCATGTGCAGAATGGTGTTGCTTGCCTTCCTACATATGCCACCCAAAGAACTCTCGGTTACCATTGTTTCAAGATCCCATTCAAAATTGCCATCCTTGTTTTCACATCCTGCATGAATTTCTCTTCTCCCTCACTTTTTTCTAGCATGTGCCTCCTCTATCTTGCCATTGTTTAGGAAACCTGCTTTTCTGCAGCTTCTGACACCTGGCAAAGTCTGATCTCCCCTCCTCCCCCCCCCCCCCCCCCCCCCCCCAGCTCTTCAGTTTTATCTGAAAACCTCTTTTCTCCTGTGCATAGAACATCATTGTCCTCTCAGATTTCGGGTGGGAAAAAAGCATTGATTTAACTATAACGCCTTTTAGGATGCAGTTTGTGTGAAAGGTGCTATGTACACAACATAGATGCATTGTAATGTTATCATACCCAATTATGGGACCTTGAGCACAATTTGGCCACTCAGTCAATGTTGCTCTGTTGTCATTACATGTTAGTATGGTATGGCTATAATGAAGACCTTTTTATATGAAGGTAAAAGTGAAATAAGTAAAAATGCTACATTTCAGCTACACTAACCCTGTACATTCTATTTCAAATGGCCTTGGCACATAGTAGAGAGCTTTTCAGATAATGTGAGATTATGGGATGTACATCAGCATTGGAATGTACTCAAATGTCAGTTTGCAAAGATGGAAGAAAAGCAACATGTTTGTTATGTTGCTACATCTTGAACCAGGGAGTAAAAGAATGGATCTGAGGTCTGAGTAAGGAAGACACCAGCAGCAGCAGAGGATTGGCTCCAAAATTCGAAAAACTATCACCTTTCTCCTGTCAGCATGCCTGGGCTAGCGTGACATGCAGGCTAATGGGACATGGCATGTGGTAAGTTGCTCATTCAGTACTTTTTCCCTTAAGGTTTTTTTTTTTTTTTAATTTAAATTGTATCACATGCACTCTTATATAGTGAAACTCAGTTACACATGCTAGGCCTGATTCCTTATGCTTAACAGTTCTGCATGCAGAGCCACTGCAGGATCAGGCCTAATGTAAATGCAATACAAGATGAATACTTGAATTCAATTAACCATCACCTTCCAAAAATTCTATCATTTAACCATGCCCCTTGAAATGACCTCAGTCTTCTTTTGTAGGATTGCTTAGTGGCCAAAGTCTCAGTTTTGGAATACTTAAACCAGTCTCTGCTATAAATACAGCCCTTCATCTTTCCTAAACAGAAAACTGAGTAACATGTAGGTTGTGAAGGTGGTCTCTTGAATTAGACCTTAAACCTGAAGGCTCTGTATGCCTTGCGTGGATGTTAATTCCATGTGATCTTTAATCACAGCCATTGTTGTGCTGTGCACTATTTGGCTGCTGCTATCCTCCCCAGAGGTGACTGCATTTCAGTAGTAGTATATATACAGTATTTATGAAGAACTTTGTGATCCTTCAGGGGTCTTTATAAATGTAAAATTATTACTCAATCTCTGGCCACCAAGCAAAGAAATGTAAGATTATATTTATATATTTAGAGGGGGGGATTTGTATGGTGGTGGCGGAAGAAAGCAAAATAAAAACAGTCAGGTTATCCTTTGATTTTTGCACATCTGCTTTTGCCCTGTCTTGGTATACTTTAAGTGCATGTTTCCTAAACTGTTATCTACTGTGTTGTCTGCAGCGAACCCATATAATGCAGATGTCAGGGATATGAAGGATGTGTAGTAATTGTTATCCAGTTTTACCCCGTCTGGCAGAAAAACAAACACTTTGTAGGATTGAATTTTCCAGAAATTATTCACTAAAGGTTCTATCTTGCCCATGTGTGTGTTTTTTAAAAACATCTACTCTGAATGTGTATGCAACTAAGTAAGATATAGGGCATTACATCCAGACATAAGTTTTATGATGATTTTTTTTAAACATTCAGATACCAATAGATGATTTGTAAGCTCTTTACAATATCATTAAGAGAATTCTATTGGGTGAATGCAGTAGGTTAGGGAATGGGGGTGGGGGCATGATTTTTAGTTTGTGCCTTATGACCACTGGGCTGGGGAGGAGGAGGAGGAATGAATATTTAGTGATTCCCTCACATCAAGGTTTAGAATGATACTGCATTTGAAGAGAGGCACTGTAAAAATCCTTGTCTGCATATATAAGCAACACCCTGGCTGCTAGCTAACTGCAAACATGCAACATTGGGAACAGAACCTGTAACTTGAAATTCTGTTAAATTGCTTAGTACTCAGCTCATTCACTGGGAGGGAAGATGGGAGCATTTATGAGAGCCATGATATGAAGTTGTTAATTGGTTATTGTTTTCTTTACAGTGCTCCAGTACCATCAGCCAAAAGAGAAATGTAGAAAGACAGCAATGAACTGAAGAAGCCTTTGAGGATATGTTGCGTGTTCCAAGAGCTATTAACTTTGATTAGTGTTCCCTTTACAACTGTTGGATGCTTGGTAAAAGTGGGGTTAAAGTATCAAATGAATGCTCGTTGTCATGTGTGCAGTAAGCAATGACTGGTGTTCATTATTTGTGGGTGAGAAGCATTTGTACAGAAATCTGTACAGATGTCCTTCTGTACCTGCTGTTTGTGTTGGGCTGAGGGTGGCAGGTGCAAGTTGGGATATACAGCACTATAAAAATGTTGTAATGCTTTCTTTCCATTCTCCTTTCCTGAAGGAGAAAGTAACTTGTCTTCATTTTAGTGTATTTAAAAATCTCTTTAATAAAACTTTCCATTTTGTTTTTAATGAAAAAATGTGTGGTCACTAAAATCTGTGGAAACTTATGTATTAATATTGTGATGTGTGCAAGTGTTCATTTGGGGCACTTGTCTCCCTGAAAGGCGTAATATATGCAGCTTGAATTACCTTCATCCTTTGGTGGAAGGTCATAGAATCATAGAACTTGAGATCAGAAGGGACCATTATGATCATCTAGTCTGACCTCCTGCATGATGCAGGCCACAAAAGTTNCCCTTTGGTGGAAGGTGTATATCTTAAATCTGCCCTCATACAGCCATAACTTGCACTTTTGAAAATTATTGTTTTTAAGATTAAAGACAATCACTTCTGTGGTTTTGAACCATATAACCGGCGCAGAGTTTCTCATTAACCGTAGTACTAGGGAGAGTATGGAGCTCAGTCTTGATAGGTCTTCTCATGCAAAATTCCCATTGTCTTCAAGGAGAGCTCCATTTATGGGTGGGTATACAGGGTTAAGCCCTCAATTAGTCATCAGCAAGTTTTGAGTCTTCTTTGGGGTGACTAAAACAAGCATTCTAAGCTTCCTGGGCTGTGCTTAACGTAACAATGAACAGCTCTGCTTGGATTCAAGTCTGTTACTAATGCTTTTAACTTGGAAAATAAAGCTTGTCCTTGAGCTTGGTCATGAACCATGCACCATATTGGGTGCCAGTATATTGTATGTTATACCGACAGCTACATTGGAGGTCAGAACACACTAATATATACACAACAGAAGTGCAGATACTAAATAATGGATGTGGAGAAAAGTTTGTTTCTTATTTGGGTATCTGACCTTTGAACAAAATGAGCAAATCTGCTAACAGAAAATAAGTCTTATTTCCACCCTCCACTTACTCCCATTTACCCCTCCAATCTGCTACAGCTGACCACAAGCACATGTGGAACCTGCAATTGCAGGCAGCTTCCAATTCCCAGAGGCCTGTAGTTTTCACAATCTGGTAGAGGTGCTGAGGGCCCTGTTACATTGTCAGTGGTGGGAAATGGAGTAAAGCTATGTGGGCATGAAAGCTATGACTCTGGTCATCCCTATATCTCTGTTTAGAGAGATTTTTCCAGCAAAAAGCCAGACTTGACATCTTCAGGTGGGAACACCAGTTTTGTTTGTTTGTTTGTTTTTACTTGTTTTTTAATAGGAAAGGACCAAATCATTAGGAAAGTTGTTTACAAGCTAAGCGAATAACAAAACAGGAAAAATCCAGGAAGTCCATAAAGCTCTTTCCAATGCACAACCTACAACCACAAAAAAAGGAAAATATTGCTCCCAGCCTAGTACAGTTAGAGTATAATAGAGCCTTCAGGACCATTCAGTGACATGGTGGTGTCATCAGTTACATCTTGTAGTGTAGGAAGCTGTTATTTCAATGATTGCCTAGCCCAGGTCAGAATTTAAGGAGAGACTGTGTTTAGTTAATCTGTGAGACGAGAACCAAAGAGATATACAGTGGCCTTCATAAAGATTCCCCTTGATATTCATTACAGCTGAATCTTGTGTCTATCATAAGACATCATTCTCCTGCAGAACAGTAGAATATAGACTGATGCCATTTATTTTTTCAAGGCTGCACAATTCTCTGCAAAGTATACTTGATAGGTCGTATCTATCCTCCTCATATCGGCCAGTGCAAAATTATGTACAGATCTGCATGCTGTGGTGTGAGGTGCCTGAGGCTACAATAAGAGAAGATTTGGCATCTTGTTTTGAGTGCTAGGAAGATCATGTATGTCCGTCCATCATGGAAGGCATGGGATCATGCAGAACTCTGAAGAAATATGTTTGGAAGGGCCTGATCTGGCAGCATGCAGGCAAAACTACCATTGACTTTATAGACGTGGGAGTTTGCTTCTATTAGGATTGGAGTGTTAGACCGTAAGTGGGTATCAACCTATGCAATGCTGGGACACATGAGCAAAACTGTGCTCTTATTCATATTTCATAAAGCTAGCTCCTTGGCCATTTCAATTTCACTTCTTGACTATTTAATTGAAAGTTTTTAAATATGAACTACAATGGTTTTTATACTAAATAATAGAGGAAAACCTCTCAATATTATACTGAAGAGGACAGTTACATAATACAGTACTGGTAACAACTTTAGCCGTAGGGGAAATTACTAAACTGACCCTTCAAACAAGGCTTTGAAATATTTATGCTTCTCTTTAGCTAAAAGATAATTTAGAAATTAAAAACCATGAGAGGATGGTAACTGCTGACACTGCTGCACACTAGTTCTCTGTAGAAAGATCATTTGATCTGAATTGGAGATAAATATTTTTAAATCCATGGCACATGAACTTAATCATTCATTGTATATTGTATCTTTCATTGCCATTTCCTTTATTCTTGGTAGAATGCCAATCCAGCATATTGCTCTTCCACCATTTCAGTATATTCTGAGAACCTGTCAACACAACATACCCAGAGGTCCTTGGGCCTCAGGTGCCAAAGCAATGAATGTCCCTCTAACTAGTGACTAAAAGTATCTATTATTAAATAGAGGTACCATTTTCTGGGATGTTAGTTGCAAGATATTAGATTTATCACTAATTTTTGGTTGGTTTTATGTGGGCACATTTGGGAGCAGGAGATGATGCAGGCTACCTTCACCCAGGCCTAAAGCACCTGAGCAGGCAACAGACAGAATCCAGCTCTTGTGCTTGAGTGCAAGACTGGGGTACCTGTGGTACTTTTTTGTGCCAATAAGTTGTCAGTAGCATGTAAGGAGTATGGCTCCCCTTATGCTTCCTAAGGCATTGTTTGTGTCTTTCTTGTCCAGGCCAAATGCCTCAGAATCCCTCTGCTTGGCTAGCTCCTCCAGCAAGGAGCAGGGCACAGTTTAAACCTCTCTTTGCGGAAATAAAAATTATGGTAGTCCTCAGCCCATGTAGTTCACTGAGGACCCCGATCATTCCCCAGTACTTCTGATTTATAGTCCTCTGGTAGTTCATGAAAGATCCTGTGGTACTTCTCAGGATGGGTGGTTTAGCTAGGTAAGAGTGGGCTCACTGATTTGTAATAGCTGAATTCCAGCACTGCTTTGTCCTTAGAGAACTTACGCTTTGCTAGAAGGAAAGTTGACAGACAGTACATATGACTGTGCCAGCTTCTGCTTGACATGCAGTAAAGAACATTCTGGGCACTGACTTGAAAAATCTTGTATTAAATCATACTGGTCACAGAATGAGGTTTTTCTGCTGCTGCTAATAGTCTTTCCTGGGTTTGTAAATGCATTCCAGCTAGTCTCAAAAGCAAGTTATAAGTGTGAAGACTACATTATTAAAATAGTGTGGTGGTTAAAAAGAATGGAGACTTGCCCTATGGAATATTGTGGTAACTCTGATGTTGAATAAAAATACAAAGTGCTTGCTAAGTGAGATGATAATTGTAGTGACAGACCATTCTTGCATAATTGTAGACATTGGAAAAGTGATAAATACTCAGTTAACATCATACTTCTCGTGTGGTCCTAAACAGGACTTATTTTCAGTGAACAAATGGGGAGAGAGAAATTAATGTCTCATTCTAAGACCAGTCTATCTGCTGTCAGCCTAGTGCAGCTTCCAAGTTCATCAACGAGTTGGGTAGGCCTGTTATCTGGAACTAGAGGAACTGGGCTCTGTGATAAATTTCTGGCATTTTAAAATAGTTAGCTCAGAACATGCAATAGTGAGAATATATGTGTTCCTCTCCAGTCAGTATTACTCCACTTTCTCTGATCCCATCTGCAGTGGTGGCCCTAGGAAATGTAGACAACTAAACGTTTTCCATTAGATCAGTGTTTCCCAAACTTGGGACGCCGCTTGTGTAGGGAAAGCCCCTGGCGGGCCGGGCCAGTTTGTTTACCTGCCGCGTCCGCAGGTCCGGCTGGAAGCGGCGGCCAGTACGTCCCTTGGCCCACGCCGCTTCCTGCAGCTCCCATTGGCCTGGAGCAGTGAACCGCGGCCAGTGGGAGCCGCGATTGGCTGGACCTGCGGACGGGGCAGGTAAACAAACCGGCCCGGCCCACTAGGGGCTTTCCCTACACAAGCGGCGTCCCAAGTTTGGGAAACACTGCATTAGATAATTTAAAACGGTGATTCTCAAATTGTGGGTTGGGACCCTGTTTTAATGGGGTCGCCAGGGCTATTAAAGTTGCTGGGGCCCGGGACTGAAGCCAAAGTCCAAGCCCCACCGCCCAGGGCTGAGGCCCTCAAGCTTCGGCTCAGGCTTAGGTCCCCCTTCATGGAGTCTTGTAGTAATTTTTGTTGTCAGAAGGGGGTCACGGTGCAATGAAGTTTGAGAAACCCCAATTTAAAATATTCAAGATAGTCCCTTCAGCAAGAACAGAAAGATAAGGAAATACTGTAAATGCTAGGATACCTGTATCTATTTCGGTAAGGAAAAAATTGGCAAGATTTCTATAATTATTAAATATTTATGGGTTGGTAGCACCTGAAGATCACAATCAGGTTAGGCCCCATTGTGCTAGAAGCTGTACGAACACAAAAAATAACACTTCCTGCCCCAAAGCAGGTTATCAACCCTGTACTCTGCTTTTCACAGTTTACAGACTTCAAAAATCTCTCTTCATCCAACTGAACATAAATAGCATTCACAAGCCAAAGTAACTTAAAAATAGAAGTCCTAGTATTGAAATACCGGTATTTTGGTACATTCAGTATGATGGGGAATGAACAGATACCTTTCAAAGTTTAGCAGGGAGGGGATTAATCCCTTTCTTCCAGGTAAAGGTAGAACCACAGTTGCTATTCCTGAGTTCCGGGATTTTCAGTGTTCTGGGCCAGCTGTTGACAGTTAATATCCCCATTTGTGGTATGAGAGGGATTTGCTGTGGGAGGCTGGGGACTAAGTCTGGCAGTGAGAACCAGCAAGGAAAGCTCTCTAGGAAGGAGAGCAGGTGCTCTCTCTTTCTCCAGACTTGGCTGAAGCAAGCTGTGCTCTATAACTACTTTGGCTGAGAGAGAAGCCCTGTTGCATTTACATTTGCTACATTTACCTTTTTTTTTTTTTTAAACTAGTAAAGTGCATCAAAGTGTTTAAACTCCACCTTGCTGTTCAGCTGCCTTTCCTATGCTCACCCCCATTCTCATTTTAGGGGCTTATTTCATGAGGTGTTACTATGTGTCAACGTTTCTATAGTTTGTGAAAATACCACACAGGCCTTAGTCAAAACTTCCCCTTGACTTCAGTTTTGCCTAAGTAAGTTCTGCAGCATTGGGCTATTGGTCTGTTTGGGAGCACATAAATAAATCTTTCACACAAAGTGTCACTGTCATGGTGTAAACAAACCCTAAATCCTGAGCCAGCCAACTTTCAGTAGAATTTACCAGTAAAAAGGTCATTTACAATTGAAAACTGGAGGCCTCAACCAGCATTCAGCCTTATTTTTCACTGGCTCCTGACTAGCACCCAATCTGTTTGTTGTAGGCAATGTGCCGGGACTCATTGTATTAGCTTCCATTTTATACTTCAGAAAGCATCAGGTTTTCCTCATCTCACTTAGATCACAGAAGCTAACTAAAATAGAAGTTCAGGATGGAGAAGACCTACTTGTATCTTTTCCCCCCAAACACCAATTTTAGGAGCTGTAAGCTTCCGTCCACTGCATGGTACTAAAGAGAGCAAATGAATTTGAGAAAAGAGCCATAGTCTCATGGAATGGAGCTAACATGTCAATGCTGTCTCCTTCCCTGTCCAGTCAGGCCAGTCTATGTGAACACTGTGCAGTTGGGACTGTCAGTTGTAGGGCACAACTGGGAAAAAGCTATGCAATTTCTAGCCTATATTTTGTGCTTGCCTCCCCTCTTCACATGGCTGCAAACCCTTCCCACTAGAGAGCGGATGTACCTGTTTTCAGAAGAGACTTCCCCTGGGAGGGGTATACGTGGCTTAAATAGTACTCAGCTTTTGGACTGTGGAATACTTAGAAATTTAAACTAAAAATCTTCCCTTGGAAAAAGTTTTAGGTGGGTTGCATTTCATACCTTGCTCTGCATGAATGTCGTATTTGGTTGACTTTGTTATGGTGACATTTACCTGCTGTTCGATATGACATTTTGTGTATTGTTGTCTTGGTTGCTTGAGTTTTGGCAATTGACCTACAGTGTTTCCATTTTCAAGAATCTATTAGGTATCAGTCTGACATTTGGATTTGTCCCAGTTCTGAATCAACATACAGTGCTACCCCTTGCCCATTTTTGGCTGCGGATTTGCAAACTGATTGTGGCATAGTTCTCATTTCGCTGTTAATTAACTGACTTATGGTTCCCTATCATACCTTGATGCTAACTATTGTATATAACTACCCTTGGATTGTAGTATTCCTTGGTTATTCTACATTATAGATGCTTTGCCTTAGTCTTTAATAAGAGGATTCTTTTCTCCATGCAGAGCATCTACAGCTCCCATTGATGTCAGTAGGACTATCATGTGAATAAGGATTGCAAGATCTTGTATTCAATGTTATGGAGCCACATCGTGACACCATAAGGTTTAAGAGCCTCTTTCATTCCAATTTCTTATTTTCAGATGTTTAACTTTTTGAAAAATTTACCTTTGGAGCTGAAATCTCTCAGTGTTTATTCTTGGCCCAAAGATAATTTTTTATCAAAGTGCTTTAACTGTTTGAGTTATCCAGCTTGGGGGGAATGGCATTTTTCACATGAAAAAAATAGTTGAGCTGCTTTAAAAAAAAAAGCATGGGTTGCTCAAATAGTTTTTTTGGTAACAAGGAATGCATGCAGATCTTAAATGCCGATTAGAAAAAAAGCCATGTTTTTCTACTACTTTTCTAACAATGTACCAAGGCTGGGCACTTTCTAGACATGTCCATGTTGCTGGAACTCTATATTGAAATTCATGCAGCTGTTTATTTAAATGATTGCACAGTATATGCCTTTATCAGAATATGCGATGGTGCATTCAAATAAATGCAATTGCATTGGAATGTGTGATCTATCTCACACTGAAATAATGTTTTTAGGACATGATTAAACCTTCAAGCACTTGTCATAAAGCCGCTGTTGCCAATTTTAGCATTGTAACTTTTGAAGAGATGTTTTGTATCTCAGATAATTATGGAATGTAATTTCTAATATTAGAAATATTGAAAAAAAACAATTATCTTTGGAGTATTGGCACTGAGCTAGTGCTGGGTAGTTGTGCTGCAGTATATTTACATCATTGCTCTTGTGTTATGCCTTTCTGTAATATTCCTTACATATGTTTCTGTGACTCATTTTCATCAAGCAAAAACAGTAGGTGGACTGATTTTCTTCAGACATTTTAATATTTACACTAGCCTTTCATCTGTCAGTCATTGTGTTAGTAATATACAGTTTGAAGTTGTTGGCAACATTTTCTGTGCTGCAATTTACTCTGTTTAAAAAGCCATAGCAAATTATTGGTCTCTTGACTAAAGATAGCTTCAAATGTTTGAGAGTTCTACTGTAGCTGTCAGCATTCTGCCTTAAGTACCATAACTTGGTTCCACATCAGATGGGATAAAAAATAAGCTCTCTTTGTTATGGGACCATGATATAGACCCTTCTGCATTACCAGGACTGACAGCTCCTTGCCTGTCCAGTCCTCTCTATTAGGTCAAGCTACCAATTGTCAAACCTCACCCCCAAAAAAGAAAAACAGAACACCTTGGAACCATTTTTTCCCTCTGAAAACAGCTCTGTGCAATGGGGAAAATACACTTCCTTCATGTCCTAATGTGGCATTGGCAGCTTATGGGTGTGGTGGCTTTTTTTAGGATAGTAATAGAAAGGGTAAGGGGTTTCAAGTTCTGAATATTTTGCTAGATATGGAGGTACTCCAGAACTGTGCATGTATTTCTATAACAGAAACTGACCAACCCTTAATGAGACAATCATTTTTTCATTTGTTAAAGAAGGGGTTTACAGACCCCCCTCCCCAACTTAGAAAGGTTTTCATAATTTTTATTTCCCCAGTAAAATTCCCCCCTCCCCCCACTGTCTTGTTTCTCCTGGAATTTTTGCAACTCAAACTTTGGAGCCTTATGCTAGCATGTGAGAAACAGTGGGTGAGAAGCCATCTAGGCAGGGGGATTTGATCAGATGGAGAATCTGAACTATTCTTAAAATGGCCATCGTTACACAGTGGCAGCCATTTTAAATGGTTTTAATGTAATTGGGTTTTTGGATAAAAGCTGTACGAATACAAATCTGGCCACATGGAAGGATTCATGACCAAATCAAATCCAAAGAGGGATGTATCTTATCCTAAGAAGTAAATGTAACATATGCATAAGAGGTCTAAGTGCCTGTACAATATGTAAGAATAATTCCAATCCAAGGGAAGAAAGCCCTGAAGGTCAAAAAACTCCAGTTCTGTCAGATGGAGTCTTCTGACCTTCAGGGTCACATGGGTGTGTATAGACTCGTCACACTGCCTCAGAACAGCTATAATTATTTTGCAGTGAGTGGTCTTTTCTTGCAGGGTGTGGTTTTTTAATTCTTTTTTGCTGCTGCTGCTACCAAACCTCCCCTGAGCAATACAATCCAATACAACTTTGTTAGTGGCATTTTCATTTGTTTTTCATCCACCATCAACAAAAGCAGTATCAGGGCTTTCTAGTGCAGCAAAAATATGACCAAGCAGCCAGTGCTTAACTTTTACAAAACAAGAAAAGTATTTTACTAGTGAAAAGAGTGGATTAACTTTTATGACCAAATTCTACTTGCAGGAGTCAGGCAGGCATATTACTGAAATCACCAGATCTACTTGCAGAAATATTATAAGTAGGATTTAGGGCCTGATTTACACCCCATTAAAGGCAGTGGGCATTTTTCTTTTGATTTTACTGGGCTTTGGATCAGACCCCTGGATTGTAGGTTATACCAGATGCTCTCATCTTAAATTATAATTTCCAGCATAGCCTACAATACATTCTCAAAATAAATAAGTGATACCAGCAGATATTTAGACTTCTTAGAAGTAATTGTAACTGAAGCTTATTTATTACAGAACCTGAACAGTAATCAGCATTAAAATTTGTTTACTAATGTATCTTAGATTTGTGTATTTCCTCCCTACTTGAAAACAGATGGTGCATAAGAGAGCCTTATTACATGGCAGAAGTCCAAAGCATTATGGAAGGTCATCCACTTTAAGCCAGTTTCTGCAAGGACTTCACTGGTTATCTTAGAAGGCTTCAGTGGCTAAGAGATTAATGTAGTGGATCTGGATGCTGTTTCATTTGAATATTCGTGCTAGGAGTAGAAAAATGCAGCATATGATCTCAAATTATTCTTTAGGAATACCTACATCATGTTACACTGAATAGTTGTTATGGGCTGAATAAATTGCTCTCTCAGCTATCTTGCTGCAGTATTACTGAGATGTGCATCCTGTACAAACACTTCAAAAAGTTTGAAAAAAATATGTGATAACTGCTTCCAACTGAAAAACAGCCTGTTTCATAATGATGGTTCATCTCACTTTGAGAGCGTCTCTTTTAACATTATGGAGAAGTATTTGTCTTTGAGTCATGCGAGATTGAAACATCTTCAAACTCTGATTTATTTTTTCCATTTTAGCTTAACTCCATCTCATTTACTGTCCTAGATTGTCCCACTGTGATACTGACTGGCAGTCCAGTAATATTGACCAGTGCAAATTATTCATTCCTGGTTAAATAGTTTAGTTAGGCCATAGAGCCTGGTTTTTGCTTCCATTGAAAACGGAGTCTCTCTTTTATTGCTGATTTAGGGCTAGATCATGTTATCTGCACACAGCCCAGGGTAAAGGGAGGTGTATAGGAATATTGTCCTAGGGAAAGCACTGGGCGGTATTCAAAAACTCCTTTGGTGCACTGTAGGAAAAATAGTAATTTGCAGTTTTCCTTTATGTATTGCACCATTCTGCTGGCCAGTGGGGAAAGCAGGAGAGGTGGAGCTACAGTCTGGGTAACCCCTGGTGGAAGGAGGACAACAGATGACATAAGAAAAACTATTGAAAGAGAGGCCACTGTCACGGATACAGACTATGATGGAGCAAGAATCGTGGCATTAGACTGACAGATGATAGTAAGACTGGGTTGCCTCAGGTACCATGTGCCACAAGTTACAAGAGCATCTAATAAAAGTAAATATGCAGTCTCAGGGTGGAGCTCTCCACCATCCTAGCACTGTGCACACAAATGCTTATGTCGGTGTAACTTATGTCATTGTGGGGGTGGTTTAGTCAAACCCCTGAGCATAGGGTGACCAGATAGCAACTGTGAAAAAACGGGACAGGGAAGGGGGGGGGGGGGGGGGAAAAGGNATAGGCACCTATATAAGAAAAAGGCCCAAAAAACGGGACTGTCCCTTTAAAAACGAGACATCTGGTCACCCCTACCTGAGCCCCTCAAATTGGAGTCTGTCATCCTGGGCTGGGAGGCTCGCTGCCATGTAGACATATTCCAAGTGTCCTCTCCCGGGAGGATGTAGTTTTCAGGAACAAAGTCTGACTCTTTCTAGCGGTATGTATAGAGACTTCGGCAGTCATTTCTCTAGTACTAGATCTCTGTATAGTCATCCATTTTGATTGCAGATCAGTTTTAGAATCATGAGATGTATGAATGTAAATTTATTGTTCTTTCATACCAAAGATCCCTCTTCACAAGAATAACAAGATGCGTTATATTAATAGCAGAAGGGAAGGTGGAAGTATCATTAGTTTGTAGCACTGCATATATGGACATTGTCATGTTATTTGCTTGTTATTTTGAGTTTGATACTGTGTATTCAGGGCCGGCTCTGGCTTTTTTGCTGCCCCAAGCAAATAAATAAATAAATAAATAAATAAAAACCGGGGCGGCCAGAATGGCAAAGCAAAAAAAAACACCTGCAGCGCGGCCGGAGCGGCAAAGCAGGGGGGGAAAAAACCCCTGCGGGGCAGCAGGGGCCAGGGGGACTCCCTGCGCTGCAGACGTGCCCCGGCTAGCGGGGGGGAGGGGGAGAGAGAGAAGGGGGGTGGCCAGGGCTTCAGCAGGGTGCTCGCCATGCGGCCCCGACTGCCGTGCCACCTTCCGGGAGGGCTCCGCACCGCTCCGGTCGGCGGGGAGGGAAGGACGCGGGCTGCCCTGCCGGGCTTGCTACAGACCTGGCACCAGCTGGGGCAGACGGAGTGCGCAGCCCGCTCCCAGCAGGGCGCTCCCCTTCTCCGCGCTGCCGCCCCCTACAGGGCGGCCGGATTGGCAAACCAAAAAAAAAAAAAAAGCGGCCGTGCCGCCCTAGGATTGGGCAGAATGCCGCCCCGTAGAATCTGCCACCCCAAACACGAGTTTGCTCGGCTGGTGCCTGGAGCCGGCCCTGTGTGCATTGCACCTGGATGTGCTGCTGCTCATGGGCATTGGTCAGTGTTCAGTACGGGCCCAATTCTGCCACCCTTTCTCTTAGTAGCCCCATTGAACTGAGTAAGTTATTACTCAGTAAGGACAGTGTAACAGAGCCAGATTCTTCTGTGCTCTCAGAACCGTGAATGTTATTGTGCTGGTTGGAATGTAATGAAAGTAAACAGCAAACTATAGTTAAGAGCATTCCAGGGAGCCATTCCAGGGAGTCCTTGAAATTCCTGGTATTGCTAAACACATTCAAAATTTGGAAAAACGACTAGATCATGCATGTAATTGTAAATAGAGAGATGGTTATGGAAAAAGGTAATTGTAACACAAGTAGCAAAAGCTGCACTATGAAGCTTTTCAAAAGCTGACTGCTGTCACTACCCTGCACAATGGTGTCTAAACCTGGAAAACAGTATTATTTACTTTTCATGAAATATTAAGCAACAGAATGATTTGAGGTAATACGTGTTGTATACCTATAAACAACATTATATCTTTCAAGTGAAGTTGTAGGCCTACTGGAAATTACTTTAAGGATTATGTGAGTAAATATTTACCAAAGTAATTATCCTATTTACATAATTGGCAACGCCCTTCAAGGAGATGAAGGATACAGCCAAAAGTAAGAGTGGTTTAGAATCAGATTCTGCATTTATTGTGTCTAAATCCTATCTGCATAAAAGATGAATGATAAAAGCTTTTGAGCCAGCTACTACAAATGGAAGTAGAGGGCTATATGCATAAATATCAGTTCTGTCCAGGCAGTTACCAGAGCAAATATCCAGTCTGCATTTTGCTTGGATTTAAAAAAAAAAAAGTCTCAGGGTAGGGTGAAACCCACAGATTTTTTATTTAAGTGTATGAAGAAGGAAAGTCAAGTGTAATATGTCAACAAAAACTTCATTTAGAGCAGTGTTTCCCAAACTTGGGACGCTGCTTGTGTAGGGAAAGCCACTGGTGGGCCGGGCCGGTTTGTTTACCTGCCCCGTCCGCAGGTTCCGCCGATCGCTGCTCCCACTGGCCGTGGTTCGCTGCTCCAGGCCAATGGGAGCTACTGGAAGCGGCGGCCAGTCCATCCCTCGGCCCGTGCCGCTTCCCGCAGCCCCCATTGGCCTGGAGCAGCGAACCGCGGCCAGTGGGAGCTGCAATCAGCCGGACCTGCGGATGCGGCAGGTAAACAAACCGGCCCAGCCCGCCAGGGGCTTTCCCTACACAAGCAGCGTCCCAAGTTTGGGAAACACTGAGTTAGAGAAATATTTTAGTCACATGGGACTAGATCATCCCTCCCAGAGTAAAGCCCAAAGGAGCAAGCTCAGTGGGAGAACGTTTTGTAAGGATGCCCCCACTCTGTTTAAATGGTGGTGTGAAGCTTGTCTCCCCTAAGGTAGAGGCTGTAGGGCTCACCTTCAAGCCAGCAGATTCCTCAGGGATCATTGTGGTTTCCAGGGAATCCTCCAGAGGCCAGGGCTATCCACATTGTCCAGAGAATGGTGCTGTGGAGGCAGCCGTGTTCCCTTCCTTGTGCAGGGATAGAAGGAACAGTCTGGGCCACCTTACAAACTATGGTCTCTATCCTGCAAATACTTGTCTGTCTTCACTGCAATTAACTCAGGCTGTTATTCAGGTTTTGCCCCTAACCCTGCTCCTGAATCATGTAAGATAGTGGTGCTTTCAGTCTGGGCCAGCTGGTCCATCCAGTGCTATAGGCTGAAGCCAAAGCAAAGCTTTCACTTGGGCAGCTAAACTGTTACTTTGTACCAAGGAATGCAGGCTAAACTACTCCACTGTGGATAGCCCAGTGCTTCCCCCCCCCCCATGTGCCCAGAAGGAAATAGTTTATCCAACAATCCCCTGGGAAAGAATTGGAGTGCATCATCTCACTGCAGCATGAAGAACCATGGGATATGTCCCCAGAAGTCCTAGTGGCACACATGGGTGAGTGAAGCGCCAGTGAGGACACAGTAGCACAAGTGTGGCTTTATGGTGTGGCTGCTCATATGGAGTAGCAGACACTTGAGTTAACTCTACCATGAACAATGAGGTCCCATTGCACAGTGGCCAAGAATAGGTGTTTCCAGGATAGAGTCCTTGGATGGAATTTGAAGTAACAGTATCTCTCAGGAATCAGAGGGGTAGCCGTGTTAGTCTGGATCTGTAAAAAGCAACAGAGAGTCCTGTGGCACCTTTAAGATTAACAGATGTATTGGAGCATAAGTGGGTATTCACCCACGAAAGCTTATGCTCCAATACATCTGTTAGTCTTAAAGGTGCCACAGGACTCTCTGTTGCTTTTTACAGTATCTCTCAGGGCAATTTTTATAAATGAAAGTTTTATATTTAGGCTGCATTTATCAGATGTTTTATTCTCCTACTCTCTTTCCAACTCACTGCTTTGTGGGAAGGGGGAAAAGGGGACCTTAAATTGTTTTTCAGTAATCCCTCTACTTTCCTGGACAGAGTTCTAAGAAAACAGATGTGTACAGTTATTTGAATTTTGTCTCAGGGATTACCATGCATAGGTTGTTACATCAAATCAGATATTCCCTGTGCCACATACTCCCTGGTCCTGTTTTATCCACACTTGACAAACATACCTGGAATTCTATTGTTTAAATCAAGCTCTCTGCAGTATTCTTTTGATTGATGAAAAAAACCATAAGTTCAATTATGTATGTTTAACACGAGTTTTGTAATGTTGGGATTGAAAAAATCCATTTGCCTAGGGCAAGTCGAATCTTTCCTGGACATGTGCCATCAACTTCTATAAAACTCAGCCTTTGATTTAAAAAAAAGTTTGTAGCTCTTCTGATTGCAAAGTTAACTGTCTAAATATGAGCCACGTGTAATCAATGCAGTGCTATGCAAGTCTGCAGAGAGGCAGCTTCAGTGCCTCTGCTGCTACTCAGAGCTCTGAATAGTGCATACTCAGTGATAATCCCGAGGCTGCACAATAGCAAAATTGCTTAACCAAACCAAACCGTTCCATTCAAATAAGATGATCAGATCAGATCTTATGACATGAACACTTTTGCTGCATTTGTTTGAACTAACACCTTGGGGCTGGGGTGCGGTCTTTTTATTTGTGTATTATAGCACCTAGGAGTCCTAGTCATGGGCCAGGACCCCATTGTGCTAGGCAGTGTATAAATGGGTGAAAAACAAACACAATCTCTGCAGTAAAAGTTATTTATAACTTTTTGTAGAGTTTAGACCATTAGATCTAGTGTGATCTCTCCTATATATCACAGGCCATTAAATTTTACACACTTAGCCCTGTAGTGAACAACTCAATATCTTGTTTGGCTAAAGCATAGGTTGCATTTGGCTAGAGCACTTGCTCTATTCTCTGCTGGTGCTCTATAAATATTAATAGTTACAGCACGGTAAGTATATTAAGTGTTTCCAAACTATAGAAGGACTGAAAAATTAGAAGTTTTCCTAGACACTTACATGTTTAAATAGAAGAAGTTAAAAAGCTGTGAACAAGCATTTTTAAAAGCAATGTCCAGACCACGTTTCCTTAACTAGTGAACACATGGGTGCATGTCTCTAAAAGTCTGTTTTACATAGATTGCCATCATATGATGCAGGCAGGCTTTGGTACATTCCTTATATCTGCTATTGGAAGAAGGGAAGATAATTTGACATTGGAATTTAACAGACACAGCCAAGTATGCTTAACATGTTTGTTAATTAAACGTTTTGCACAGTAGATGCATATTGTGTATGTATGTGGGGAGTTCTTGGCTTTGTACTTAAAGCATATTTTGTTATAAACACTGCTTAAATTGCAGCATGAGAGGTTTAGGTTGGACATTAGGAAAAACTTCCAGTCAGGGTAGTTAAGCACTGGAATAAATTACCTAGGGAGGTTGTGGAATCTCTGTCATTGGAGGTTTTTAAGAACAGGTTAGACAATCACGTGCCAGGGATGGTCTTCTAGAGAGAATACTTAATCCTGCCTTGAGTGCAGGGGACTGGAGTAGAAGACTTCTCAAGGTACCTTCCAGTCCTATGATTCTGTGCCATTTTTATATTGGTCCTCTAAATTTGTATGTGAAGGGATAAGTGTACTTGTAACAGTGAGCCCCTAATTAATATTAACAAATACCGCATTATGCAGTTGGATTTCCTCAGAATCCATTTGCTAGCAGTGCATTTTTGTGCATTACAGGCTGTGGAACCCAAGTCTTGATTTTCTTTTCCTCATTGTTGACTGAATTTATATATGAATGCTTTTTATACCTGCAGCTTACCAACTAAGTCCAAATGACAGCCATACCAATTTCTTGGCCTCTCAGGCGGTTTGCTTTGACACTCCTCTTTCCCAATTTCCTTCATTTTTTGTGTAGTCTAAAGGTACGTGGTTCCTTAGTGAAAGTGTTGCCAGTTGAAATACAGTCAGTTCCACGTCATCCACAAATTATACAATTATGATACAAATGGATGGGGGGGAAATTAAGACTCTGAAGTGTCCTATAGTCTGTTCCTTTTAAGGAGCACAGAAAAAATAGTAAGAAATTTTCTTCCCCAGGATCTCCTGTTTAGCTGCTGTTGCATTTTTAATTTGAAAGCTAACAAGGTCTACTATGTTTACCAGCAAGATGAAATGGGTCAAAATTTTAATGAGCTATCCTTCCCCTCATAATCAAATTGATTCTAGATGTAAGGGTTTGTGCAAATCATTGAAACAGTTGCCTTTGTCTATAATTTACTCTTCAGACTGGGTTTTGATTATTGAATGTAACCTTTCAGCCTGTTCTCCCCAGTAAAAAGGGAATACTCTGACTAGACAGTATTAGAGGGCTTAAAATATATCTCACATCTTCTCTGATCTCCAGCTGAAGTGGTTGTGTGTGGTTCTTTTGGGGGGGGGGGCGGGGAAGCTAAACCTCATCCCTCTGCCCTGGTCTGCAAATAGTGTAAAGGAAGAGGGCCAACTCAGTAGCTGGCCAGAGTAGGATGGAGGTTTTTGCTCAGCTAATCATTCTGGGTTACAGGTTTGCTTCTTCCTGCTCCCAACATTGGATAGCCTTAGAGGGTATCCCTGTAAGTTTTTTGGGGGCAGGGATTGTCTTTACTTCATGTCTTCACAGCACCTAGCACCAGGATCCCAGTTGAATTACACTAGTGCTTAGAAGCTCCTACAATAATAATGTACAACACCCTCTTTCCGAGAATATTCACATTTACACCATTGATCTAGGAAGGCAGGGGAGAGCAACATCACTGAAAATGGGACAGGTTCTGCACTCACGTGTCCCTCATGTTGCTTCCTGCAGAATTGGGGATGTAGTGAGTGTAGCGTTTAGCTCACTATTCCTGTTTCCTAGCACAGGTTCTGATGAAGAAGAGTATTGTGCTGCTACTGCTTTTTTTTAAACCTACTTTCAATTTCATATTCTTGTTGAAGCCATTACTTAGTATCTATATTACTATACAATATACATAGTAATGTAACTACAGCTGTAGAAAGTGGTGAGATCATTGTGTTTCTTCATGGATAGATGTGGGTGTCATGCTTTATGACAGCAGTTTCCTGATAAAGAGACGTATGTCAATTATACATCTTCCTAAACTGACTGTGATGTTAATTTTCCCCACTACAGAGAGGAGGATGAGGAAAGTCCCTATGCAACTTCTTCCTATCACCAGTAGATGACTGACACATGATGACCTGCAAACATGGAATGAAGATACAGTTCTTAAAGAACTAAATAATTGATTCAAAAGCAAGCCTTTCAGACTGATTACCGTGATGTACTTTTTACAAGTCATGAATGGGTAATTTCACTGACTAATTGCACTGAAATTATTTGACCTCTTCTGCCTTCCGCAGGTTAATTTCCTTAAATTATATCAATAAGAGGTGTAAGCCTTCCAAAACTAGCAATTGCCTTCATATTTCTTCTGTGTAAATTGTAGCATGGTAGCAACAATATATCCTTGAAGTCACCTTTATGCAGGATGCATTTATCTTTAGTATACAGTTTGTAAATACTTGTTAAGATAAAGTGTGAGATTATTTGATTAAATATTTATGGAGAAAGTTACACTTATCACTGGCAAACTTAACTATATAAAATGACTGAAATTTTATGATACTTACATCTTGATTCTGCAGTCCCAATGCAGGCAAATTTGCCACGAAAGTTTTGCCTGCAGCAAGGTTGCAGAACTTATCCCCAAGTTTTGTGTGTGTAAGTGTGCATATATAAATAACATCTATGTGTTCCTGTAAAGGATTAATTTTAGCCCTCAATTTTGATTGGGTAAAGAAAGCCTTTAGGGGAAAATAAACTATTTGTTTGCAAACTTTTTGGGAAAAAGTTATAGTAAGAGGTATTTTTCTTTGTGTTATAGTGACATTTGAAATGTTCATAAGTGTATTCTTGTGTGCAAATATATTTTCAGTGTAATTTTATTAAACAAAAACCCCCATAATAAATGACTATTCTTCATTATGTAGTCTGTCTGGTTTTCACTAATCCAATATAGTTAGGACTTTTCCATCAGTTTTTAAATGGGAATTTCAGAGCAAAAAGTGTGTGCTCTTTATTGCTTCAATATCAGTAATAATCCATCTTCCTGAAGTTGCAAAGATTCTTTGCCCCAGCTTTCTTTAATTTTACACTGAAATATCAAAATTGGCAGGTTCTTGCTTCTCATTTACTTGGAGGACTTTTGCAATCTTTAGAGGACTGGAAATATGATAGGGGAGGTCTAAACCTTTTCATATAAATTGCTTCCATTTTAATTGGTCTATTTGAGGGGGGAAATTAGCCACTTTCTTAATGAGCACTAAGTAGTTGATGATCTCGCTAACCCATCAGGAGGGCCAACGATTAGGAAATCTGCACTAAAAGCTAGAAACTGAAGTAGCTACGTCTACTTCACAGGGACAAATTTGGTATTTGTACAGAGCCTGAGGAAACATACTTTGTGCAGAGATATGCAAGAGATCGCGGGGGGTGGGGTGAGGCGAGGGAATAATCCTTTCCCCATACCAAATACACATACACAGAGCACCAGTATGGCTGATACACATACCCTCATACTACATGTGGGTGGCTCTCCATTTCGTCCTCAAGCTCCTTTTCTGTGCTGCCCCATAGCACTGATTTGCAGGAAGCAGGAGTTGTGGGGTCCTTGATCTCTGCTGTCCAATGCAGAACTGCCATGTGCCCCCTGGGGATGGGGATGAAGCAAGATTTCATTCTCAGATAGAGTTAAATCTCTAGGTATCCAGAGTGATATGGTATATAGTACACCTCTACCTCGAAATAATGCTGTCCTCGGGAGCCAAAAAAATCTTACTGCGTTATATTGAACTTGCTTTGATCCACCGGAGTGCGCAGCTTTACTGCATTATATCCAAATTCGTGTTATATCGGGTGGCGTTATATCGAGGTAGCGGTGTACTAGAAAAGAAAATTTCCCAGGGACTGGGGAGTGACGGTGATAAACAAAATCTCACCACTGTCTTGACTTTGTTTTTAAAGCATACATGCTTTTAAACTGCCTGAAATATGGAAATCACAATCTACTAAACTGTGAAAAGGGAGTGGAGACCATGGGTAAAGATTGAACACCAGAATCATTTAATGGCTGTGTAACTTTCATTGCTACAATCTGAGAGCAAACGTAGTGCTCATGCTGCTATTGGAGACATCCTTTGGTTCTCTACACAGTTCTGTCAAAAAACTCTTAACGCCTAAAAACATTTGTGCTATTTTAGTATTGGGCCTCTCCGTAAGCGAGACTGTTAACCATGTCATTGTGTTGCATGCACAAGTGAGGCCTAGGATACGAACAAATACGATTTCACTTGTGACTAAATGTTGGGATTCATATCTGCAAAGCTGAAAAGCAAAAACACCTAACATGCTCTACCCACTTGCGTTGTGAGAGTCAGTGTTAGAATTAAAGGATATCTCTACAGCATTGTGTCTGAATGCTGTGTATATCTCTACAGCATTGTGTCTGAACTTCTATTTGTGGCCCATCGAGCCTTCTTTCTAGAAAAGTTTCTTTGCAGAAATGGATGTGCTTGATGCAAGGATTCATGGGAGCTAGAAAGCTGTCACTGCTCAACCTGTGGTTAAAGGAAATTAGGTTGTTATTTTAAATGAACAGCAAAAGTGGAAACAGCATCAGAATTGTTGTGCACCAGGAAAGGTGATGATCCCATTGTTTTCCTCAGTAAAAGGATTTTAAATTGCCAGATGTATGACTCCCTAGGGATAGTGTTAAAATTGATCCAAGCTCTTAGCCTAGATTTGGAGCTGCAGGCAACTGTTGAGAGTTTTATTAGGTTTCATGGCTTGAGAGGGTTTTTCTTTTGACTAATTATTTTAAAAATACTATAGAATGTATCACTAGATAGGCTTATTTAACATTGTATTGTCATCTCAAGCTCTTCATTGATCCACAATTCAATACTATAAAAAACCTGCTTTAAAAATGAATAGAAATGTATTGATGTAGATTCCCATTAGTATGGGCTGCATGCTTGAAACTTTGGCGTGGAGACCCCCAGCCAGGCAGCTCTGAATGAATTGACATTAGCTGCAATCTCAGTTCTGAATTTTTTTACAGTGACTTCTGTAAATCTTATATATGTTCTTGCTACAGTCATTTTTCTACCTGTTTAGAATTTCTGTTGCATTTAATCTTCACAAGAGACAAAGAATTGGTGTTTAGGTTGTTACTTTCAAGCACAGTAAATAATCCAATTTTTATATTGGTCCTCTAAATTTGTATGTGAAGGGATAAGCAGTGAATCAGTTCTAAGGACAGGGAGGTCATGAAACAAGTCACAGACAGGACTGTACAAAATCCAATATTGCCAACCCAAAATGTTTAAAAATAATACATTTGGGGTTATTTGCCTTCTGGTTTGAGCTTTTAGGGTACACTGAAGTCATATTTTCATGACAGCAACCATAAAAAGAATTTACTCACCATGAAAAGAATTTACTCACATTCCTATTACCCCACGGATAACTGTGATAGAAATTAGACTTTGATTCAGGAAATCAAGTGAAAAGTTTGTGGGAATGAAAACTAACATAAGAGGGGAAGGAGAGAAATAATTTTATACACAATATGCCATCATGGAACAACATGAGCACAAACAGAATCTGGTGAAGTCTCAGAGAAGTTATCAATCTGAAATTTATGTCACTTGGAAAGTGTTGGCTCTTAAATTTAATTAGATTTAGTTGCTACACCAAGCCCGGCAAAAGAATGGAAGTCTGAGATTTGTAACCAGAAAAAAATTCCCCTTGCAGTGGGCTTTGTTTCCATTCACTCCCAAGAAGGTAGTAAAATACATCCAGTATCTCAGACATTTGTTCTGACAGTTATCAAAAGGTGCATTTCAATTGTACTAAGGATTACACAAACACCCATAAACAAAATGGGGTTACACAACTTTCAGGAGAGACCATCAGTATAAGCTACTTCCTTCCTGGTCTCCCTCCATGTGTGGGAGAAGGGTAGAGTTCATTTGTTTCCTTTATTTCCCAGCATGCATTGTTCCAGGCTAGTACTACCAATATTGCTGTCCTTGTGGACTTCATTTTCTAACTCCTTCTGCTCTCCTAGTTCTAAGGAAAAAAGGGACTAGTTGGAAGTCACTAGGAGCCAGTTTGAATCTTCACCGCTGAGTGAAGAAAATAGTTCCTGTTCATGGAACAGAACCTTGGGCCTTAAAGCCAGAACCAGCAACATCGACTTCTTTATGAACCTCAGATTACTGCCCCAAAACCACTTCCTCCTTAGCAACCATATTCCCAGAGTTTGGCAAGCGTGTAACAAGGCTAAGTTATGTATGTGAGAATGGGTACGTTAGATGTCAACAGTACTAACTCATGTGAGACAGGGTTACAAGATCAGGCCCATAGCAAATCGCCAAGAAAATCATTGGGTAAATATTATAAGCCATCCACAATTTAGATCTGAATTAAAGGAATTGTCAAGTTAGAAAATAAGAGACATTATAGAGAAGTCATGTGCAGTCCACAGAACTGTAGAATACTGAAAGAAAACAGACCTAATGTCTTGTTGGCACAGAAATTCTACCAATTAAACTGGTGCAAGTCTGTCCACATACAAAGTTACATTGGTTTAAGTAGGTTTAAAAAGCACACCTTGTTTAAACGAGTGCAACTTTGTGGACTAAGACCAATGGAAATATTTTAAGATAGTGAACCTAGATCCTTGCTTTGGTCACAACTGATACCAAAAGATGCATGTAGTTCTCCACCAGTACTGTTCTGGGCCTGAATTCTCAGAGTATTCCTTTGTTTAACAGGACTTGTCAGTTTTCCCAGTCTTCATACAGGTTACATCCATGCCAAGATCCAGCATCAAATAAACTACAAGAAGAGTATATGTATGGTTTGTGATATGAAGTGGGTAAGTTTTGTATCTATTTACGTGTGTTCCAAATATCAGATAACATGTTTGCAAGTTAGTTTATGAAATACAAGGGCAGTGGTTGGTGTATTTTTTTTTAAAACCAAAGATATAGTTCATTTTAATAGAGATTTAAAATGTGAATCAGTGATTAGAATTAAATTAGTGATTAGAATTAGCATATTTATGAAGCTTTCATCTTTGGGAACTCAGCTACCTTTCAGAGGAGTCACATAACAGAATAGTAAAATAAAAATGTAAATAAGCCTAGATGATTAGCCAAATCTCAAATTTCTTAATAAATATGATTATTTTTCTTTGGCTATTTTAATGAGAAAAGATAGTTCAGACAAGCAACGACAACGCAATTATTCTAAAGGGCGCTCAAATACAAGTGTCCCATATCTGGTTGCATACAGTGTGCTTATTGCATTAGATCAAATCTGAATAATTTAGCAGATCTTTCAGCCCATCTTTGTCTTTACATTTTTATTACAAATAAACAAATTTGCACTCTGAAGTGAGGCTAACATTTAAAAAAAAAACCCTGTAAAGTAATGGATGTCCCCCTGAAAGATTGTGATCTTTCTAAAATTTCTAGTCTAAAGTTAATTACAGAAGTGCACATTGGGTCTGACGTTGCAATGTGTACTTGTGCAAATCTCTGTTTCACATGGGGCTCATACAACACTACTATGCTAAAGCACACTAGGAAACCTCTAGTGTGCATCTGCAGAGTCTAAAGAGACCAATTCATGCACAACACATTTGTCTGTGTTAGAAATCACACCCCCATAACGTGCATTACCTGAATGTGTAAACAAACTCTCAGGTAGATTGCAGATGATGCAAAAGGTTTTATCCTAGGCTGATCATGTTAGGAAGTTGTTTTGTAGACAAAAATGTCTTGTATCAAAGCTGAGTGTTTTTTTGCTAAGCGTTAAAAAAAGTCATTTAATAGAACAGAAGAGTTTATTATTGAGTCACTCCAACCAATTTCTTTAAAAGGCAGAGTAATATTTTTTGTAGGTTCCCATGGGCTTTGGTTTACATGTTTTGTTGCCTACATCTAAAAAGCTATTCAATAAGCAATCTTGTTTCCTACTCTGAGAGGTGGCTGACTCTGAAATTACTCACTGTCTCTCACAAACAAGTAACGAGAGATCGATATGGAGATTTTTCAAAGCAATGGAAGGGAGAGAGCCAGGTCTTCCATTAATTTTAATGAAAAATGTGTGACTAAATCCCCTTCACTACTTCGGAAACTTGAACCTATATTTATTTTGCTTTGTAAAATGAGCCCATTTGAAGTTTAGAGGGCATAGTGTGGACCATTACCGCTACAAACTTTGCAGTTACCATATCCAACATCTTCCTTCTAAGCATCTCCATATACTTCTCAGGGATTAAACTAAACATCACAACATCCCTGTTATGTAGTAGATAAGGGATCACTTCATCCCCCTGACCTGGAATGCAGCAGCTGTCAAACAGCCCACTTTTGTTCTTTATATTTAGCTGTTCACTAGAAATAAAGGGCAGCGCTTATGAATACAGTAATTTAGCTTCATATATTGCTTTGATTGTCCTTCCTAGAACTGGAGATGAGTCCAGACTGTAAAGTTCCAATTCAGATGTGGACTGGAGCTTCCACAAAGTTTGCAGGAGTTCAGATCTGTGACTTTTGTTTGGGCCCATCTCTAGCTCTAAACCTGAAGAAGAAGAGCTAGATTATACCTAATTGATTTGATGCCTCTGGTGTGCAGGATCAGGCTCTCCATAGTACAGAGGAAAGCTCAAAATGATGTAGGTTTAATATTTTTTTTTAGCTTAAGCATTTGCTGTGGTTTCACTTTCAGCATTTGTCATATTGTTTGTTATGTACAGGCCTAATCCATTAAAGTAGGTTGGAATGCAGGCATTGACTTCAGTGGGAGCAGGACGAGGGCCTCATTAAATTAACACCAACAAGATACATGTGGGGCTCAAGTCAGAGGTTTTCCTTGTGATGGGTATAGTTTCAGTATAGAGACCTCAAGGCTGCCTTGCTGAATGCTTGTAGTTATTCTAGGTTACTTTAATGGCACCCAAATGGTGCTTCCCACTACCGATAAGCCATGATCTCTGCCCAAGGAGCTTACAAACTATTTCAGACATTCTGCTCTTTGCATCACACATGTGGAATAGTTGTACCTTACTTGACAAGCTAAAACTGCTTTATTTATATGGCCAGTACACCATATAAATGATCAGGAAACATCAAGAGATCTGTTCTTTTGCTGTGGATCCATTGTGACTTTTCACTCCACATTCTTTATGAAAATATGCTTATGATATGAATAGGACATAACAGATATACTTTATGCAAGGTGGCGCATGTAAGATATTGGAAAGGTTGTGATTTACTGAATGTGATCCAAAAATGATACAGGCATACAAGTTGTATCTGAAGTTAGGAATATTGACTATGTATCTGTATTTCAAATGTGTTACTTTGAGTGTCACCCCCAACTAGCCCTTCAGGTACAACAATGGAAAAGCCGGACAGAGCTAACGGCTCATTAGCAAAAACAATGGACTGTGAAAGAACTTAGTCTTCCTGTGAACACTCCAGACAGCCTACAGGTAATGGCTGCCACTGCCCTGCAGAGACCTGGTCTGAGTCACCTGGTACTAGACCCACTCCTTGGAATGCCAGTGTTCTTCCACTGGGAGACAAAGGGTTCCCGCCTTACACAAGAGCTATAGAAGGCAGAGGAGTGATATGATCATGGTTCTCCTCTGTCTCCCCACCCAAAGAGACACTGAAAAACACCTGAAAGCCAGAACTGAACTGGGGGGAGAAGGATTGAGCCCAAGCTGGAAGGGCGTCTAGCTTGTGAGTAACACCTGACGTCTCAAGCTGGAGACCTGTGTAGCTGCCTTTCAAGGCTTTCTGTGGGTGACCTCCACCTTCATTGAATTGGCCTCGTTAGCACTTACCACCACCCCACCCCAATTGGTAAGGCAACTCCCATCTTTTCATGTGCTGTAATATTTATACTGCTTACTGTATTTTTCACTCCATGCATCTGATGAAGTGGGTTCTAGCCCACGAAAGCTTATACCCAAATCAATTTGTTAGTCTCTAAGGTGCAACAAGGACTCCTCATTGTTGGAACTGATCAGTGTTTGGGGAGAGGAGGATGTGCAGGGACCCAGGATGCCCCGTGATCACCTCCCCCCCACTTCCCACAAGACCCATTGTCAAAATGGGGAGAGCTGCACTGTGGGATAGCTACCATAGAGCACTGCTCTCATGGCAATGGAAGTGCTGCTAATGTAAACACTCTGACACCTGAGGAATTGAGTACACAAACCAGCGCTTTACTTTCACCGGTTCTCTATCACCGGTGAAACTGACAGCGCAAAAACTCTGCAAGTGTAGACATAGCCTTATTCAGGAGAGCAGCGAGAGGGAACCCAGGCTGGTTGAGCAAGAGAGGCTCAGTGAAATCCCAGTACATCAGGTGGTATCCCAGAAGGGGGGTCCAATCCATCACATCCATATCTAACAGTTAGCTAAGTACTGAGATGAAATCTTGGTCCCATTGAAGTTAATGGGAATTTTGCACTAATGCATTGTGAAGGGAGGCCAGACTATGATTTCAGTTACGCCTGGCTAAATCCAGAGTAGTTACACTTAAATCAATGGAGTTACTACAGCTATTCCAGCTGCACAACTGAGATGAGAATCTGTTACTAGAACCTTAATTTCAACCTGTCTTTTCCAAGAGCTCAGTTGGCTTGATCTTCCACTGTCCCCCACCCCAGGTAGGTATTTACATCTGTGTGTGTGAGGGGAACTCACTACCAGAGCAAAATTGTAGTACTTTAGTCTCACTTTTCACCAGTGGGAGTAGCTAAACAAAGGTGCAAGGTAATAGAGCATCATGCCTCCTGTATTAACCAGGTATCCTGTAGACTAAAGATGTTATCTGGGGCCTTGACTGCATCACCAGTGGAAGCTATAGTGCAGATAGGGTTCAGGCCTGGGCATACATGTGCCAAGATTGCTCTGCCATACTGACACTTAAACACTCAGTTATAAATACAGGTTTTCCTGGTAATAGCGTTGAAGTAGTCTAAAGCTATTCAAAAGATGGCTGCCCGTAATAGGCTCTTACCTTTTCAGTATCAGGTTTCAGTTTCTCCCTTGGAGCTGTGCCTCAATTTCCAGCCTGTTGCAGGGTCATTCGGGGGTATTCTGAGTGCTTTTAGTCCTCCAGCCAAAGCCAGAAGTTCACTCCTTCAGGGGTAGTCAAAGAGTCCAGAACAAAACAGTTCCTTCAGCCCTCCCCAGGCTAAGCAGTTTGTTGGTGCAGGACTAACAGTCTCTTAGCCCTGCTAATGGGACTTCCATACTCACTGAACGCCCTGGCCTAGGCCAACTAAACAAGCCCCCATGCCAACACCAGGCCTTAAGACCACACCATTGTTGTGTTGCCCCCTGCCCTTCCATTTTCTCAGCCTGCCTCTTGACGGATTCTTTTCAACAGCCCCTCCTGAATAACTTCCCCTGCTCTCTCAGTGCGCAGCCAAACCCCAGATCTGCCCTCTCCCTGTTTTTCTTTTACATTTGAAGGAAAACTGCTCCGTATATTCTCTGGCACTCCTCCCAGCATGCCTTGCAGCAGCCTACAAATCCCAGGGTCCCTCATGGGACTAGCCATCCCAGAATTCCCTTGTTCCACAATGAACCAGGAATAGGGTATGCTTGACCAATAGGTGTCATGAAAGGATTAGAATGTACTCTGTTCCACTGCCCAAGGTTTGACCTGAACTTGGGGACCAGATCCTGAACTGGTGTAAATCTGTGACACTCCATGGACTTCACTGGAGCTATGCCAAATGAATTAACCCCAGTTGAGGAGCTGTGTATGTTACACAATTAGCCTGTTAATGTCTTAGATTTATTTAAATGGCAAACATTCACTTTCTTTGGCCTGACCTTTTTGAACATGGACTGAAAAAAAAAATAAAGAATTTGCCCTATTCAGATGATGTCTGTTGCTGGTTTTTCAGATTGCTGTATTTTATATTTCATACTTTAAAACGTGAATATACGTCTGTGACTGAGTGTGTGCAGAGTTCATTTTAAAATGCCTCACTGTGAGTTCCTCAGTATACTGTTTGTACACATCCTTTTATTCCAGGGAAACAAAGGCTTCTGCCACAGAGTGAAAGTTCCCATAAAATGAATTAAATTGATGCTCTCCCATTAGAAGCACTGTCAACGCCTTTCCTGTGCTTTTGAAATAAAGGCCTTCAGTGGAATTGTTCAGTGGTTACCACATATTACTGTTGAGTTTTGTCATTTTGAATGCTCCGTGACTTGCACAGAAGGCAACTGCTCCAGCACACTCCCTGATAGCTAAATGGTAATAAAAATGTACTTTAAATATGTTGAACCCCAGGAAACAGAAAATCAATTAAAGGACTTGGTGCTTACCAGCAATGTCTCTTTATTACTACTGCAGGGGGAAGTTTCTGCATTTGGTGAGGAAAGGGTTCTTTAAGATCCTGAAATGTTTTATGTATTAGGACCTTGGCTGTCATTGTATCAGTCAATATGAGTGACAGTTTCAAGGGGACTGTTCTCTTTGTATAGTCCTTGTTGCTTCTCACTATGCCTCTATTGTTACTGCACATGCAATTAACTTTATTTGCTTGGGAAGATACTATTATGTCCTTGTATTTGTATCAATTATATATGAAGGGAGAAAAATATTTGACATGTGAGAGTCCCAATGACATGAACCAAAGTGAGTGGCATAGGGATAGACAATATGAAAAACTTGTTTGGCTCGGAGATGGATCAAGGAAGTTGCAGGCTCGTTTTGCAAAACCTCATCAGTTTTAAAACACCAACATGAGCAGTGGTTCAGGATGTGAATGACCAAAGTTCTGGTGGGGGGTGAAGAGCAGGATGTGTAAACACTTCTGGTTTTGTTGTACTTCTCTGATGAGCAAACCAGGCATTTGTAATTTCAGCTTTGCAAAACCTTTTTCAGTCAGGGTTTGTAAAATCAAAACCTCAGGGGGATTTGGACTGGCTTCCATTTGACTCAAATCACCAAAGACAGGGTGTGTCAGATAAAAGGTTTTGGTTTTGGGCCCATTGCTAGTGTGGACAGAAGTGTGGATGTAGGGCTCAGGCTATGAAGTCCATTGACTTTAGACAGCCCATAATTCCAGCCAACATTATTCTTCAATCACTGGGGCTTACGGTATTCACATTGATACCCACGAGAAAGCTCCTATTGATTTAGTGGGGCAGATTGGGCCCTTCAAGAGCCAGTCAGTGGGAACGATGTATTTAGTCCATTTCAAAAGAAAAAACAAACCACCCTCAACTGCTGTAGCTTGTAGCAAAGTGTTTAATAAAGTACAGTATCAGAAACAATATTCTAATAGAAAAGCTCATACTGTGAATACTGTATATTTTGTACTTGTTACAATTGTCAGTGATAATTTAGATAGTGAAGGATTTTTTGACGCATCTAGCAGAGATACAAACAGAACAACATAGACAAATTTCTTTTGTGGTATTAGAACTAGAGATGTGCAAGGATGGAAAATATTTCCCCTAGTGGTAGTAGAGAAAATGCTGGCAGAACATGGTCTACTACTCTACTGATTTCCACCAAGTGCCCCGTAGCAAGTAACGTGCTGCAAGTGTTGCATTCATAAAATGCTATTAACCTGCAGTACCACTTATAGCTCAGATCACTCTGACCTTCATTTAGCACAAGCCACAGCTGTTTTGCAGCATAGGATGATGCATCAGGCTGGCCCTGTCTTGTCATGTTATGAAAGGTGACGTGACTGCCTGAACTTGACTTGATGTGCCACCAATCAAACCAGCAGTTGAAACATTCACATAATAAGTTGGACCAGCTGTCAGGGGGAGAAATGAATCCAGCATAAACAATGGTTTAAAAATGCATATCTACTCACCAAAGTAGTGCTTATCAAAATGTTTATCTACTCAGCTTTTCATGTTGACGTCAATGGGACTACATGGGCGAGTGAGTACTCAGCAGGAGTCAGGGCCACAGAATGAGATTCTGACTGTTGTTTAGAGCTGGTCAAACAATGGGATGTACATTTTTGGAACAATTTTCTCAAAAATTTCATCCCTTTTTGGTCGAAATTAATAATTTTGCAAAAGTTCAAAAAGTTTCATTAAAATTGTAAATTATTATAATTATGGACCAGGTCTGTTGTGGACACTGATTGCCTATAGACTAGTCACGTTATTGGCTGTCCGTGCCTTTCTTATGTCGTCACACCCCTGCGCAAGCTTCTGACAATACACAGCTAGGATCTCATCCTTGAAAAATCATTCAAAAATATTCTGTGACCCATGATGTTGACAGAAGAAGAAAGGTAAACAAAGGGAGGGAGGGGAAAGCGGTGGGGGGAAGGAAGCAACTGTAAGGAGGAGGAGGAAGAGTCTGGATTAGTAAAATAAAAAGACGACAGTCCTGATGTGCTATTGCCTCCCAAAGTGCCAAGAGTTACAGCCACTTTTAACCCACTTTCTCTTGTAACCCCCCAATTGGAAACGAGTCAATATTTCCAATTTAGTTTTCAAACAAGAAAGTGAGCTGAAAGTGGCTGGTGGGCCACAAACTGCTATCAAAGGATAACTGATGTTTTGAGGGGCATGGGGAGGAAAAAGGAGTCTAAATAGTCTAGAGAACCTTAAAATGGGGAGCGGGCGAACAAAAGGAAAAAGTAAAAGAGATAAGAAGGGCTAGGAATACCCCCCCACATTCATTTGAAATAGCAGGGAACCTTTTCCCCATAATTTTCTCTTATGCTGCTACTAGGTACTGTTTTTCATAGCAGAAGGGTACACGGATCACATTACTCAATATTCTTTTTGATTTAACAAAAAAATTATAATTAGTGAGCAAAACTATAAAGCAATAACCCACACCAGGGTACATATAAGCAGGGTATGGTGCGCTTCTTGGATGCTTGAAGGGACTGATCAATCCATGCACCAACAGCCTTCTAATGTACATATTATTATGGCTCATTGCTATAACGTTTGATTGAAGTTTGCTACTGGTAACATTTGTAGGTGTTTGCACTATCCTGGCAATTGGCCAGAGTTCATTCTGGCCGTCAGGCAAAATGTAGTTCAGATCTTTTTCCTTCTAATTCTCAAGAGTGCTGAGAAAATAAGGAAGTAGGTAGTCTCCCTATGTGATGCTAACACAGACCTTGGTGTGATCAAAGGCATATCGTACATCCACAGCTCCCTACACAGCCAGACAAGTATTTACATATAGTCTCCATGGCAGTCAAGTGAACATCCCGGATTTTAAAAATAATGTCATATGGGAGTTAATCTCAACCATCCAGGACAAGGACAATGAGTGCAGGAGACAGAATTTTCCCAGCAGCTAGACTAGAGAACTCACTTAATCCCACAAAAGCTAAGCCTGAGAACTTCCAGAACTAAATTCAAAACTCATTGCTTTGCCTTCGCTTTTACATACAACAGAGAGAGAGAGAGTTTCCCCATAGTGCTAAAGAAAATAATATCACCCAGTACAGTTCAGAGGTCAATAAATGGACCATTGGCCTGATTTTCAGAAATGCTGCACTCCTGCCACTGCCATTAAAGTCCATCTGAAAATCAGGCCACATGTTCCTAAGCACATCTCTAATTGCAAGCTCCCCTCAAAATGATTTCATTATCTTTACATTTTTTACTTAGCATTTCAAAGCTATTCACACTGTTATCAGGCTACTCACATCAAGAATGCAGCTATTTATACATGCACAGAGAACTGACAGTTATCAAAGGATGCACTAAAGAACTGCTAAGGGTGTTAATGACAATGTCTCTACCATGGTTGGCAGTGGAGACTTCAGCTCTTTCCTGTACCACCTGTATGAAAGGCAGTTGCAGTGTCAGAGATACATTAGTTAGTTAATGGCACACGTACTCAAAGAGCTGTAATAGTGAATGTGCAAACACAAACACTGACAGGAAAAACGATGATACACCAATGATTTAAAAATAAGACATTCTAGCCATAAAATAATATGGAGACTAATGACAATTTTAATACGGAAATTATTTTCAAATATTTATTTGTAGAACTAGTAACTGTCATTCATGTTCTAATAATGCCCTTTACAAATACATATAATAGCATCTTTGAAAAGCTAACGGAGTGAGAGCAGAAGGATGCAGTGTCAAAATAACTTTCTTTCAAAAACACATGGCTTTTCTACTGGAGCAAACCAAATGCAGATAGTATGTCAAAGAGAACGTTTTGTAGTTTACCCTGTTAAGTATAAATTTGATGTCATAATTCGGCCTTTGGGGTTGATATCTGTGTGTAGGAAAATACAGTATGCAGTCAGTGTACATAGCAATAGAGCTCTTCACTTTTGCCTAGAAAAGATTCAGTACAATGCAAACAGAGCACTTTCTAATGATATCCTCAAAATAACAAATCTGAGGTCACTGAGCTAGGAGTGGGTGAAGCTATACTATAGTTTCCTACGTGTTGGGCAGTCAAGTGACTTCACCATCCTTCCTGTGTTTTTACAGGCTGCCGTATATGCGCTTGATCACATCCGCCTCTTCTTTGTCAAGGATGCCCTTGTCCACATAAGCATCAGCTTGCTGATCAATGAAATCCCTCAGCTTTGAAAGGTCATAATCTGCAAAACATGAATTCATGAACACCATGAGCTTTCCCTGCTTTGCTGTTTCACCTATGAAACAATGTAATTGTAAACATTATCCACCAAGTCCATTCTCTGTCACCTGGGAAAGAATGGAACTCACTACAAATGAATCTTGGCATAGTAATAAAAAACACCCTTGTGCAAAGTCCTCTTATATGTGAGATGCAATAAGTATTATTTCTCTCTCTTTCTTGCTCTGTAATAGTTTTTTTTAACATAGATCATCCTTCAGTCCAGTGGTTCAATGTGCTGGAAGTCTGTGCATGCAGAAGTTGTTGTTAAGGCCCTATTATGTTCCCAGTTATCATGGACTTCACAGAAAATACTAAACTGACCGTTTCCCATCAAAAAAACAAAGTTTGCGTTCTTCAACTCTCTGACAGCTTTTTGCTTATGACAAACTACCCTTCCTGAGAACAAATGTAAGAAATTCAAGAAATCAAATCACTGGGACTAAGTGGAAAGGATATGATTATTCAGCTTTGGCAGGCTACAAGAACAATTTCCAGATTTGAAAAATATTGCAGTGAGTTGTCTGTGCCAGTCCACATTACAAGGACTGAAAGACGCTTTTCATGTTCTGCTGCACTGCTAAATGATAAACACAGGAGCCTAAACCAAAGAATTTGCATCTATACAGCATAATGCAGGCTGAACACCACTGAACAAAACCTTGCTATGATTGAAAATGTTACTGTTTTCCATGGAAGAAGTGTAGCTTTAGGCACCAATTCTGCAAAGAAATCTGAAAAACTCTTCCTGAGCAGCCAGTGGGCAATCTTAACTCTGACATCAGATATAATACACTAATGCACACACAGAGGCAAGATTCAATGGAAGAATCAATGGCTGGCAGTCTGGAGAATACCAGTGTTCTAAAGATTTATGTTAATTTAAATGAATGAATATCTTTCCTAGAAATGTATTCCTGTTTAATTTTTACAGTATGAATTATTTAGTCCATGAACAGAGCCATCAGAATTCTCATAGAAAATTTGTTGGGACTTGTTCAAATGTGTATTATCATATAAATATGGATTTAAGAACTTCTTCCTCTAACTATGCACTATTTGCATAATAGACCACAATACCTTTCTCTGCCGTGTAATGGTTGAATGAGTAAAGAGGGACGATGTGCAGGGACACTTTCAAAAGCAGATGAATTTATGCAATTCAGTTTTTGCAATGCAAAGAGTTAATTATTGGGGAAGTGGTAACAGTGCAATGATAATAGTGCCAAGAGCAGGGGGCTGGGAGTCAGAACTCATGGGATGAAATCTTGGTCCCATTGAATCCAATAGGAGTTTTGCCACTGATTTTAATGTGGCCAGGATTTCACTCCTGGTTTGTGTTCCATGGTCTGTTACTGACCACAGGTAAATCACTTAATCCAGCCTTTCCTCAGTGTACCCATTTGCAGAATCGCTATAATAATACTTTACCTACCTAACAGTGGAGCTGTGAGGTTTCAGTAATGTTTGTAAAGTGCTGTGAGATTCTCAGATGAAAGGGAAGTGAAAAATATTTATTGCAATAGTTGAATTTATTTATTATTAACCATTTCTATTCGCCTCAAACCTTCCCCTTTTTAACATGATACTGCAGGTATGGCTATCAGTAACACTTTACCTCTGAGCAACCTGACATGGAACATTTCTTGTGGACCTAAATTAGAAGGACTGAACACTTTATAATCTTGGCTTGTGTTAAAGTGTCAATATTAAAAGGCTGTAGTTCCTGGGAAATTTCTGTGAGAGCTGTGGATAAGGCAGGCTATCAAGGTAAGGATTCTGAAGGCACTAGTTTAAGACATCTGCTCAAATGACAGGGCCAAATGCAGCCTTGCTGTGAAAGTGACATGACTGGTGGAGTTTCACTGGGGCTGAAATGTGGTCCATAGATGTCAGACAGCAGAATAAGCCAGAGATGGGACATGCTCTCTTCTTTATGTGCAACAGTTACTATAGTTAACTGCATACACATAAAAGGAGCTGGTGCCATTAGCACAAATTTCACATTTAGATTAGGTTTCAATACTAACCCCATAACTTCTTGCTCTGGAGCCAAGCTAGATTATCATAAAACTTTTAGCAAAGTTGAGAATGAGCAGACTAATTTGCAGAAAGTGAAAGGTAACACAAGACAGGCCTGCATTTAAGAATATATATGCCAGGTCCTTGCAAAACATGGAAGATATTAAACACACGGTCTATGAACCCAATCATTGTACACTGAGAACTCTTATTGATCCCAGTAGAAGCAATGCATGTGTAAAGGCTGCAGGATTGGGCTTTTAAGAGAGCACTTCTTCTACGGCTGAGACACTCCGCACTTTTGCCAAGCTGTTCTTGGTGCAAGACTGCATGGGATAGTTGCCTATGATGGCTTTGAGTCTTTATGATCCCATGAGCTGAGGGCCTGCCGGAGACCAATCTAGTTCTCATCATAAGATAGAGCAGTCCTGAGGCTGCTCTAAGTAATGCCTAGCTGAACATAGCCTCAATAGCATTAATTCTAGGGGTCAGCAGGACTTATGGATGCCCCAGCCATGCTCCCTTTTCCTTGGATATGCATGCACCTTTATGCTGGGGGCAGGGTGGAAAAGCTGTGTATGAGCCTTCATGGTGGCTCTATGCCAACTGAGGATTCCTATAGTCAAAGGAAATGCCTGGGGGCCAGATCTGCTGGTTTTACAGCTGCTTTGCATGACCAGAGCATGGCAAAATAGCCAGAGCAGGGTAAAGGCTCTGGTTTTTAATATGCAGATAACTCAATTAGCATTAATGTAAGTTAGATGCCTCCATGATGAAAATATACCCAATTCTTCAGTCTTTACTCAAGCAAAATTCCCATTGATTTAATTTCCAAAACCCCCAGATTCACTCTTGTTTTACATTAATATTTGCAACTACAGAATCAATTACATGGAAATTTGATGGTTTAATTAAATGCTAATTGAAATTGCAACAGTGAAGATTTTATCCAATTTTGGCTAATTTGCATATGTAAAATGGCAACATTATTGTATTTTCCTCTCAAACTCAGCATATGTCAGCTCTGTGATATGCCTATTAACTGCAATATTACAATACTTCTTTACGCCTCATTGACTGGAATATGTAAACAAAAAAAAAACTTCTTTCACCCACATCTGAAACATTACACTGAACTCTGAAATGGCCATACTAAATTATACTGAGGCTAATTTGCATATACAAATAAAGTCAATTCGTGGCATTTCCTAAAAATAATCATCAAAATCTTTCTACTCTATGAATGGTGAGAGTGAGTGTTATGAAACTTGATGGCTCTCTCATTACCTAAGTATTTTGTGAACAATTCAAAATATGCTAATTTGCATATACTAATTAGGTAACTCACA
This sequence comes from Platysternon megacephalum, assembly GCA_003942145.1. NCBI lineage: Eukaryota > Metazoa > Chordata > Testudines > Platysternidae > Platysternon > Platysternon megacephalum. The sequence goes on from QXTE01000179.1 coordinate 2,418,284, forward strand.
GTTATGTTTCTGAGGACTAAAAATTAATATAGAGTTAATCAGAAAGAAGGCAACCTTAAGGGCTGGGAGCTATGCCAATTTACACCAGCTGAGAATCTGGCCCAAAGAGCACAGATCTCAAAGGTGGATAGAGCATTCAAATAATGGTCTGATTCACCACTGCACTGCTCATTTTATGCCAGTGTAACTTCACCAATTTGCCTGGGTCTTCAGCTCCCACCAGGGCTGGAGACAGCATGGATGGGCCCACAGAATCAGGATCTGCCTGTTCCCCTCTGTTCAGCAAAGTTTGGTTATAGAAGAGAATAAGGCCAGAAATCTAGCCCCAATTTCTATTAATGGTCACCTAAATCACATGGGATTGTTTCTGTTTCCTGATTGGATGACTGACTTTTTTTAAACAGAAAAATGGCAAATATCAAGTAAGGGCTGATGAAGTCCCAGAGGGAATTTTCAGATGAACACAGGTCTCTCACATCTTACGCGGGGGTTACGTTCCGCGGTCAGCGCGTAAAGCAAAAACCGCGTATAGCCAAAATCCCATTGACTTTAATGGCGGGCGGAATCGCCCGCACTACAGACAGTACATAAATTGCTTTTTTTCTCTTTTTTTGTGTGTGTGTGTTTTTGCCGACCACGCGCGCATGTTAAATGCGCGTAAGATGCGACAGACCTGTAATCATTTCTGTTAAAATTCATGAAACATTCTGGACTTGCAAATATTTTCCCAAGTAAGCTGACATCCAAATACTCACAAGCAATTACTAATACAGGCCCATGAGTGGAGCAAATGTGCCATGTTTATGCACAAATGTATTTGTGAATCACATTTTGTATTATTCCACCACGTCCAATTTGCTAGTTTGAAAGTAGACAAAGGATTGACAAGCACATAATCTTGAAGTGATGGATTATGGCCCTGTATGATTCAGTTTGGGATAAACTTACTCAGTTTGTACTCCATTTACCGCCACTGCTAGATTTCTGAATGAGCAGTTGCCAGAATACACAGTATAGAAGGGGTAAGCTAAGGGGTAAAAGCATCAGGAGATTAAAGATTTTATTCTCATTTACTTATAGCTTAAGTGTAAATGAGAATCAGGCCCTAATAGTATAAAATATAATGATGTTCAAGATTGCCATTGTGGATCCATTAATTTAAGGAATTCTCCTCAGTACATCTTACTGCTTTTCCAGACAGATAAAATGCTATTATATCTGTAGTTGCAGTCATTTTCAGTTTGCAGTAATGCTGGGGAAAAGGTTACTGTGAAGAGGAGTGAGGGGTTGCTCAGGAAATGGGAAACAGAAAACAATCCCATGTGATTGAACACTAATTGCTGTAACAAACACACTGATAAATGGAAATATTTATTGGAATTGGCATGAACATTCTACAGTAAAATGTAAGCTTGCCACCAACTATAACTGTTGCTGTGGGTTATGTGGAGAGGGTTTTAAGAGGGAAAAAGAGTTATAGGTGAGAAAATTAGGTCATTATTGGTCAATCCAAACATCTTATACTGAGCTTCAACAAAGGAAACGAATGTGTCAAGCTGTAGTCATGCACTGATTAAATAGTGCCCATCTTACACTCCATCACACATAGGGGCTGATGAGAGCACGTGGGGCAGACCCAGTCTCAACTCCCGCTCCTCCTTGGCTGGTGGCGGAGAGCTTCCTCTCCTTTTCCAAATGCTTTACACGCTTTCCCCCACCATGCCTTGTGGTTTCTCCTTACCATGGACAGGATGATGGTGGAAATCCAGCCAACAGCACCAGGGCTGAGACAAGAGCTGGGATGCTGGTTCTGTATGATGCTTTGAGGGAGGAGATTGCATGGACAAGCCAAGGGGTCCTGTTATTCCTGTGGATCCTGCCCCTTACCCCTCCCCAGCCTTTCCACACTGTTGCCAGCCCCATCTCCTAGGAGAAGCAACGTATTGGAGAACCAGCCTAAGGAAGGTTGGGCAGCTGTTTCAGTCACTGTTCCTCTTCTACAGAGCTTAACATGTGAAAGATGCACAGTGCCCTTAGAGCCAATCCTAGGAGCAATTAATAACGCCATAATGCTCTTATCCTGCAGATGCGATTCCTAGATCTTTTCACCTTGACTGTTTATGAAACAAAATCTACAGGATTAGAGTTTCCTGCTACTTGGAATGGGATGCACAGCACTAGCAATGCCATTGGGTTCCCACAGCTGCATGCATATACTAAAAAGATCCTCTTCATGAATGCTAAAAAAAGAATCCTTAAAACACTTCTATTGCTCTCACGGTGTAGGACTGACATTCAATGCATGTTGCAAGGCTTACTTATTATTCTCTGGATTTCGGTGAGTGGGTGCTTAGGTGGGGGGATGAGGGGGCGCAAGGAGTTTATTTCCAGCAAGTTAGTCAACATAAATTTTGTTATTCAGGGCCAGTCTGGACAGGCTAGTTTTTATATTTTGTAGTAGTTCAGTGCAATATTTAAATATATTTCCATAAGATCATGGAGCTTTATAACAGACTGTTTCTATAATTTGTACACATCGCCTACATTTGGTCCTAGACTACTTGACAGTGATCCTAGCATCACTAATTATGGGGCTGTGATCCAGACATGTCCATAGTCTCACATATTACATTTCTATGATTCAGCTCATCTCATCAGGCTAATTTATACGACTTATAAAACAAATTGTAATCTGAATAGTGTCCACCCCATATATGCAAGATTATTCATTTCATACCTTCTTTATTTCCCTGCTTGTTGTGCTTTTTCAGCCATTCTATATTCTTCCTGATGGCTTCCAAATACGCCTCAGCTTTCCCTTGAGGAACAGATGAGAGATAAATCAAACACCCTTCATCAATGATTGATGCAGCTTGTTTAACTGAGAAAACTTGGTTACAGTGAAGGCAGATTAAAACTGTTCTTGTTTCCATTTAAGGGACCAGCCCTGTCATCCTTATTCAGGCAAAATTCCCATGCCTGGCTAGCAGATCCTGTCTGTGAGAGATTAGTCAGCTCTGATATGAATTTATGGCTATTTCCTCACTTTGATTTGTGTGTGCAACTCCCGTTGATNCAATGCCACTGGGTTCCCACAGCTGCATGCATATATTAAAAAGATCCTCTTCATGAATGCTAAAAAAATAATCCTTAAAACACTTCTATTGCTCTCACGGTGTAGGACTGACATTCAATGCACGTTGCAAGGCTTACTTATTATTCTCTGGATTTCGGTGAGTGGGTGCTTAGGTGGGGGGATGAGGGGGCGCAAGGAGTTTATTTCCAGCAAGTTAGTCAACATAAATTTTGTTATTCAGGGCCAGTCTGGACAGGCTAGTTTTTATATTTTGTAGTAGTTCAGTGCAATATTTAAATATATTTCCATAAGATCATGGAGCTTTATAACAGACTGTTTCTATAATTTGTACACATCGCCTACATTTGGTCCTAGACTACTTGACAGTGATCCTAGCATCACTAATTATGGGGCTGTGATCCAGACATGTCCATAGTCTCACATATTACATTTCTATGATTCAGCTCATCTCATCAGGCTAATTTATACGACTTATAAAACAAATTGTAATCTGAATAGTGTCCACCCCATATATGCAAGATTATTCATTTCATACCTTCTTTATTTCCCTGCTTGTTGTGCTTTTTCAGCCATTCTATATTCTTCCTGATGGCTTCCAAATACGCCTCAGCTTTCCCTTGAGGAACAGATGAGAGATAAATCAAACACCCTTCATCAATGATTGATGCAGCTTGTTTAACTGAGAAAACTTGGTTACAGTGAAGGCAGATTAAAACTGTTCTTGTTTCCATTTAAGGGACCAGCCCTGTCATCCTTATTCAGGCAAAATTCCCATGCCTGGCTAGCAGATCCTGTCTGTGAGAGATTAGTCAGCTCTGATATGAATTTATGGCTATTTCCTCACTTTGATTTGTGTGTGCAACTCCCGTTGATATCCAGAGATACTGCATGCATGGACTGGGGTCAGTCTGTGGTGTTTAGAGCACAACAGCTGTTAAACAAAGATTAAAGTGTTAAGACATTGGGGTATGATTTTAATAAGACTGAAAGCTTTGTGCATCAGCTCACATACTAAAAACATCAAAAACCTCTTCTATTGACTGGTGTAACAGTGCACATCAAATATAAGATTGTGATGTTCCGAAAGGCATAAGAAAAAACCTACAACCTGAAACGCAGGCACTGTATTAGCTGAGAAAAGGAAAGCATGAAAACTCTATAATCTTGTTATAGCCTTTATATTTTGAATTTTGAAATGGTATCTATTTTTAGCTCCAAGAGCACACAGGTCAAAATTAGTTCAAGGATTACCTAATAAGGCCCTGAAGGGAATGTTATAGATAATGGATTCTGAATTCTTAACTTGGCTAGAGCTTTATTGATGTAACATGCTCATATTTGCCAGGAAAAGACTAGTGCGATTAGCTTGTGGAAGGCTGTTACTGCCTACTGTGCATGTCTGATCCCATCAATAAGTGGATACAATAGTAAATATACTGAAACCTTTGAGCTAGGAGTGCAGAATTAGCGTGGAAGGAAGTCAGTCTGTGAAACAGCAAAGCATGTTAGATGAAGAGACAAAGGATCAAATTCTGATTTAATTTATACCTGTGCAGGTCCATTGAGTTGAATGTGGTTGTGAAGGTCTGAGAGCAAAATTTGGCCCAAACTGGATACATCCTCCATATACATCCCACCACTAGCTAGGGTACCTTGCCTCAGATTGTTAAATTCTATTCTGCAGTTGTGGACTTCTCACTGCTACTGGATGCTCAAATAGCCACAGCAGCAAAAATACCCACTTCTCTCTGTGATTGGCTATAAAAGTGCACCCCATCCTACTGGGTGCCAACCTAGGCATGATGACTCATGAACTGTGACCTCTAGGCTTGATTATTGCAACTTGTTATATCTAGCAATGAAACCACATATGCTGAAAAAGCTCCAACCGATACAAATTACAGCAGCTGCCAGCTTGGCAAGCAGGTTGCCATGAACATATCATCCTGGTTCATCACCCTCTGTACTGGTTCATCAGTCAACATAGAATCCATTTCAATGATTCTGCTCTGATATTCCAAGTCCTCCATAAGACTGACCTCAGTTACCTAACAAATCACCCGTCTCTGCAACCACAACCTCCCATGACAGCTACCTTCTACTGGAACAATGAAACTGTTAACCATTGAGGAAGCTTGTGAGTGTAAGAGACAGACTGTCCATGGGAGATGTAACTAGACTATAGAACTCACCTCATCAACAGATACAAATGACCCTGGAGCTTGCCACTCTCATAGCTAAATGCAGAACACATGCAAAACTTAGCTTTCCCTCAGTAAGTCCTACACACACACACAAACAAACCACCACCACCCAAAAAATCCTATGAAGGAATCAAAGTATTTTTCCTACAAGCTGCGAGGGAAGAAATGTATACAGAGAAATTGTTACTGTTCTATTTAAGTACTTGGGAGGTGTTGAAACACGATAGTGATGGGCACTATGGAAATGCCTTGACTCAAGAGATTTAGCTAAAAGTACATTTGTGATTTGGATTTTGGGCCATTCCATGTCTGAAATACACACTGGCGAGACATGCTGTTTTCCGTGGATTTGCTGTGTGGTATGCCAGCCGAGTTGGGTTTTTTCCATTTACTATGGATTTCTGTGGAAAGAGTAGCTTATGGTCAGGTTAACCTGCCATTGCATGCAACATTAAATGCTGTGTTGAGGCAGCTGGCATGATAACCTGTATCAATGCTCTGTTTCCTCTTTGAGCTGCTAATTTGCTGCCAGAACATAAAGTTCTGCATAACTTTGAAAAGGCAATTGCTCATGCGGACAATGGTTGTTAAAAGCACCCTCACTGTCTAACAGTGGGCCGTCCAAATTGCTTCATTCTGTAGAACAGACAACTCACTGCCTTTCACAATATCAGCTTCTCATAACACAGATTGGAGAAATCAGTATGCTCAGTCCAGAATATTGAATGCACTGATGATCTTAGGTCACTAAAACGCCACAGATGCAAAGAAGCAATATCTCACTGCACTAGTGTATTAAAATGCATTTGATCTGATTCCTAATGTAGGCGATAGATTCTGTAATAAAGCATTATGGCCACAATTCAGTTAGGCACATGGATCTGTGTATTTAAAATTAGGCACATGCTTAAGTACCTTTCTGAATCAAGGCCTATGTGCAGAGGTTTAGGAATAGTATGAAACAAAATAAAATACATTTTAGGAGACAAAATGAGAAAATAGTACTGTTGCTCGTGGCATCCTTTGAGGTAGGTTCATATTTACTAGATAATACACTAGCTGCATACACACTGCAATCACAACTACATTAATGAGCCATTGGGATTGCTAAAGAATCATTTTAAGAATCATTCATAAAATGGTAACAAGCACGTCTAATAAATTAATTGATGCTTTCTTTTTTTTTTGCAGATAATGGACTAAATTAATGATATTTTGACCTAACAGATGTCAGCAAGCAAGCCTCTTTAAGGAGGCTGTTAATCACTCCAGTATGAATTTCTTTCATTCATGCCTAAAAACCTTAAATTGCAAAGGGTTAAAAATCTTAGAAAAGAAAAAATACTATTTTAAACACATATTGTCTTATTTTCATAATTTAAAAATAAGCATTTCTGGTTCTTTTCTGAGCACCTTTGGGATTCAAAACAGATCAAAGGCCCAATCCTGCTCTCTCATTGGACTCAACAATATTATTCCTATTGACTCCACTGTACATGGCTGCACTATCCATGCTCTTTAAAATACATTTTAAACAAAAGAATTGACACCGAGAAACTTCTCAGGGCAGAGAGAGAGTCTTCCTCTGCTTTACATGGAGCCAGCCATGTCTAGTGCTTAAACAAGTACTAAATGATAATATATATGTGACTATACTGCATTCACATTTAAGGGATCTCTTCTTCCCTCAATGTGTACGTGTATCTCATTTACCTTACCCAGAATTATGCTCTTGCATAAAGAGGCTGCTGATATTCCATTTCAGTCACTAGGGTAGTTTAAGGATACTAATAATCATTCCAGGCGGTTTAGAGGATTGGTGGCAGGGAATACAGACTGCTGGATTTAAGCCAAAGTGCTAAATTAGAATTGTCATTACTCAGTACCAGCTTATCTGAAAGGCCTGAGCAATTCCAATCAGTTTAGGGGTCAAAGACTATATAAAGAAAGAGAACTTCACAGTGCAGAGGAGAGCTAGGGAATTCACTAGCTTGGGTTGAAATTCATGAAGGTCTGCTGCCCAGCAGTGTTGGGTGCATTTCGGAAGAGTAGGTCACATATGCATGAATGGAATTGTATTAATATTAGGGCTTGTTGAACATTTTCCATCAATGGGAAATTGTTTTTTGATTAAATGAAAATGTTTATGAAAAATGTCTGCGTTCAATGGAAAATTTTGATTGTTCATCAAAACACCATGACAAGCACGTCAGCTCAGAAAATGAGAGTTCAGACCCAAGAGTTGAATAGGAATTGGTCCCATGCCCGCACAGAGTGCTAAACACAGGACCAATGGGCTTGTCTCATTACAAAATTATTCCAGTGGTGGTATTATGCTGTATCCACACACCTGTGCCACTCTGCTGTGTATGTAATCCACTGCTAGCCTGACCAGGAAAAAAATCCAGTCATTTGGTGCACAGGCTAATAGCAAGAGTACCTTTTGGTTCTTCATTGTTTCCTGCTGTATTTTGTTCTTCCACTTTTGTGGAATCCTTCAATGTTTCATATTGTTTTTCCATTTTAGCTGCTTCTTCCTTTGTACTGTCTGCCTCTTCATTGCTCTTATCTAAAGAAGTTGCAATCAGAACATTCCCTTACTTTTGTACCATACGTACCATAAGTGTTCTGAAATCACATCATTCATTGCTAAACATTAGCATGTTCTTTTGGGAAGTTCAAAGACTTTGACTATTGATTCAGAAAGAAACTCATAGAAGCCTGAAAATGGTGCATCTCTAAAGGTCATCTCCTGCCTTGGTCACTGAAAATGCCTACCTTTTCTCTTGCAAACACTACTTCAAGTCAGTCAATTAAGATATAATAATATACATTCCCTAAGGGCTGGTTTCAAAGTTCATGGAAGATTATGGGAGTTTCTCCATTGACTTCAATGGGCTTTAGATCAGGCGACACAATCCACAGAATGGGGCCTGTCTTTATTTTTTTCTTGTATTGCAGTGAGTACAAAGAAATCAAAGCCATCGAAATCTAGGGCCAGGTCCTGCAAAGCATTACACAAGGGTTGTCCTTGCATATGGGTAATACTCACTGAAGTAAGGATCGTCCCCAGTGGAATAAGGACACTCGTGAATAAAGATTTGGAGGTTTTGGCAATTATGTGACGACTCCTCCCTTCCAGCAGACACGATAGTTACAGCCCTGCACTTTGCAGGCTCAGACCCTTAAATTACCAATCTGACACCTAGTTAAATTAGTTTACTTATAACTAAATAGGTTGAACAACAATGTGTTATTAAATAGTGATTGCAAGGAGATAGAGGAATAGAGTAAATACCTGCTAGTAGCTTGTTTTTGGTGCTGGTCAGGGGGCTTTCAAGTTTACTCTTTGTCTGCAGAGCTATCATTGCATCCAAGTTTTCTGAAAAATGAAAAAAACCTCGTTACTCTCATACTGAAAATGATAGTGCCCAGATTACCCACCTGTGCAAGAACACGGTTAAATTGCCTGTAGAAAACAAAAGGGTTAAGCAAGGAATTAATCATTCTTGTCACTGAAGATATAATGTAAAGGCAACTGATTACCAAGTAACAGAATAGCTATTTGGCTACAGAGAACTTTGAATATTTTTAAGTTAGAAAATATGCTACAGCATGATAATATGGGCACCAAATAATATCAATATGCATAAAAGACAGCATGAGAATGTAGATCTATTCAAATTAGAGTATTTAAATCATCCAGACTCTTCTTCTTCCATTTTGATTCAGTAAATGAGCTGACAAAAATAAAGACCACATTGTGCCTACCAACTGCTTGTGGTGTAAGGAATGGATGTGTGCAATTACAAACACTATCTCAATCAAAGCTGCAAGCAGCATGTTTCTTTTTCCTGGAAGGAGACTATTCCCCTGAACAGTTTCTCTGACAAGTCTAGGTGGGAAATTAGTCCAGTAAAAAGGTTTTATGTGATATTTAAAGTTGAATCAACTTTTAGAAAGTTGACTAGATTAAAACAGCATTTGTACAAGTGCCTCAGAAAGCAAACATTTATTAAAAACTTAACAGACTATGGTCACTTTACGTGGCCCTAGGAGACTGTAGAACAATGCTTTCTAGTACTTTAAAAACCTTTAGGGCTAACTCTTGTATCCTACAAAAGTCAAAGCAGAATTTGGCTCTTAGAAGGAAAAACATTAACAACTCAGATACGATCAGTACATACTAGTGCAAATGCAGATTATCATGTAATTAATTATGCTTTCTCATTTATATTGTGGCATTAGTCTAGAATTTGCTTGTTCTTTCAGCAACCTTTTAAAAGTACAATTGAACATCAATCCACAATTCTATACTTAAGAAGATAAGAATGGCCCTACTGGGTCAGACCAAAGGTCCATCTAGCCCAGTAATCTGTCTTCCGACAGTGGCCAGTGCCAGGTGCCCCAGAGGGAATGCACAGAACAGGTAATCATCAAGTGATCCATCCCCTGTCGCTCATTCCCAGCTTCTGACAAACAGAGGCTAGGGACACCATTCCTGCCCATCCTGGCTAATAGCGATTGATGGACCTATCCTCCATGAATTTATCTAGTTCTTTTTTGAACCCTGTTATGGTCTTGGCCTTCACAACATCCTCTGGCAAGGAGTTCCACAGGTTGACTGTGTGTTGTGTGAAGAAATACTTCTTTTTATTTGTTTTAAACCTGCTGCCTATTAATTTCATTTGGTGACCCCTAGTTCTTGTGTTATGAGAAGCAGTAAACAACACTTCCTTATCTACTTTCTCTACAGCAGTCATGATTTTATAGACCTCAATCATATCTCCCCTTAGCCATCTCTTTTCCAAGCTGAAAAGTCCCAGTCTTATTAACCTCTCCTCTTACGGAAGCTGTTCCATACCCCTAATCATTTTTGTTGCCCTTTTTTGAACCTTTTCCAATTCCAATATATCTTTTTTGAGATGGGCGTCCACATCTGCACACAGTATTCAAGATGTGGACGAATCATAGATTTATATAGAGGCAACATGATATTTTCTGTCCTATTATCTATCCCTTTCTTAATTATTCCCAGCATTCTGTTCACTTTTTTGACTGCCGCTGCATATTGAGTGGATGTTCTCAGAGAACTATCCACAATGACTCCAAGATCTCTTTCTTGAGTGGTAACAGCTAATTTAGCTTCTAAATTTCTAAACCAACAGCTGCTCTGTGAGATTTTTGAGTGTTTTGATTCTGGGTTGCTAACTTTTCCTTTGTAGAAATAAGTGAACCATTCATTATTAGGTATGCTGACTATGGCAGAGTAGATTATTATGGGATTAGTAAAAACCTTAAATATTTTAAATCATATTTTACTTATGAGGCAATGAAGAAAACACACAGAGCTAATCATTTTACCCATCTTCTAAGAGCATATTTTTCCAAAGGAGAGATCACCAGCACTGCACCCTAAAGGTTAGATTTTAAAGAAACGTATTTTACTTCACAGCAGATAACCAAGAGCAATTTTGCCCTACAGCTGGTGAGAAATATTATAATCCTGCATGGCTGATGGAGTCATCTATATTTTTATTTACATTAAATTAAAATGGCAGTTTTTTGTTGGCTGATACAATGTTTTGCATGATTGCAAATCTGTTAATTATGCACAAAATTAAGTTTCTTTGTAAAAAATTTTCATTCATTATACATTTCTGTAATATGAGATTGTGACCTGGCGACATCTGCTCAGCTAAGGAGGACTGGACTTGGTAAGCAGTTGGATGAGACCCCCACGAAGAAAAAAAAATTGTGTTGTAGGAAGTCATATTGATGTCTCAGTAATCACCTACTCCAAAGCTCATTGAAGTCAATGGAAAGATTCCCATTGACTTTCATAGCCTTTGAGTCAAACCCTCAATGTTATTTTTCATTCTGAATCTGTACTGTGCCAGTACACCAACATGGTTTTGGGGACTACTGTGCTGCAGGAGGTAGGATCTTTTGGATGGGATGTAAAATTGAGGTCCTTGTGCTTATGTTCATTAAATTCTGGATCAATTTTAACCATGCAAATAGATTTGCTCTATACATTTCTCTTGCAGTTTCAGTTGGATAAATTATTCTAATTCACATTCTGTTTTATGCTGTTGTGAAGTATTGCCACTTTTTTTTAGGCCCTAATCCAGCAAGCCATTTAAGCATATGCTTAACTTTAAGCAAGTGAGTAGACATTTGAAATCAATGGTCTATTCAGATGCTTAAAGTTAAACATATGCTTATGTGGAATGATTGATTAGGGCCTTCCATGCTCCACCCCAGAAGTGATAGCATTTTAGTGGGAGGTGAAATGATCCCTATATTATGGAGAGACCAAGAGTTCTCCATGGTTAAAGTTACAACAGGGTTCCACTGAAAGGCTGATCTTCAAACCCCTATATAAATCTGTAGATGTATATTTCTATGTTACCAAATATGAATGAGAAGGAAATTCAAAAAAGATTTTTAGTTACAAACTTTTTTTAAAATCACTTCTTTTTGAAATGTTCACAGACAGTGGGATCTACATGAGCACCAAAATGCTTTAGGAGCACAAGACCCAATGGGATTTGTGCTCCTCAGTCACTTCACTGCTTATGCAATTCCCATCCACATGCCTAACATTCTTTGTATTTTTCTATATTATCAGGGCAGTCCAATTTCAACTCAATTTATTGCTGGTAAACAATACAAATTATTGTCTTGTTGAGTACTCTGTGCACAAGACAATGTCTATTGTTCACCAGCAATGCAAGTATATATATATCAATATATAAAAAAAATTAGCATTGTTTACCACTAATGAATTGGGGTTCGTCACTGAAATCAACACAGAACAAAACATGATGATGGAAAAAAGTTTCATCTTCAAAAGCTGATGTATAAAACTCTAGTCCTCACAAGTAGATGTGAACAATTTCTTATACGAGCCCTTTCAATAGGACAGTGGTCCCCAACCTTTTTGTGGCCAATTGCACATTCATGTTTTCAGAAGAGTGTGGCGGGCGCCAACAACTTTTCAAGGCTTATTTTGTATTTGTACATTAAATAATATGAAAAACATCATATTTAATATTACATAATATATGAATCCATAAGATAAAAAAGGTAATTTTACATGTAAAAGGTATTAATTAAATTATTTGGCAATTACTCTTTCACCTTACCGTGTGAATTTGCTCTTTTTTATCTACCTGTAAGAAAAATTAAGGAGTTTTTACAAAATAAATATCATAAACAGTTTTCATCTTATTTATTATAAAAAAGTAAAACATTGTTGAACTGCTGGTCCAAATATATTTATTATTCTTACTTTAACATAGATAGCCAGTTATGGTTAATTAAAAAATATTCTTTGTATTGTACTTGTATCTGGATTTCAATAAACAAACAAACAAATATGAAAAAAAGTTAAACACAAGTTAATCAGACGCGCTCATCAGCACTTAATGGAAAATAGGTATAATTAATTCACGTGGTTTTTCTAATAAAGTCAGGGTGATTTTTGGCACTGCATTTCTTCGGCCAATTTTTTGTAGTTGGGAGAGTAGGATGATATTCCCGTTCGTAAGCAATTGTCAAGATGGGCATCTGTAAGCCGAGATCTGTATTTTGATTCTATGATGTTCATTCTTGAAAACAGAACTTCGCATAGATAAGTGGAACCGAAATAAGATTTTATTTTGTATGCTACATTTTTTAAGGCAGGAAACTTTTTTGGTCAACAGATTCCAGAAGTTTTCATCTGTTGCGCAGGATTTTAGAACAATATCATTTTGAAGGTCCAAAATCTCCAGTTCCACCTCTTCTGTTCCAACTTGAATGAGACTTGCAATTGATGTAGCCATTTCTGTTACCTCTATTTGGCAAGTAAAAGGATTCACAAGAAAGGCAACTACAGGCTCAATGATGGTGAACTGTTGAAATCTCTTTTCAAATTGTTCCAAAAGTGTTTGAATGTGGATAACAAATGGTGATGGGTTAAAATCACTGTCACATACCATTTTCTTCATACTTGGGAAATGTACGGGAAACTTCATCTTCATATGTGACATCCACAAGATCAGTTTTGCTTTGAATGATTTTACAGAATCATTTGAGCCAAGTTTGTCTTTTCCCTGGAGCTTAAGATTTAAAATGTTCAATTTGTCAGTGATGTCGGCAAGAAAAGCCAAGTCCATTCACCAGCTGGAGTGTTCTAATTGCTCCAAGTTCTGATTTGTGGACTTCAGAAATTCTTTGATCTCTTCAAGTAGGCTTAAAAAACATGCAAGAACTTTACCTTTGCTCAGCCATCGTACTTCTGTGTGCAAGATAAGATCAGATTGTTTATCATCAACAACTTCCAACAGGGCCTTAAAAAAATCGGTATTGCAAAGGTTTCGCTTGAATAGAGTTAATTATTTTAATAACGACATTAATGACATGTTGAAAAGAAAGAACTTTGACACACAAAGCTTCTTGGTGGATAATGTAATGATAAGACAAAGTTCGGAAAGGATTCATTCTTCTTACAGAGTGCAATGAATCCATTGGCGCTGCCCATCATTGCTGGTGCCCCATCAGTGGTGATCGCAGACAGCTTGTGTAGTGGCATACTAATTGATGTTGCGTCTGATTTGAATAAACTATAGATGTCCTCACCCTTTGTTCGCCCTTTCATAGGCAATACTTTTAGTAACTCTTCTTTTACGGTGAAGTCACTAAATACCATCCTCAGCATAACTGCCAACTGAGCTGTATCCGATATATCTGTCGACTCATCGAACTGCAGTGAAAACCAGTCACATATTTCCAAGTCATCCTTTAGCTGAATTTGCACGTCGCTTGAAATTGCATGGATCCTCCTCGTAACTGTGTTGTCTGATAACTGCAAGCCTTGTATTGCCGACAAAATCTCACGCTTGTTAGAAAATCCTTGAAACAGGCAATCAGGACCAGTCAAAAATGCTTCCTTCAACAATTCACCATCTTGAAAGGTTTTTTTCTTCTTTGCAAGCAGATGAGCAATTTTAAAGGAAGCAATAGTAGCACTTTTAGACTTTACCACTTGTCTAGTGAAAATGGATTGCTGGGCAGATAGAAGAAAATTAATCAACTCAAATCAAACCTTTCTCAACTCAGATTTAAGTGGATGGCTAATGTCAAAAGAGCCGTGATTAGTTTGGAAATGGCATTCGACATTATGTTTTTTCGGCACTGCAACAGTACCACCGTACAATAAGCAAACACATTTCCCTTTATTTTCAATAAAACAATAGGATTCTTCCCACTCTGCGTTGAAATAATACGTACGTTGTCTTTTATTTGAACCACTCATTTTGAGGCAAAATGTAAAAAAAATAATAAATCGCAAAGCATGAGAAAACAGCAGTATCAGTGCAGCGGAAGAATACTCACATAATATACGGAAACACAGGTCACTGACATCCCGCTGTGTGCCCAGGCGCAAGCAGAAAAAAAGAGCGGCGATACACGAGTGATGAGAGGTTGGAACCAACAGCACGCGCATAAGACAGCCTACATCTGCACTACCATGATACTACTAAACCTGGTAGGTTGTTCCGGCGAACGAAAATGAGACCAGTTTGCGCTGGGCAGCGCGGAGAGAAGCCGCGGCCCCGTGCCTGCCAGGGACAAAGAACATCTGTCCCTGGCAGCCGCGGCACTACTTTTCACACCTTGTCACTAGGCGGGCGCACATAAATGCCCCAGCGGGCGCCATGGCGCCCGCAGGCACCGCATTGCGGACCACTGCAATAGGGAGTGCTTTTTACAGGCAAAACTTTGAAGCTGCCTAGTTAGCTGCATGGCATGTTAACATTAATATAAACATTTAGCAAACTACTGTATTTTCAGTTTCATATATTGGGAGTTAGCTGTGCAAGCCATTAATGGGGATTGCAATGACAGGTTCTCACACACAACAGTGATATGATTACCCAAGAGGCCAGATTCTTATTAAACAGGATTGGTTGCTTCCTTTTTTTCAAAATTAATTTCCCCTCCCCGCCAACAGTTTTCATTTTTTCAAAGCACTTGTGTTTCCATCAGATGTGGATGGACCACGGTTGAATAACGTTTGCTTTGAGTTACATTAATGGCGTGAGTCATCTTCAGAAATGACATGTGCAGGGCCAGTAGCTAAGCAACTGAATGTCCTACTTGGTGGTCTAACAAGATCTGATGACTTTTCTAGTCTGGTTACCCTAGCAACCTATTTGTTACAGAGTAAGAATTCATAAAGGTGTTGACCTTTTGTCAGCCTGGCCACCTCTTTGTAATGGTACTAATCAAGGCAACAAAACAAGAGCTAAGGAGCTAATGGATGTGACCCAGGTTAGTAAAACAGCTATCCCAAGGGCAATAGGCTTTGAGAATGTTATTACCTACCATGAAGGCATTGTTGTCTAATGGTTAGATCCAGAAACCAGACATCAAGCAGATCTGGTTTCTACTCCCAGCTCTGCCGCTATCTTACTCTACATCAACGTACTGGCAACTATCAGCACAAACTCTTATGCTGAAGCTTGCTACAGTATGTAAAACTGATTTCTTTACCTGTAGTTAAGATTGCTATCAGGCACCGTGATCATCACATTCTGTTTAAAAACCCAGCATTTCTATGCTGCATAGGAACAACACAACAGAACAAGTCTTTTTGCAGAAGTGTTGTTTAATACCATAAATTTTGGTCATCAGTCAACTTTCAAATTAAGTTGACAAGTGAACAAGGTTAGAATGTGAAAGTGCCTCCTAGGCACAGGTTGATTATGCAAAGAAATTATGTCTTCCCAGAAAATGTTACAAAACCCCAGAAACCATCATGAAAAGATAGATCTGTGTACACAGGGAGAGAAGTATCAGCTTTGGATTTCATTATTCATTCTGCTAAACATTAGCATGGGCAGATTACTCACTGACCACTAACAAGCCCATAGCCATTTAAGTAATAATAATTGGCTCTCACAATAATTGGCTCTTACCCAACAATTTCAAAGTGGTTTATGACAACAGATTAGTATTACTATCCCATTTTACAAATGGGAAACTGAGGCAGAGAGGTGTAAGACTAAACAAACTGAATGCAGAGTTTGGCCCTTAATCAGCTTCACAGAGGTCTCATCCCATTAAAAAGGGGTTTATATGAACTACTAGTAGTTAGAGATGGGCCTCCAGCACCGAACTAGAGGTGGGCTGCAGTCATGGAATGGAGGCACCACTGGTTTTGCTGATGGATGATTCACTCTTGCCCACAGACAGGAGAAAGATGTCTACAGTGACACATCTGGATCTCTCTGTGGCATTTGTTATAACTGATCATGGCATACTACTGTCCTTCCTCAGAGGGAAGCACTGAAATGGCCCACATCCTTCCTCTAGGGCAGTGTTTCCCAAACTTGGGACACCGCTTGTGTAGGGAAAGCGGCACGGGCCGAGGGACTTACTGGCCGCCGCTTCCAGCAGCCCCCATTGGTCTGGAGCAGCGAACCGCGGCCAGTGGGAGCCGCGATCGGCTGGACCTGCGGACAGGGCAGGTAAACAAACCGGCCCGGCCCGCCAGGGGCTTTCCCTACACAAGCGGCGTCCCAAGTTTGGGAAACACTGCTCTAGGGATACTGCAGAGAGCTGTGATAGTGATAGGTAACTGCCACTTTGCCTCCAGAGAACTCACCTCTGGAGTGTCGAGTCTCTCCTCCATCCTATTTAACATCCACACCAAGTTCCAGCTCTACATCTTTATTACTTCTGCCACAAGGAGCACCATTTCCAACTGTTCCATTGACCAGCCATGATCAGCACCTGGATGTAAGCAAGCTGGCTGAAGCTGAACTCGCACAAGACAGAGGTGGTGGTAGGAAGAGGGAGACACTTTGAACATATAGCAACTATTGTCACATCATTTTCTACCAAGGGAATCTGCCTCCATATCATCAGCTCAGACCACAGCCTTTAGGTCCTTCTAGACTCCCCATTGCTATGCTGTTTGTTTGTTCCCCAGGACCCCGAAAGGGGTAAGCATCCAAAGGGACTCAGCCAGAGAGCTGAGATTCCATCCCCTTCAGAGTGCTACAGCCATTTGAGTGACCAGATCTGGAGTTAGTGTATAACCTATCAACACCCCAAGGGGGCCCTGGTGAAGGACCAGAACCCTGACAGTCTGCCACTGGCTAGGAGGCTGAGGCCTATACTGTTTGTTGTATGACGCTCTAGCTGTGCTGCTCCATGCCTTTGTGACATCCAGGCCATACATAGGCATAAACACACAAACATCCACAGAACTGGCCCCAGCTACCTAAGAGAACACCACTCTTTCCATTATGATAACCTCCCCTGACAGCTACATTCTGCAAGAAACATAGAACTCTCACCCTCAAGGGTGAAGTGTGGGAGAGCAGGAGACAGGGCTTCCTAAAAAAAAGTTATGGCAATATGTAATGTATGTACACCATGTGGCCAGCAAAACTGCCCTCCCGAGGCTGGGCTGTGGCTCCTTCTTACTGTTGATCATCTGTCAGAACACAAGGATCACTGGGAAGTTCTGGCAGAGTAAATGTCTACCTCTTACTTAAGCCTTGTGTGGTACTTCTTCCCAACACACTTATCACCAGAATATTTTTACATGTGAACGTCTCCTTGAGAATCTGCCTGCCAGCCTCACCATTACTACTCACGAGAGTGTCATGTCATGTCACAGACCCCGGGTGGGGGCACCATGGGTTGGATCAGCCAGGAGGGGCAGGCTGGTCTGAAAAGAGACAGATGCAGCCTCACACACTGCTCTCTTGGTAATCAGCAATGAGAAGGAGAGGGGACACTGAGGGGCAGGGCTGGCCCACAACATTTTGGCACCTGAGGTGGGGAGCTCAAATAACGCCCCCATGCCCTCTCGCTTGGGCCAAAACTTTGAAAGGTCTCAATTCTGCCTTCTTCCTGTACTACTCCTCTCATGGTACTGCTCTGCTACCTACCCCAATAAAGGAGAATTAACAACTTAAAATGCCTTGTTCAAAAATTTTAAGTAACACTTAACTTTCAAATGCCTGAACAGCAAATGTAACTTTTCTTGTCTGCATAGTAAACACTGGCATTTTTATCTGTTTGAATAATCAAAGTGGTGCTTTCCGTGCCTTCTTGGCTGCAAAGATTTGAACTGCTTCCTGCTGAAGGTCCACAGTCTGGGCCAGCTCATGCTCTATTGAGATGGTTGCAAGGCCGACCAGCCTCTCTGTGTCATTGTGGAGCATAGATGTGTTTTTATTAACTTCAGCTTGGAGAAGCTGCGTTCTCCACTGGCAACTGTTACAGGAAGTGTTAGAAGTATGCGCAGAGCAACAAAAGCATTTGGAAAGAGGGTGGTCATCTTATTTGTGCACATATATTCCAGAACAGCCTTTGGAGTTGATCCTGCTGAAATGTATCTTGAAAGGGCTTTCAGTTCATCACCTAAATCACTCGCATCAATATCGCGCATGTCATCATGTGTCAACACTGTCTCTAGTGCCCTGCATTGCTGGTGTAGGTCTTCTTCAGGTATAGTGAGGAGTTTTGGAATATCATACAACATCCCAAATATACTGCTGTGTTCCTTGAGCTGCATGAAACGTTCTTCAACTGACTGTATTGCACAATCTAGCACCTGGTTAAAGAATTCAACTTTGAATTGTTGTTTGGGGTCTCTTATGGGATTATCCCGTGCCTCGTAATCAAAATGTCTTCTTCTTCGGTGACTCTTGTATTCTTGAATGGGTGGGAAAATAGCTTCAGTGTGAAGTTCCTCTGCCAACTTCTGTGCACTCTTCAGAACGTTTTGAAATCCCTCATCTGACCGGTAAGACTGTAGGTATGACTTTGCTTTGTCCAGTTGTTCCATTGCTCCAGATATATCAAGGTCAACACCTTGGAGTCTCTTGCTTACAACATTTATTTCAAACAGTATGTCATGCCACAACACTAAGCCACACAGAAATTTGAAGTTATGTATGTTTCTGGTGATTCCATTTCCCTCTGCCACTGTTCTCCCACGAACAGTTCCTGTCATAGCATTATCCTCCATAATGGCAACTATGGCATCATCTATCTTCCCAATTTGGTGTTTGATAGGCTTTATCGCCTCCACTCGACTTTCCCATCGTGTGGCACTCAGTGGTTTCAGTGTCAGAGAGGATGTTCCCAGATGTTGCTTCAAAATTTGCCATCGATGAGTTGATGCAGAGAAAAATACATAGATGCTTTGAATTACATTAAAAAATTCAGCAGCCTCACTAGAAGCTGATGCTGCATCACTGACCACCAAGTTCAATGAATGAGAACTGCATGGGACAAAAAAAGCTCGAGGGTTTAACTCTCGGATCCGTGTCTGCACTCCTCTGTTCTTTCCTCTCATGTTGGCACCATTATCGTAGCCCTGACCTCTCATGTCAGCTATCGCAATTCCGGTATCTTCCAGCTTTTTAAGAAGTACATTTGTCATACCAGCTCCTGTAGTATCATCAATGTCAATAAATTCTAGAAAATGCTCTCTGACAGTCACCGTTGCAGGGACATTTTCACTAGGTTCTGTTGTTGTTACAAAATGCACCATTAAAGTCATTTGTTCCATATGACTGATGTCAGGTGTGCAGTCCAGAATAACAGAGTAATATTTTGCTGACTTCAGACCTGCCACAATCTTCTGTTTGACTTTTGTTGCCAGTAACTGTATGATCTCATTTTGAATTGTTTTTCCAAAGTAGTGGTGTGTGTACATTTCTTGAGTGGTGACTCTTCTTAGATGCTCCTGGAGTACAGCATCAAACTCAGCCATCAGCTCCACAATTTTAAGGAAGTTTCCATTGTTTGGCACGTACAGCTGATCTGAAGTGCCATGCAGTGCTTGGTTTTGAGTAGCAAGCATTCTCACAATGGCAATGAGCCTTTTCAGAACATTTTGCCAGTAAAGAGACTCTGATGCAATCTTCTCTTGATGCTGATCATCTATGGTGGCCTTTAACCTTAGTCTCATCTCAAGCTCTTTCCACCTATGGAATGCTCTTTGGTGATTTGCTGCTTTCTCATGGCATGCCACATTTCTAGCCAGATTTTTCCAGTACTTTGTTCCTGTAGAACCCAATGTGGCTGGAACATTAGACTGGAAGAGTTTGCAACAAAAACAGTATGCAGCATTCTGGGTTTTTGAGTACATAAGCCATGGCCTCTCCACTTTGTCACCATTGGGGATTTCACGCCAGTAATGTGTTGGATGGAAACTTCTATTTTCATTGTCTTTGGGGAACATGAAGTTTTTCACTTGCTGTGGCCCATGCAGTACAAGGAAGTCCCTCAGGCTACTGCTCAAGTGGGTCCACAGTCCTGGATCATCTAGACTTAAGGAACTAAACTCAGCAGCAGCTGTTTCTTGCGCCTCCACCACACTCTTCTCTGATCTACACTTTTCTTCAGGAATGTGCATGGTTACATCCATTTGAGATGGAGATATGGATGCTGCAGTAGCTGCCAGGTCACCTGCACTCTGACTAACTGGAAGATCAGGCATCTCCTCCCCACTCACATCCTCACTGGGGCCCGTAAGGCTCACTGTGAACATTTGTGTCTATGTATCTCAGGAGAGCTCCTTCCTGATTAGATAGAAAAGCTTCCTTTGCTTTCTTTCTTTTTCTGAATGCTGCCCCAGAGGGGCGTTTTCTTCTTTCACTCATGACTGCTGTTCTGTGACAGCTACAGTGGCTCTCAACACTCAATTAAAGGGGAAAAATAAGCAGGCTGGTAGCAGGGCCTGAGTGAGGGAAGATATCAGCGTCTTAAGGGCCTAACTGGCTCCTACTACTTCAGTTGAGTGTCTGTTCTCCTCAAGTGGGTTCAGGGAAGCAGCAGGAAACAGTCTGTTATTCCAGAAGCTAGTGTTAATCAGTCCAGGCACCTGGGGATGCTAGAGAAGTACATAAGAGGCTCCTCCTCCTCTCTCTCCCTGCAGCTCCTGCTGCTTTCTGTTATTCCCTCTCACTTTTCTCCTGCCTGCCTGTTATGTCTCTTGTGCCCTCCTTCCTCCAGCACAGCACTCCACCATCTCTGTGCATCTAGAGCAGAGAGAATACATATGCACCCGCAGCAGACACAATTTTCTACACTCTGGGTCCTAGTGGCCCCCCCACACAGTCTGGCAAGTTCGCCTCATGGTAAGGCCAGCCCTGCTGATGGGGACATCACAATTAAGAGTTTGTTTGTTTGAGGGGGAAGCAGTGTCAGGATTTCCTTTGTTGTTCCTGTTCAATCCCCTCCCACAAAGGCTGGGCATCAGGCTAACCCCTTCATGAGGCTCAGGATAGCTAGATGTAGATCTCTCCAGAGCAGTGGTTCTCAACCTATTTACCATTGTGGGCCGCATATGCAGCTCTCTCTGTGTTGTGTGGGCCGCATCCACACAATACATATACTATCTGTATGGTCCTGAGGATGTCACATGGGCCGCAGCTGTGTGCTGATTGGGCCGCAGGTTGAGAACCACTGCTGCAGAGGATTTTAACATCACCACTCTGGGGTTAGCCAGATGGGAAATCTCTCAAGAGCCATATAATGCAATTTCTCCTCCTATCTAACCCCCTCCCTCTCTGGGGCTGCTCATGCTGCCTGTGCAGCCCATTAAATAACATTCTGCTAACATGCAGCTTGCGAAGGGCAGTGGGACAGGGGTCATGTAAACCCAGCCTGGAGGAACTTAATTTGGGAAATTCAGATAAATGGCACCCTCCCCCCAACATTCTAGTCCTAATCCCACATTTATGGTTTCAGTGCTCAGATGTGCCTATGGAGACTGACTCCAGAAGGCAGTCCTTACGCTGAGCTGTTAAATAACAACAAATGGGTAGGCAAATGGCCCTTTCCTCACAAACAAAAAACAGGTGACAGGGTGCAAAGCACTGGGCTTTCAAGAATCAGAGAAACCAAATTAATGCATCAACAGAGAAGCTATTAGGAGGGCTGGCACTTATAACAACAGATCCAGGGGGGACAGTGGGAAGAAGTCAGCAAAGGGACATTGAAGAAGAGCCATGGCATTTGCAAGAACAGAGGAATTAAATGCAATATCCTCCTTTTAGTTCAAAGGGTGTTACATGGGGTTTGGAGAGTCAAGGAGGGAGGAGTGGTTCAATGAGAGGGGGCTAGTAATACTGAAACAACTGAAACCTCCTTATAGTAATTCAGCTGATGAGGTCCAGCCCCTGTGGATATGCTATGACCTCACATGTCACTCAGATTTCTCTCTTGGCCCAAGATGTCCATATCTATACAGTACAATATGGGGCAAATCCTTTCAGAATCTCAATGCCATGTCCTAGGCCGGCAGCCACATGCTTTTCATTCTGGGGCTGCCATTGGCTCTTTCTGGAGTCAGATCCGGAACTTTCACCAGACTGAAGAACTCCCACATGAAGCCTCTGGGGCTTTGGGTGGGAAAGGAATGTAGGATCAAGTCATTATTGGAATTTTTGTTCTGGGACAACCCACACAAGCACCATACGGTCTCTGGGGAAAGCAGGAAAACCATTTGACCTGTTTTGCTATTGAATTCAATGCCATCCCATAGATTGGCCAAGGGAGACTGACCCCCAATGTCCTTCTAGATAGGAGTGGATGGATCCAGACCATCCCTTTGGTGCCTCTTTATGGTGCGAAGGAGTGGATTTGGCCCTCAGGGCGCAGGAGAGCTGACTGGCCAACACATCCCTTTTTTGAGATGGAAGGCTTAGGGCCAAACTGAGAGGTGACCTACCTGGTGGTGAAAGTTAAACATTGGTGAGTGTGTATATATAAGTAGATGTAATTTGTTCGTTGATGGGGACAGAAGGTTGTAGCAAGAAAAGCAACTGGCACTGTGTAATGAGGGATTTGATAAGACTTAATTATATTAATGGGGTGCCCTCCTTATGTCACACTTGCTTTTGCACTCCTGCCACAGCCCTCATCTTTCCTTCCCCTCCTCATGTAAGTTACATTCACCAACCTATGTGTATCCTACATTGTCAGGGAGGCTTTCACCTGGCAATTCACATGCAGTAATAGTGAGTGAAAGAGGAACATGCTTCTGGACACTTTTCTGCTCTCTGCATTACACTATTGGCTCAGTCCTGATCCAACCTAAGTAACTGAAAATTTTGCCATTGGTTTCAATGGGAACATGTTCAGGCTCAGTGTCTGGAATGGCTATATTGAGGAGTACTGCACGAGCTTGGCAGTGTACTCAGCTGTGTCCTTGTGTCTCTCAATTAAAGGCCAGGTTGTGTCTCCTGGGCACTGGCCTGTGGTGTGGTGGAGCTCTGAGGGGGACTGTGTAGGAGGGCCAAGGAAAGAACATCCACTTTAGCATCCCAAACAGTAGCAGAGAGAGCATGAGAGCAGCACAGTGAGTCAGTGCCCCCATGGGATCAGAGGTGCCTTTCCCCAGGGTATGCAGGGTTTGGGGTCTGCACTCTGTGTCCTCAAAACTTTCCACCAGAGAAAATCTTTGGAGCTGAACCACATGGAAATTCCTGTGTCTTCTTTCCCCTCCCGGTGGGATTTCCTTCAGAGGTACAATTTGGCTCCAATATAGTGTTACAGTAAAATTGTATTATTAGTAATATATTTAGAGAAGGGACAAACTAGTTTTAAAAACTCCGGGTATGTCCACCCAGGCGATTGCTCATACGGAGGGTGCGTGCCTGCCTATGAACCACCTACCCACTCCTGGTATGTCATGTAATTTGGAATCCTTCTCTGAATTGCCCATGAGAAACAAATGACAAGGCGAAGGGGAGATGCATGGAGACATCTGTTCATGTCCAGTTCCAACCAAAATAATCTCCTACTCAGTTGTGGAAGGGGCTAGAGAATCTGACAGTGATTCAGAGCTGAAGGAAGGAGGTGTGAAAGAGGTGGCTCTGGCTCAGAGTTGAAGTAAGGAGGTGGTTCTGACTCAAACACTATAAATATTGAAGAGATGAAGCCAGTCTATTTTTCCTCTTAGCCACCAAACTGGTCTGTTTTTGGTTCTATGTCCGGCATGTTACAGCTCTATATGTGCCACTGCTGCATCACCTCTAACCACAACATGCTAATTGCTTTGCTCAGAGCAGGTTAAGAGGGAAATCCATCAGAGCCAGCAAATCCACAGAGCACTTAAACGTGTTTTCCTTCTTGTCATGTTTCACTATTCCCCTTCACACTTCAGTAGCTACTCAGGATGCTGATAAGAGGGCACTTGTTCAAAACCCAACCAGTCATCCTGGGTAATAACGGCCAAATCCTCCAGTTTATATACCGTATGTATAGAATTACAGAAGAGGCAATCTGCCTACACATGAATCCTCGTTTCCTCCTATTCTCCCTTTCGGGCCCCACACTCTGCCCAGTCTCTCTCTCTGATTCTGCCTTTGTCCCCTTTCCCTCCTCTGTCGCCAAGCTTTTATCCATGCTACTTGGAGCAGCCTGATATTTCCCACCCATCAAGGCTCTGTCTAGATTGGGAAAACAAAACATGAGTTACTTCTGCTCAGGGTACTGTTGCACAGAGCAACATGTCCCCTGACTCCTCACCTCTCCATCTGGTCATGCTCCTTTATTCATGGACAATCTATATTTCTGGTGCAAAGATGCCACAAGTGACTGTGGTGGGAGGAAACATACGTAGATGTCTTTTCTTATCACACAGACCGTGCCCCCCAAATTCCACTTTATGTGGATTCTCTACAAATTTGCTGCCTTCCACGCTGTACAAAAGCAAGGGATGTAGACCCTTAATTTGGATACTGAAGATAAACTGATCCAATCATCATTGGAGATACAATACAAGACATCTAGCACAAAGCATAAGTCTCTCTCACTGGAGCTAAAGGAGTAACTCCATTAGCTGGTTGCAATAGTAGGCTATTATCTTCTGTACACTAGCCACTAGAGGGGACACAATACACTAAGGCAGCATGCTACACAACACAACCTACACTTGGGGGATACAGGGGGTTAGAAGTTCACGTGCTAGTGCAGATTTTATTGAATTGGGATGGCAAAGGATAAGATTGCTACCATATTACCCCCATAAATGCTATGCCAACAGGTAAAATGTAACCCCTATTCTCTAAAGAGTATAGGTTAAGTGTTAAGTACCACATTGAAGTCCGATTTGTCCCCTGATGCCTTATAAGTATTTGTCCAGCTTCTCTTAAAACTCTGTTTACATTTTACTCCAATATTTATTACAAATATTTTCCATAATGATTATAAAGGGACTCATTATTTTTAGGGATTTATTTTGAAGTGTGGTAATTCATTACCATATTTAAATGAACCAGAGCTCTTTTGGGAGCCATGCTATTTGTTTGGGATCCTGGGAGGCTTTCCCACTAAATATTTATTAAAACAAGATGATTTTCTGTATGCATTTAGCATCAATAGAAGAGTGGGATGACAGATTAACCCGCACCCATCTTCATCTGCCCAACCAGAAAGAAGGAAATCCAAGCCTCACAACCAGTTCTAAAGCACCACAGTACAGTTCTGGATTAGCTTCAGATAAATTAACCACAATTCAACACCTTTAAAAAAAAAAGATTCACCTACATGGAGATACCCTTCCACCTTAAAATGAGCTGGGGTGATAATGGTGGGGGAGGGGAGAAGAACCCACATACAACACACTGGAGAGGAGACTCTTTCAGCACACAGAGAAACTCCCTTTCTTTGTGCCGTTCAGCCTGTGCATTACCAATATATTTATCTCATCGTTAGAGAGACATGCCTCGGATAGGAGAGACAAGCTGTCAAAGGGAAACTCCATCATGCTTCTACTCAGCACAGTGAACGACAGCTACAGAAGGAAAGTGATATGTTGTTCATACTCCAATATTAAAATGGTGCATTGCACAAAGATCTATACAATGTGGCATTGATCCTGTCCTGCTGAAGTCAATGGGAGTTTTGCCATTAACTTGAACAGGAGATGAGGTCAGTCAGCATCTCTCAGGAGGCCCTCAGCACCTTTCAGGATTTGGCCCTTTAGTGATCAGTCTCAAACTCTTTGTAGAACATCCAGAATCAGCTAGTTGTTAAATAGACGTGTTAAATAAATAGAAGCCTTATCTTCCAAATATAAACATAATGAACTATGTGTCCTATTTGGCATACAATAACCCAACTTCTCCACTCCTTTGCATTGTTCAGAAACTGCATGGATTCAGTCTCTACGATAGATTTTCAAAGCAGTCTAGAGGACATTAGACACATATCTACAATTAGCTTTAATGGCAGACAACATGTGTAAATCTCAGACTGCACGGAAAATCTCACCCTGCCACTTTAAATATTGGATTTTGAGCAATGTGTGTTAGAGGGATGTAGACCATCTGCCTATTTGCTTTATTATTTATTAGGTGCTGAGGGGCATGAAGTGTAGAGAACAGCTGTCTGCCCTTTCATCTGTGCATCACTTTGCATGAATTTTCACCCCAAGTCACTAACATTCCTAGATCTCCCTGCTCCAGAAATTCTGCTGCTCCTCTCCATTCCCCAAGCCAATGAAAATAGATCTCCTATACACCAGAGTTTAATATTTGAAATGTATGCAAGCTTTCTGGAATTTTTCTAAGCCCAGGCAATACAACTGTATCATATATCCATGTTGTCCTTTTTATCCTGACATCCTTTATACTCTTTTTTGGCTGCAAACATTTTTACTAAAATAGCATCCAACCTTCACAGGGCAGGGGTACTCCCCAGAAAGAATTTATAAAGGGGAGGAGTCTCCCTGGAAACTTACTGCAGAGCTTTCACATTGCTGAAGAATTCTCCCCCACCCCCTCCCCCAACTCAACCCCCTCCAAAGTGTGGCACCAATAGTTAAAAAGTGGAGAGTGTTGGGAGGATAGCTGGCATTCTGCCAACAGCAGGACAGTTGCCCAGTATGATGTGTTTTGGATGAATGCACATTTTATCTTCATTTGTTCCAGCTTCTCTTTAATGCTTCCAGACTTGTGCTTTCTGCTAAAGTGCATCACTGGTTTTACATATATATTGTTTCTTGATGTCTGGCTTCTGCATTATGGATTATATTAGTCACATTACAAGACTTTCAACATGAATTGGTTTTATATATTTAATTATCAATTTTGTTTTTCTCTCCGTGTGTGTGTGTGTGTTTCCCCAGCACCATCCTTCAGCTAGATCCTGTGCAACTTAGGGCTAAACCTAATAGCATCATTCACTGTTGCAGCAAGACATTTTCCCCTGGAGTGGGATACAGTGATGATGATATAATGCTGTGGTTTCAAATCCCAAACCAGCTGTCACTGGTAGATGCATTTAAACTCACTGCCTCTATGTCCATGGAAGAGACACAAAAGCTTATGACTTGATTTAATAAATGATTTATTGTTTTTAATATATAATTCAGGGATGTAGTTTCCACATGGCTTCAGTCATAAGACAGGCAAAAGTAAATTATGCAGCTTAATGCTGTAGTAAAACAGGACGAGAATATGTTTCCATCTGCCCAGATACTCTAAGTATTTCCCTTTGTCAAGCAACATGGGATTTGATGCTGCTTACTAATTCTGGTCTGAGGGAGCAATTCAATAGCTGTGGATTTTTTTTTTTAAATAAAGGCAATTTTTTCTGACACACATTTATAATAATTATATTTTTTACTGTGTATGTGTTATACATTGAGCCCATATCTGTAGCACCTAGACTGCACTAAATAGCACTTGTACATATGCCAGAATTTATATGTATATTAAATCATTTTGTAATGTTTAGATGTATAACATTGACTATGCCACTATACCAAGATAATATTCTCATATGTTTTCTATCCTAGAACTCCTGAAAATATTTGCTCAATCTATGAAGGTCAAATTTAAAGTCATTTCTCAAGTCAGTCAACAGTAAATCTAAAAAAAGATTACCACAGAAGCAACTTGAGACCTATGAAAGAGCTTTTTCCATTACAGTAAATTGCTTTGATGGAACACACAAAAAGATCTCTCTCTGTCTCTCTACAAATCACAGGTTTGCAAGGCATAGTCTGACTACATCAGTTGCTAAAGAATATGTTTTGTCACCAAAAACTCTTAACCTAATCCCTGTCCTCTTCCCCACCGTGTCATCCTGGCAATTTGTTTCCAGGATTGAAGTATTTATATACCCAAAGCAAAGCCAATTTGAACAAATGTCCTAAATATTAATAGGCTAAATGTGTCCCTAATGTAACTCCATTGACTTCAGTGGAGTTAGATCAGAGATAAAATGAGCCCATTATGTTTTGGCATGATACTGTTGAGAAAAGCACACAAGTCACACTATCTCCATTTGCAACGACGATAGTGAAACCTCCACAGTGCTTGTATCAATCACTTTATTGTATGTGGCACCTTTAATACACATACAGAGACTGTGCAGTAAAGGACAAAATACTGACAGATGTTGTCTCAACATATGATGCTTTTAGCAGCCCCCTACAATGGAGTGCAAGACTTGTCCAGGGATTTACTACATTATTTAGAGTACAAAAATAATCAGAGTATATTTTTCATTATGAGCTACAGTACCTTCTGTGACCAGGTTATTGATAATAAATCCATGCAATTACAGTAGGATCCAGTAATCAGATATCTGCAACTGTCCATGTCATATAAGGCTATGGGCGCCATGAAAGGTCACTGCTGATCCTGGCTCTGTGACAGGCTGATTTATTTAGCTGAGAGGTCAAAAACTTATTATGCAAAACCAGACCAGGGATAGCTGAGAAAGTGATGGGTCGAGGAGAGCTCATGCAGATGAGCCCTCCTCCTGCATCCCTGGCTGCTCAGCTTGAATGGCTATGAATGCTTAATGTACAAGAGTATGTGGATGCCAAAAGAGGAGGTTTATGAGGGTGAGTTTATATCATTCCAAGATCTCTCTTAAAGAAAAGGGAGTTTGCATAGCCAAGAGTGATATGAAGGGGTTCTGGGAGCCATCAGCCTCAGAGCCTATTGCTGAGCTGTGACCTAAAGTTACAATGCAGCAAACTTGACACTTGGTGGGAGATTTACGTGATCCAGGTCCCCAGAATAAGGCCCACTCTACTATAGGTGTTTGTGGATGGCAGAATAAAGGTCCTAATATGTAGGATTTCTTTGGGGAAAATATAAGGGCCAGATTCATCACCAGTGTAATGCCACTGAAATTAATGGAGTTACACCAGTATCAAAATGGAGTAACAGTACAGTGAATTAGCCTCTACATTTACATTTGATTGATAACCTTTCATTTCATAAGACGAAAACAGTGAAACATGAAATTCAGCACTGTTGTAAAGAATGATCATAAAAGTGATGCCTCAATATTCTGAGTGATCACGCCTGAAATAAGACTGGCATCAAGTGGGATGACAATATAATTATCTCTGTTAGTGGTATAAGAATTTAGGATGAATAACGTTATTATAAAGAGTAAAGTATGTGCTCTTACCCAGATACGAAACACCTTCTTCTGGTGTGATTGTTCCATATTTAACCATCATCTTCACAAAATCAATCAATGTCTTCATGATAGTTATCAGGGTTTCTTTTTCTTTTGCCTCCTCTGTGTTAAGGGACAAAGCAAAATATAAGTAGTCAGAACTATGGCCAACTCGGAGAGATTCAGTCCTGCAAATTTCTTGTCAAGTTCACGGACAAAAAACATGTCCTGGTCATGAAAAGAAAAGGCTAAGATGGCTTAGTGAAGAGGAGAGGTGTTCTATGTCTTATGTAATGAACTAAAACTGCTCCTTCAAAGCTGTTATGGCCTTCTGCGGAAAAAAGTACTGTAGAGATTTATTCAGGCCCAAATCTATTCCCCTGTAGCTGACCCAGAACAACTTTGCAAGGCCCCTGAGCTACAAAGCTGTAGGGGCTGCATCTTATTCTGAGGAGTTATTCACCCTCAGAAGTTGCCAGTTGCTCCCTTACCCAATTTCACTTGTTCTGTAGGGCACAGTGCATGACTTCATTTAGGATGTCAGCAGGGGAGCCTCCCCGATATCTGATGTGGAAGGATGGGCTCGTCTCACCAGGAATCACAATGGACTCTGCAGCGCAGAGCACATGTCCCTGGCTGCGACCTTCATAATAATGCTGGTCACTTAGGCCTAGATTTTTAAATGTATTTAAGTGTTGCTGTGCTCAGCACCCCAACACCTACCAGATTTAGGAACCTAAATATCACTTTCAAAAGGGATTTAGGCACTTAGACATCTAATCCTATGGACAATCAATTAGGCATTGTGATGCTGAGTCCAGCAATGCATCAATACCTTTAAAAATCTTGGCCTTAGCTTTTCTATACAGCTTTTTGTCTGTGTATCTCAAAGCACTTTACAAAGGAGGGCAAATATCATTATCTCTATTTTACAGGTGAGGAAACTAAGGGTACGTCTACACTGCTGCAGGAAGTGAGCCTTCTAGCCTGACTCACGCTAGCAGGGCTCGAGCTAGCACACTAAAAATAGCAAGTGTGGCTGGGACTTAGGCAGCAGCTCAGGCTCTCAAGCTCACCTGACCCCTCCAGGTGTGATCTTGGGTGGCTAGCCTGGGTCTCTGCTAGAACTGCCATGTCTACACTGCTATCTTTAATGTACTAGTTTGAGTCCATCTACCTGGTCTCGGAGGCTTACTCCCAGCTTCAGTGTAGACATACCCTGAGATAAAGTGACAATGATCACCCAGCAGGCCAGGGACAGACTCGGGACTAGCACCCAGGCTTTCTGACTCCCAGTCCACTTCCCTAGCCACTGGACCACATACCTCTCCCCATCTTCTTCTTTATCTGGGAAGAGCCTATCACAGTGTTGGCATTATATCCTGCCCTGCACTAGCAAGATAGCTCAGAGACTCTCTGCTTGGGCACTATTCCTCTGCTCTCCCCAAACTTACGACTCAGAAGAGTGAGCCCTTAAATTGTCAGCCTGACACAGAGTGGGATAAATGAAAGCAAAACTATATTTTACCACTTTAAAGTCTATTTAATTAGTCACATCAAGAAGATTGGTCTTCAATGACAATTACATTATTTTCTCATGGTGACATTCACTCCTGTGCAGAGGGGCAGCATAAGAGCTATGCAGCACTTACATCCCATGTAAGTCCTCAAAACATGGATGCTCCTCTGCACAGGGCTGTATTTCACCCTCACTGAGTAGCTCTGAAAGCTGATGTTGATGTAGATATAAATATGTTGTCACTTATTGGTACTTTTACTTGAAACTCCTACAGAATATGATGCCTCCATTCTCCCCTCAATCAACGACAGTTAAATCAACTGGCTGCTTATTATTTAGAACTTGAATCGCTAGTCTTCATACCTACACTAAAGGGCTTTTTTCTTAACTAAACAGAGCTGAAAGAAGCCCAAGATCTAGGATGTGATGCATGGAGTTTATTTATTCATTTATACATGGCACTAATTGCAGTAGCATCTGGATCCTTCGCTTGAATTAAAAACATATCATTAAAATAAATATTACAATCCACATAGCCGAAGCAAAAGACTGCTACTGTCTAAGACCAATAACTCCCTGTGCCGGCTACAGCTCGTTCCGTCCTACCATTCAAATAGTCACTCAAAGGCCTGCCACCATACCTACTCCACTTCCAGTGACGATTGATGGTGAATGATTGGATGGAACTTAATGCACTGGCTTGGCAGCTGAGAGGGAGATGTCATCCAGTGACTTTTTCTTATCTGAATTTTAGCATGGATAAATGGGTCTTAAGCGATTTGCATCATTTAAAACATTTCAGCTTTAATGGGAGAGGAAATCCTGTACTGGCAGGATTAGGACCCTAATTTACAGCGCCCTCAGTGCTACAACTCAATAATACCGTTTAAAAAAAACAATGGGAAGGTCCTGATAACTGAGGGCTGAACAAGTCTTACACTATAAAGTCTCAATTTATACATAAAAAGAGCTTGATGTTCCAATAATGCATATTCCACAGCCCTGGGGTGTTCTCTTACAGGTCTCATGTCCATTATATTTAATTTCCCAGCCCTAATTATACTCCAAAGAGAACTGAAGCCAAAAAAAGAAACAAAAGCAGTAAGCTGCTTGCTCTAATGAGTAATTTCTGCATGTTTCTAAGGGGATAAACTCACAGAAATATGGCTGTAAATTGAAGCTGCCTGGGGGTAGAGGTGCGGATCTACACTACTGGCGCTTCAACCAAGTGTTAACCTAAACATGAGACTGGAAATAGTGGCTGGAAGAGAAAAGGCTTGAGAGGGTGAGATTACTCCAGCTAACAGGGTTAGCCATGGAAGCAAGGGCAGGCCTTATTGTAGAGTGCTCATCCTCCCTCCCACCCAGCCCCAAATTCCCTTTTTAACAGCTCCAGGGAAAATCCTATTCCCAATGTTGGATACTGGGGGGGGGGGGGGGGGGGGGGGGNAGTGGCACTGGAATTATTCTGAGGTTATTATTGCAGCCTCTGGACTTCAGCAATCTACACTGCTGTTGTGTCATCCCCCACTCAGTGGAAGTTAGGCTGGTAGACTAGTTCACATCGGGTGACCAGACAGCAAGTGTGAAAAATCGGGACAGTTGGTAGGGGGTAGTAGGAGCCTATATAAGAGAAAGACCCAAAAACCAGGACTGTCCCTATAAAATCGGGACATCTGGTCACCCTAACGCTCCCAGAACCCTTTTGTGCACGGAGGTGCAGGAGATCCCTCTGAGTCATGCTTCCCTATATGGAGAGGGTGCAACCATCCTACTTCCACAGTGCAGCAAAACTGCATCAGTTCCACTGTTCTCAAAGCCTGATGTGACTGCAGGAGGTAAAGGGGATTTGCCTTTATTTGAATTACCATATTGTGCAATTAGGTGGAGAGTTAACTGGAGTACTCCCCTATCTGTTGTCTGCATTGGCTTGTTGCTAGTCCTCTTGTGTTGTACAGTATACGGTATAGTTATTCAGAAGTCATCAGGACTTTTCCTAACATAGGTAGGAGCAATTTTGGCTCAGTAATCCAGAACATAAGGAAAGACCTTAAATCCCAGCCTCTGTTAGCCCTCTGTTTTTGTAGTAGAGCAAGCACTAGTAAATAATTATATCTCCAAAACTACAGTATCTGTTCCAAATGCTGCCTTAGATATCCCAGCTTCGTGTTTCCAGCAATTAGAAACATCTTTCTCACTCTTCCTTTGAGTAACAAAGGCTCAGGATAAAAAATGCCTCATTTTTTTTGCAAAACAAGACTAGAAGATCAGGGATTAAAGGTCTGATGCAAAGTTGATTGAAGCCAATAGAAAGCACCCAGGCTTTGAAGCAGACCCCACATTTTAGTTCATCAAGCACAAGTAGTTGGATGAAGATTTTCCATTGTGGGTAAAGTTGGGATGTGAGAAAAACCATGAGATCCTGACACTTGATATAACGTGAGAGATTTAGAACCAAAAAACCCTACTCTTTGAAATTCCCGAAATGCTTAACAGGCAAATTTATCCAGGATAAAATAACACCCAGATATGTACAGAAATTGTGGTAGAAAATGTATTCTTGCACCAGAAATGTATATCCTTCCAAGAACTACAAGATAAAAACCAATCTGGAGGCCAGAGAGTGGCCTAGGTACAATCAGCTGAAAGCTGCACACAGGGTTTATTGTACAATGTTTGAAATGTCCAAGAATCTAATCTAGAAGTGGTCTTATCCTCCAGCAATCACAAGGAACATCTTATAACTACAACTGGATAGCAGACCTTGAGGTCAAAACTCCTTGTGATAGGAAATTATTTTGGGGGGCAAGAATTAATGCCTTTTTAAAAAAGGCTTGGAATAACATCTGTTCCTTATGCTACAGAGTAGCCAGGGGTTGCCATGAAATTAATACTCTGGAAAAAAATTACTGGACCCTGGAGAACTTCACAGGCTTGGGCTCAGGGATTTTAATCTTTTCTGTCAATGCTTGAAAGATGCAGGGACAAAGCAGCACATGTCTCAGGACTGTCCAATGAAGAATACTGGAAGAAAATATAATTCTTTAAAGGCACGTCTTAGAGAAAGATATGAACATGGCAATGCCACTTTGTATATGGGAAACTCATATAAGATCCATAGGCTCACAAAGGGAGACAAAGTGTCTCAGGAGAAGTTTATGGATTGCCACAAGGGTATGACTCACATATTGGAAAGATGTATCTGCACATTCAGCGTTGGGGTGGATCCTGACCCTCTCAGGGCCTGCTTCTTAGCCAGCGATTTTAATGATAAATGGGAGCTAAAGTTAGAGCTAAATTTAATATAGTGTGCATATATCCTCCTTTCTTGCCCATATGTACCTCTGACTTTTCTCAGTACTTCTGCTCCTCATTCTTCTTTGTTCCATTCTATCACAGCTATATACCAAACAAGTCATTGCTATTTCTGCCTCAGCAGCATGAAACTCATCCACCCCCACACACTTATGTGCATGGCCTTCTGCATGCCAAATTGTCACTAATGTGCACAGTGAGGAATCAGGTCCACTGTCAGGTAGGGCCAGGTGGAAACACTTTCCCACCCTTGGCAAGGGTCCCAGCAGCACTAGGGAGCTGCCTGAGCAGGTTTTTACATTGCTGCCTGTAAGTCAACACACAGCTGCAGGGTGTGATTGCATCTTCTCTCTCGTGGTTTGATACAGGCTGGCAGGGGAGGAGGGTGGGATACAAGAAGAGATAGAGACATATGCAAGGGCTGGTGCCCAGTTCCTTGTTCTTGACAACCTACTGAGCCGCACAGGTCCCTCTCTGATCTGTGGGCAGTGAGAGAAGAGGAAGAACCACCACCACCTCAGGCTACCCAGAGGAAGAGAACAAAAAGAAGAACCCAAGCCTTCTGGAATGGACCAGGGGAAAAAAATCCTCTCTGGTTCCTGCTCCCCACTCATTGCCTGTGGAGATGGGTTGGGAGAGGATCCAGACTCCTGCAGAAAGAGGAATCTGCAGAGTAAGTGGTTGCTGGCTATGATGGGGAGAGAGAAAAAGAATGTTGCTGGCTGGGGGGAGTAAGTGTGGGCGTGAGACAGAGTGTGTGCTGACAGTGTCTGTGGCTAGGTGCCACAATCTAGCTCATAATAAACTGGGACAGAATAATGCCTAACTCCAGAATAGCAAGAAGTGATTCAGGGCTTTCACTGCAATATATAACAAAGTCTGTGGTTTATGAATAGGGTGGGGAGGCTAAGGCCAATTTACCAGTATGATCATTGTGTTCATGATAATGTAGCCTGATTCACTTTTTGTATCTCCCTTAGCTTAGGAGACAAGGGTGTTACTGGAAATATCTCTGGGTAAAACAATCTGCCATCTCTTTCAGCTTACATCTTAAAGGGAGGAGATGAACAGAAGAATTCAAGGCTCCTGGGTCTCATAGCACATGCCCGGTGGGGCTGTAGAGGTAGCATACTTTACACCTGGTGAATGAAGTTCATCACATCACTCTCTCTAGCGGATCTAGAAGTGAGTGTGATGGACTCCAAAGGGAGTTGCATTCAGCCTCATCTTAAGGAAAGTCCTGACATGGGGCTTTGAAGTTAGAGGGAAGGGGATTTCAGGCTGAGAGGAAGAAAATGGGGGAATCCTTTGCACCCAGCTTTTTCCAGCTTTTCTTACTAAATATTTCTATAAACACATGACAGAGAAAATATAGAGTTCACCTGAGTTAAGACTTTTTAGTAGTCCATAAAAGTTGGGGAAATACTGGAGGTCCTCAAAATTATCCTCAGAAGGCAGCTCGTTTCTTCTTTCCAAGACACTGGAGGAGGGCCAGGTGTTATCCAAAGTATCATCAATTTCTCCATTCATAACACCAACTTGATCAGCAACGTTTGGTGTCTCCACAAACAACATTGAAAAATAAAAAAAATATATAAGTACATGGATATGATTGATATCATTAAAAGACCAACAAACAGCATCATTTTCTTATGTTGTGTCTCAACTAGAGCCAGTATTTCTGTAATTAGAAGGAGGTCAATGAGTTACTCAGTTATTCCAATTTAGGATCTTGTTATAAACTTTTATGTAATGCACTTCTCATATTTTCTAGCTGTTGGCATTTCTTTAAAAATCTTTTTATCATTTCCAAATTGAACTAATTATTCCCTGAAGCATAGAACAGTGCATTGGTCTTCTCAGACTATTTGGTAAGTGAGTCAAAACGATTAGCTAATAATAATTACCATTTTTTCCGCCTGCTTTTCTTCTGTATCACTGTCTGTTCTGCTTGGAGGGTAATCAAGATCTTCTGACTCCTTCTCACGATCTTTTGCTTCATTAGCAATTAACTGCTGTAAAACCTCAGCCACTTCATCCTCTAATGTATAGGCCTGGCTCTCTGTGATCTGTTAATAATTTAATAATAGGATTTTTGTTTTTTTTAAATGTAATATGTAATTTGAGAATTGAACTTTATAAACTCATTTTATGTTAGTTACTTACTTATTTGGTTACTTAGCTAGCTTGCTTCAAGACTGAATGTAGCCAAATTAAGTTAAAAACCTACACAGACATTTCCCCCCACTAAATAAAGGACTGCCTTTTGCTATACATCAGTACAGTGCCTAGCACAACGGGTCACTGAGCTGATTGTAGACTGTAGATGCTACTAAGAAAGAATACTTATGTGATAGTGTACAGTTATATAAAGATGGAAAATAAAGTCAATTGTCCACAGCTCCACTCAAATGCATTTGCCCTTTTATGTTACTTCTTAACAACTATTTTTTGAGCCTGGACTCAGTCCTACAACTGTTCCACACAGATCTCCCATTCAAATCAGTGGGAGTTCAGCATGCAGCAACTGCAGGTTTAATAGGATAGATAATACTACTATTAGATTAAAACATAAGGACTGGGTAGAACAGTAGGTTAAAACACCAGCCTGTCATCTCTGGAGACCTAGAATCAAATCCATTTGATGCCATAAATCAAAACAACAAGCAGCATTTATTGCGCCAGATTCTCAGCAGTAAATCACTGTAGTGTCATTGAAGTCAATTAAGCAATGCGGATTTACACCATTTGGAGCATCGTTCACAAAAATCACAAGGCACTTGACAATACAAAAGAATTCAATGAAAACAAAAAGTGAAATGGAAGCAAAAATGAGTGTGCTGCTCTCCTTCTTGTCCTCAGTGGACTTTTATTTACACACCATAAAACCATTTTACAGCTTGGCATTTTTCATATCAAAGCTCAGGACTGGAATAGCAGGGTTATTGCAGGGTAAGATTGATGTGCAATGGCACAATTGAATTGAGAAGGTTGCTTATAGCCTGACTCACATGCTTCCTGATTCAAGCCAGTGTCATTAACTTTTCAGTTGCACAGACACCGCATTCAGCCCAACTATTAAAAAAATAAGTAAGGGAAAATAAACTGACAAAATAGCTAGATGAAATGACAACAGGAAACTTACTAGACCCAAATTTAGAAGCTTCGAGACAATTTTGTCAAATACGCCTCTATCATTTTCCTCATAAATTCTCGTGGCAATCTTCTGGACAATGTCTTCAGCAGTTAAGGGAGTGCCATCTAACTGATGAAGACCATCTGGATCATCTAAAAGGATTACAATTTAACTATTCACTAAACATCTCTATTTCATTTGATTTAGATATCTTTTACAAAAATATCTGTACGTTTTCTCCTTTCAACACAAACATCCACTTTTCTTCAAATGTTGAAGTAGGGTTACAGTTATGCTTTGCCACAGTGTTTTGTAAAGCATTATATCAATAACAACACAATGGTCTTAATGCACAAGTGCTTACCTCTTCTGAAAAATGCCTTTCTCTGGCTAAAGCTTTCTAATGAGCACAAATAAGCACAGGGAAATATATTCAATTTCTGTTGTAGAAAAGTACTTTAAAATGATATACCATTGCTCCCGTATATGCTTGTATTGTTGGTATTTATTTTAATCATATGGCTTTGTAGAACAAAACAGGTCACAGCACATTATTTTTTCCTGTTTGGATTTCAGCAAATCAAAGGTTCAATCCTGCAACCCTTACTTATGCAAATAATACCATTCTAAGCCAATGCGACAGTGAATATGATGAGCAGGCTTTGACCCATGGTATAAATGGTATAAATATAAAACACCTTGAGCCAAATACTGCTTACCTTACTCATAGGACTTACTTAACCCACTGAAGTCAATGAACTACTCCTTCAAGTAAAGCAGGCATAATCTGGTCCTAAATCATTTTTCCTTCTCCACTATGTGGAAAATAACAAATGTGCTAAATAATAGACTTAATATCTGAAATAAAGAGGTATGCAAATTAGTTAGTTCTATATCACTAATACATTAAGTGCACTTTCTTTTTACTAATTGAAATGTGTATGTTTTTATTTTTAAAGTGGTTTCGAGGTATAACATCATCAGGATACCCCTGCCACTGAATATGAAGGCTCAAAAAAAATATGCAGATTACACATTTGGAGCAAATCTATGGAAGTTGTCTGTGAAAACTGCCAATAATTGTGAAATTCTTTGTGCTTTTGTGTCAAGCTGCACTTCCAATGTGGTAGGTTTCTAAAAAAATTGACAACTTAAATTTATAGGCCACTAATGAGTATTGTGTATTTTTAGGTAGGTAATTTTGTATGATCCATAATTGCAGTAACTTGTATGAAAAATCAAAGCTAGATGTTACTGAAAAGATTATTATGAAATACCTTGAAATTTATAATCCAGTCCACTTTTAGTGGAGTCATAGTCATCTACCAGCCTGCGGTTCTTGGTGGAGTCTGCATCATCAGGGGCCGGTTGTTGATGATCATATAGGGAGCTTCTTATTGATTCCCTCTCCTTTTCATTCCTCTCTTTTCCTGTTACTGACTTTAGCAGGTTCAAGTCATCAGTAAAGGAATAATTTCTGAACTCTGGCTTATTTTCTGGAAAATTTATTAACACACATGTCATATAGTCTAACCCTCGCAATATTTTACTATGTAGATTAATATAATTAATAGGGGATATGTTTTACCTGTAGGGACTGTTTTCCTGATCTTGCCTGCCCCAGCTTCAGCAATCTGGTGTGTGAGAACAAATCCGAGATGGGAACAATGAGTACGTTGTAATCACAGTCTTTATTCAGTTATACACAATACAATTTATTTTATCAGACTTTATTCTGGAAAAGCAGTAGGGCCTGACCTGCACTCTTTATTCAGGAGTTAGGAAGTTTGCCTAAGTATGACCAAGCCCTTAGGGTTGATGGTGGGTTGTGGTGGGTTTTGTTTTGTTTTTTGTAACATTTTTTCTTTGGGTTAAAGAGTCTCTTGATGGAAAGTTGTAATATACTGCAGATTTGTAGATGGATGCTGATCCCGCTTTCCTTGTTCACCCCAAACTCCCACTGACATCAGTGAGAGTTTGGGTGCAAAAGGATTTGTTGTGCTGTTGGAGCTGATGGCAGAACTTTTGCATCTAGGGCCAGTAAAACTTTCTTTTAGCTCACTATTAAAACTTACGAATTACTGAAACGCTAAGACATTTCACCAAAGGCTGCCAATATTCATTTTACTCTTAGAGCTTTTGTTCAGCTGTTGAGAGTCTCATCAGTCTCACAATTGAAAGCTCACAAAATTATATTTACTACAGTTACAATGTCAAAGAGCATTTGGATAATTTTTCATTTTACCTACCTGTTCCTCCAATGGTCTCTCTTCACTTAATTCTCTGTTGTATATCCCTTTATCTAGAATACATACATACGTATATTCAGTTATGGTAGGTGTTATGCACACAGAGGCAGCATATTTAAAAAATGAATTGTATTTTTTTTCCTCAAAACACATGCATTGAAAATTGATGTCGAATATAAATCCTTGTGAAATAAAATCAACACATCTGGAAAGACGGGGGAATAAGCCAAACATATAAATTAGGGAAAAAAAGAAATAGTTGTTTTTTCCTCCCATAAGAGAAGGCTCTACATACTGGACTAACCTTATACTCTCTGATCAGAAAAATAATACACACATTAAAAAAAACTTGTGTAAGAGCTTGACTAAAATAGTAATAGCGTAATCGGATTGGCATAATCAAGAGATTAAAAGATCTATGACATCCAGAACACCACCAGAGAAAGAGAGAGAGAGAGAGAGACAAAGACTTGAAAACTACTGCAGGACAGATAAAACAGCCCTTGGAAAAGAACAAAAGGTGAATTAAGAACCGACCCCCACCCCTCTACCTATTTTTTTAAAATCTATTTTCAGTTTAAAATGCCCCCTCCTACACCTCCAGTTCAGTGTGTTGATTCCTTGGGATCTAATCGTGTTTAGCCAAGGGAGAGCAAAGTTTTAACTCGTCCTCATTGATTCCATGGAAAAGTTTCCCCATCTCGGTGCAGAGGGATAATGAGGCCATGACTTACCTCTGCTGCCCTCGGGCTTAGGGAAGCCGTGAACCTGGCTCACGATCAGCGCCAGGACCTGAACCAGCGTCGCCCAATTGAAAACCATCCTTGTGGCCTTCGGGGTAGCTGCTAGAGGCGAGGCTGGCTGCAGAGCTCGCAGGGAGGCGGGCTCGCTAGACTGAGGAGGCTCCCTGCTTTGCGTGTAACCCGCACCAGCCTGCGGCGGAGGCACAGGGAGCTGTCCGCGCCTCGTGGTGCTGAAGCCCCAGGAGCTGCCGCGGCTTGAAGCAGGCGGCTGGATTGAGGACTAGGGCGAGGTGCCGTATTGTTCAGCCCCTTGTTCCCGTCCCTGGCAGAAATGGATGAGCTGGTCCCTGTTGACAGCTCGGGACAGGAGTGGGAGGAGACGAGGCGGGAGGAGGGGGGATTGCAGATGGAGGAGCATGCGTGCACCACCTGGCTCCACAGCACTGGCGAACTCTGCTGGATGGAGCTCTCCGGGCCAGGGCTGGGAAGGCGCTGCTGCTGCTGCTGTACTAATGAGCTCCGTTTCAAATGCAAATCTGCAGGAAAACAAGATCACCGCCTAGCTCGTTCCCGGGGAGGCGCCAATGTCATCGTCCCCACCCCACAGGAGAAGGTCAAATCTGACTGAGGCGTTTTTATGATATCCATCAAACTGATGCACAAGGCATATGATTCATGGGCAGCGTGGGCCAGCTTTATTTCCTAATTGCATTGAGATGGGACTGAATAGCACGATTTAATTGTAGGGCAATCTTTAGGAGAAAGCCCAAGGGAGAATCAGATCGTGTTATTCAAAGCCCAGTGTCACTGGAAAGATTTGGTTTGGACTCAACACGGAAAAGCAGCATGTTACAAGCTTTATACTCTTTAAAGGTGAATTTCGCCCCTCTGCAGCAGAACAACCCATGCACCACTTAATTTCACCGTACAGGCACATTCATCAATTATTCTTTTTATTCCATAGGCAGGACACCATCAAAAGTTTAGCCCTAGCACATCGTAACTATGAAGTTTAGAATAAAGAAACAGGAGCAATATTGAAAAGAGAAAATAGATCTAGAGGCTTATTATGAATAATCAGACACGTGATTATATATATAAATTAAAATGTAACCACAGCAAATACTCTACTGTGATTCCCCTGCAATCTGAGGAATATATTGCCTCATCTCAGTTTTATGTTAGGAAAAAAAGTCATGGCCTGTGCCCACAGCAGTTCTATTTCAGGACTAGTGAGAATCTTAAATAAGACTATTGGGCCTGCTTGAAAAATGGGAGATTAATTACAACATCATCTTCAAAAAAGGCTTCTAATTTTGCACCCACAGTTAACTGTGGATGGAAAACAAAGTGCAATTGAAAAAAATTCAATATTAACTAACTGATTGCATCTCAATAGTTAGAGTGGTGGTAGCTGATAGAATTTCTGTCTAAAGAACCCCAGTTTAGAAAAGTACTCTAGGTATATTTACCAATCTGGAGCATGCTTCTGCAACTCTGAAATCTGAGAACAGAGAATGCAGTGGAGTAGTTCAAACTCCAGCTAGTTCCTTATACCTATTATTATAGAAATACTTGGAAAAATGTGTAGGACCACAGAAATGCAAATAATAGCATAAGTGTTAGTAACATCTCAGTTTCCTATCTGTCCATTTAGCCATATATCAATCTATCTATATCTGTATAGAAGCCACACTGGATTAATAGCCAGCCCTCCTCCATACAATTTTTAATAGAATAGTGGTAGCAATGATGGAAGCTCTTTTGTACATAAGATTCCCTGCACCTTGCTCAGAGAAAGTCAAATGACATTCAGTTAAACACACTGGTAATTACAGGCAACTTATCTACATTATGGCTCTCACTGTTACTACCACTGTTGGAGCTGTACTAGGGTTAGCAATGATGCAGGAAAACATAGTTACGTTAAACAGAAGCTGCCCCACAATTTAAGACCACATGGGATAAGCAATTGACTATAACTGGTAGTTTCCAAAAGAAAATATACAGCATTTCTTTCCATTTAATTTACAACTGCAATCAGAAATCAGATTTCTAAATAGGTGCA
This sequence comes from Platysternon megacephalum, assembly GCA_003942145.1. Lineage (NCBI taxonomy): Eukaryota > Metazoa > Chordata > Testudines > Platysternidae > Platysternon > Platysternon megacephalum. The sequence goes on from QXTE01000179.1 coordinate 2,461,071, forward strand.
GTATGGGCACATATAATTGAACCAGTTTTTACTTGCAAGTACAAAGTACACCCACAATGCTACAGACTGTTTCTGAACATTTGGCCAAATATCCTTTACTAATACACTAATAACAAGCATGAACTACAAACAGGGGTTCTTAAACTTTATTGCACCATGATCCCCTTCTGACAACAAAAATTACTACACGATCTCAGGAGAGGGGACCGAAGCCTGATCCCACCCAAGCCTGGCCTCCCGGGGTGGGATGGGAGGGGAAGGGGGGGCAAAGCCCAAGCCTCACCTCCCCTGGTTGGGGGGGAGAGAGGAAGGGCAAAGCCGAAGCCCAAAGGCTTCAGCCCCAGGCAGGGGGCCTATAACCTGAGCCCTGCCGCCCAGGGCTTAGGCTTCAGTCCCAGGCAGTGGGGCTCAGGCTTTGGCTTTAGCCCCAGGCCCCAGCAAGTCTAAGCCAGCCCTGGCAACCCAATTAAAACAGGGTCGCCACCCACTTTGGGGTCCCAACCACAGATTGAGAACCCCTGCACTACAACATATAACAACACAATATCCACTAATAAATAATCATCAGAATATATTGAAGGAATATCATTGTCAGAAAAGTAACTTGGTAAAAAAAATCCACCTTTTTTCTCAATATATCTGTGGCTTTATTTGGAATCATCTACTTGTTTTACAGACAAAAATAAGTTTTTACTATTTCCTACTCCTCTTCATACTGCAGACACAGACGGCAAAAAGCATGTGTGGTATTCTATTTTGGCTCATGCATTATCAAATAAGCTCCTATTGTAGAACTGTTTGTTACTGGTGATGACGCATGAGCCAGAAAGCAGACAATTTGACTGTCAAATGCCAGGACGAATTTACAGGAATAGCAATTAAAAAATCCAAACTCTTTATTAGTAAATTGAGTAAATTTGACATGCAGACACTGAGAATAAATATTGATCCCATCAATGTTATTTTACAGTCACATTTTGGAATAGAACTTCAGGTTTATAATTAACAAGAAAAGCAGAAATTGAATATATTACATGAATGCAACATTGCATCCTTATGCTATGGGAGCAGTTTTATTTTGTGTTCTTTATTTCTCTACTTTAATGTTGCATTAATGCTAAATCTCCACATTAAGCATCCTTGTTAAAGGGAAAGAAAGAAATTGTTAGAAAAAGAGTTATTAGCCCACCTGAATCATCCATAATAGAAATACCCCAAACTGGTCATCCTGAACAGTGTGACTTGACCCCTGATACTACAAATACTTATATATGTGCATAACTTTATGCATAGCAAGTAGTCCTGTTGACTTCAATGGAACTACAGGTCTGTCGCATATTAGGCGCATTTAACATGTGCGATTTCAGCTTTACACGGTCGGCAAAAACAAGAAAAAAACAAAAAAAAGAGAAAAATAATTTAAATACTGTTTCTGTAGTGCGGGCAATTCTGCCCACCATTACACTCAATGTAATTTTGACTATACGCGGTTTTCGCTTTATGCGCTGACCGCGGAACGTAACCCCAGCATAAGATGAGACAGACATGTACTCACTGCACATCAAGTTAGTCATGTATGTAATTCTTTGCAGAATTGAGGTCTTAGATAACATATTCTTCATGGCAGTTTGTCTTTGTTCTATTTTTACAATGGGGCTAGGGTCTCTAGGTGCTATCACAATGAAAATAATAAATAATAAAATTGAGCTAATCATCCTCCAGAGCTTATGCAAATTCCATCATCTTCACTAAGAGAATAGTTATTATCTCCATTTAACTGAAGACATTTGGTGTGCAAAGCTTAAGCTTTGCCAGCTTCAGCCACACAGTAGGATGTCTTTAAAAGAGATATTCTAAACTGTGTTGTCCTTAAAAGATGTAGTCCTTAAAAATATCTAAGAACACAAATAGAAAGCTTTTAATACATCTTCATGAAATTGCCAACTTTAAATGTTTTAATTTTCAGACTACAGACCTGAGTTTCTTCCTAGTTGTTGTGTTAATATCAGAGAGGTGCAAAAACAAGCCAACCAATTTAAAGCTTTTATCTTCAAGTTAAATTTTCTGATCAGACATATAAGGAAAGTTATTTTTCCCTTGCAATCATATTACTAAAAAATGGTTGACAGTTTTCTCACTCTCTAAAACAATTAATCCTTGGGTTGAAATTAAATATGGGATATTTCAATCCAAAAAGAATTTGAGAAAATCATGTAAAACTAAAAAAAAGGTGTATGTGTCTGTATTTTAAATGGAAGCAGGCATTCAACCTTAGCAAAATGGAGAGCCTGCTATTCTGCTAACATGAGCAAGCTGACTGACTCTCACTGATTTCAGTGGGACTAGGATTTTCCCCTATTTACTATTCAGCAATGGAAAAAAGCTTTCACATCTGTGTTCAAAAATACATCAACGATTATGTGAGCATAGCTTGGAGCAATTGGTGGAAAATCCCATTATACCAGGCCTAGAAATGCCTGATCTCAGAGATCAGAGAGAAATGAATAGACAAACAGTGTATTTGCCTTTAGGGGATGAAATCTAGACTGAGGTTGTCAGTTAGCCACTGTGGTCCCCTCCTCCACGTATTTATGCCATTGCTGTTTTGATGCGTGTTGTGTTCCACCCTTAGCATCATCTGTGAGAGTCTCCTTCCATATAGATGCATGGGAAGTCACATTGTTGTGTTTCAGGGCAGTTCTGAGGCATGGCCAAAGCCTGAGGTATGTGACTGACAAAGAAAGCAAGAGATGGGGGCCACTGAAATCAGGATTAAGCTCCTTCAGTGTCAAGCTGCTGAGGACAACAAGGCTTTTGCTTTTAGCACCTGTTGTAATTTAATACCTGTGAAACTAGACCTAAATGTGATCATATAAAATGAATCCTATTTTGAAAAGATGGGAGTATTACATGAGGAAAAAATGGTATCTAAAGACACCCAGACTCATGAATTTCAAGGTTTTCACGTTGTCATCAAAAATATTATTTTTCACGGGTAAGAAATCTTAGGTTTAATTTAAAAGCGGAACAAAAATCATAAGTGACACTCAAGGGTTGCATTCTGCAAACCCTTACTCATGTGAACAATCTTTGCTTGTATGAGTACTACTATTGAGAGCAACAGAATCACATGAATCAGATCAACTCCTGGGCATCATCCTGGACTTGGACCTCTCTCTAGATTCTCACATCCAGGCTGTGCCTAAATCTTTAGAGCCCTGCACAGATACAAAAAGGTGTATCTGCATCGGCTCCGCAATCCGCAAAAATTGTCTGCGGATATCCACATATTTGCAGGGCTCTAAACAGCTCCACAGGTCACTGCGCAGCAGTGACGCAGGGCTGTGTCAAGTACCCAATCCGCAGCCCCACTTCTCTCGAGACCTCCTGCCCTGCCACCCGCTCTGACCCTGCCATACCTCCTTCCCTGCTCCAGGCAATGAGGCTATGATTCTGGGTCCTTCTATGCAATGCCACCGTCCCTGTGGGGGGCTTGGACACCCCAATGCAGTTGCGGGGGCTCTAATGAACGCAGCCATTACCACCTGCTCATTTAAAGAGCAACCCCACCTTATGGTGCTTGGCTCACTCCCCCTTCTGGGAGTTGTAGTTTACCTCCTCCCCTCCAAGCAAGCTGGGGACTACAACTCCCAGAATGCCCAGCACGCTGCTGTGTGATTCAGATAGCTGAGCTGCAGCCTGCAGGCTGGGTGACAGCCACTCTATTTGGGTGAGTGTGTGCTGTAGAGCCCTGTGTGGATACAAAATTTGTATCTGCATCCACACTGCGATCCGCAAAAATGATCTGCAGATACCTGCGGATTTGCAGGGCTCTATAAATCTTGCTAATTCTTCCTGCATAACTTCTCTAAAATATGGTCTTTCCTATCCACCCACTAAAACTCACATCAAGGTTCTTATCATCTTGCATATCGATTACTGTACCGCCCTTCTCTCTGGCCTTGACAAACACAATCTTGCCCTGCTCAGATCCATTCAGAATGCTGCTGTAAAGATCATTTTCCTAGCCAGTCGTTTTGAGCATGATACCCCTCTCTTTGTATCCCTCCACTGGCTCCCCCTTTTCTATCACAACAAACATAAGCGACTTGTCTTCATTTTTAAGGCCTTTCATGGGCTATCACCACCATACCTATTCTGTTTGATTCATTATTGAGATGTTGACTCCTGCCTCTGACCATGAAGACAGCTTCCATCACCTACTTGTTAAATTTTCAATCAAGCACTTTCGTGTTTTCTTTCATGCTGCCCTTCATGCTTGGAAGGAGCTCCCCACAAACATAAACAAACTACCTCACTAATCCTCCTTAAGGCTCTTCTTTGCCATGATGCCGCCAACTACTTGAAAATGATTAAGCTGCTGGTGTACTGAGACCCACAGCCTGTCATGTTGACCAATACTGTCTTTTTGTTTCCTTATACTCCCCCAGATGCCTGTATTCAGCTGTTGTTCTTGTCCCATACTTAGATTGTAAGCTCTTTGGGGTAGGGGCTGTCTTTTTGGTCTGTATTTGTACAGCAACTAGCATAATGGGGTGCTGGTGCATGGACAGGGCTCCTATGGTAATATAAATAATAATAATAATGTTAGTGTTTGCAGTATCAAAACCACATGCTAGTTAAAGAAACAGTACTGAAATACACAAGCAGCCTTAACATTGTAAATGATGTGTCAGATCCCTGAGTCTGAAGTGTACAGAATACATGTAGGGACGGTGTGGTGCAGTGGTGGCACCTTTCTGCTCCTGTGATCCTGGGGCCACTGTGAACAGGCCCAACTGCCCAGCATAAGCAAGAGCAGGCTGAGGGCTGCTTTCACTCATGCCAGTTGTTCTAAGGAGCTAAAACCACAACCAGAGATTGGCACATGCTTTCCTCCAGCCACACCCGCTGTGCCAGCAGGAGGGAGGTAGCTAAGAGCCTTTAGGGTAGCTTCATGCCACTGGATAATCCATTTTATATTGATGTGATTGTACCAGGGCTGACTGTGCTATCTCTCCAACCACATTCCATCAGCTATTTGGTACAGCAGCTGCATCACACCACTAGAACAAGTTACCTGAGGAGGTTGTGGAACCTCCAAAATCCGAGGTTTTAAAAAACAGGTTAGACAAACACCTGTCAGGGACGGTCTAGATAATACTTAGTCCTGCCTCAGTGCAGGGGACTGGACTAGTTGATTTATCGAGGTCCCTTACAGTCCTACATTTCTATGACACTATACCAGGGGTCAGCAACCTTTCAGAAGTGGGGTGCCAAGTCTTCATTTATTCACTGTAATTTAAGGTTTCGCATGCCAGTAATACATTTTAATGTTTTTAGAAGGTCTCTCTCTAGAAGTCTATATTATATAACTAAACTATTATTGTATGTAAAGTAAATAATAGTGCAGCGAGGTGAGCGGGGATGGCGGCTGGTATCCCAGGCCGGCAGCGGGCTGAGCGGGGCCGGTGGCCGGAACCCCAGACCAGCTGAGGGCTGAGTGGGGCCAGTGGCCAGGACCCCGGCTGGCAGGGGGGCCGGTGGCCGGAACCCCAGACTGGCTGCGGGCTGAGTGGGGCCGGCGGCCGGGACCCCAAACCGTCAGCAGGGCCAGCAGACAGAACCCCGGGCCCGCTGCCGGCCTGAGCCGCTCAGCCCGCTGCCGGCCTGAGCCGCTCAGCCCGCTGCCGGCCAAGGGTTCCGTTCATCCAGGCAGGCAGCGGGCTGAGCGGGGCCAGCGGCCGGGTCTCCAGCTGGCAGCAGAGTGCCACTAAAAATCGGCTCACGTATCGCCTTTGGCACGCGTTCCGCAGGTTGCCAACCCCTGCGCTATACTATAGAAGTCAGCCCAATATTTATTGCTGAACCAAGTTTAAAAAAAAAAAAAAAAAAAAGGCAAAGAAGCAAGCTTTAGCTTTTGATAATTACACTCTTCAGATGGTTACAAAACAGAAACTGAAATTTAACAGAAACTGATTCAGATTTAATAATTTAAAGGTTAAAAGGGGCTTCTTAAAAACAAAAAAGATCAGGTATTGGGTAGGATGTTTCACTCCTTACTTACAATGCATTTACACTGACAGAAAACCGACAATCAGAATTTAAAAACAAGATGGAGGATAAGAACAACCTTAATATACAACAAAAAGAAACTCTCCTTAAATTAATCATTATTTACAAAGTAGATGCTTATTGCATATTATGGGTAATGTGTCTGGAGAGAGTAATTTCACAGTACAAAAGAAAGCCATCACAACTGAGAAAATGATTCTTTCATTGCACATTGTCACGATCTCTCAATTTCATTATGAAATCTGAATCAGTGTGTGATTGTACCTTTTTGTTTTTCAGCCTTATCCATGCTGTTCCCNCGCTGGGGGAGGAATAGATTCTTTCATTGCACATTATCACGATCTCTCAATTTCATTATGAAATCTGAATCAGTGTGTGATTGTACCTTTTTGTTTTTCAGCCTTATCCATGCTGTTCCCATTGAAGACAATCACAAAATTCCCATTAACTTCACTGTTGAAAGATCAAACTCATGTCCTATGCTATACACACATTTCTTCACTTTAAAGAATGGATGCAGCAAAACCAAATTTTTATCTCTAAATGAAAAGCTACTGAGAAAAACTTTAACAAATTAACTCCCTGGGGTATTTTAATTTATTTCTTTGGGGTTTATTTTGTTGTTTCTGCTACTAGAGGAAAAAGAGAAAAATCTCTTATTGATATTTTCCATTGGAATAAAGGATCTGAAAATTCAGTTGATTCTGCTACTTAACTTTAAACTCATTCTTTTCAGACTTTCACAGATAAATAAAGACCTATAAGCACGTAACTGATTCGTTACAGCTTTTAGACATCAAAATAAGCATTTTACTAACCTACCCCAACACTGCTTCCCTCTTGGGTTGGCAGGATGGGTGGCCATCGTAGGGTTTGAGATTTTGTGAAATGACTTATGAAGAGAGGTTATCCAAAGCAAATCTTGCCACGTTTCAAAGCCTTGTGCGAGCAGTCCTGTCTGTGAGCAATCCTGCCTGATTCCAGGACCCTTCTGTAAAGACTGATTCCCCTAGATGTGCTCTCCAGCTTAGAAAGCTGTGTTTCAGCTCCACCTTCAGGTTTAGCAGGCTATGTGTGGCAGGGTGTTGGGAGTTAAGGGAGGCCATGAAGCCTCTTGGGCGTTGCCACTCACCAATGGTGACCAATGGCGACAGCAAGGAGCCGCACAGCAGATGGCCAACTCTGCTCCCCCACACAACTGAGTTGTGTCCATATGTAGCCCATGTACTACTTGCTGTGCCGAGGTGAAGCTGATGATCAGGGCCCCGTAACACTCTCCCCTCTCTATGCCGGAGGGAATTCCAAGTCTCCATGCCCCCCAAGCTCAGACAAGGGCCCTAGGGAGAAAACCAGAGTTGTCAAGACCAGCGCACGGTACTAAGGGGGCGGACCCCTACTCTGGGCCGAGGCCCCGGCCCCATATGCTTAGCGCGCTGGGGTGGATCAATACGGTCTCGTCTGTCAGGGAGAACGGTATAAGCTGCCGCCTGCAGGGGCTTCTGGGCACCACCCCGAGCCTCGGGCGGGAGCGCTCCGGGCCCCAGCCCTTCAGGCCTTGCTGGGCCCGGTGCTCGGGCGGGGGTCGCTGCTTTCCCTAGGGCTCCCTGACGCCTCACATCACCACGCCCCGGGGCCCGGCGGGGGGCGGGGACTCGGGCTGCCTAGAGCCCAGGAGCCTGCGGCTGTACGCGCCTCTTCCCGCCCCAGCAGCGCCCCGGCCACCCGCAGTGTCCGCTGTCCGCGCCGGGAGCCTCAATAAAGTTTTTTAGTCAGGGAATCCGGAAGTGGTGGCGGGATCAGACCCTGCCCTTCCGGGAGGCGGCAGAAGACGAGTGGGGGCCGCCGCTGGCGGGGCCGGGCATGAGCGACGTGGTGGAGCGGACGCTGAGCGCGCTGCCCGGCCTGCTAGGGCAGCAGGACCCGGGGTCTGGGCCCGGCGGGGGTCCGGGTCGGGTCTCGGCCACCTCGCGGCTGGGCGGCTTGATCCGGAGCATCACCGCGCTCTCCTCCAAACATGTACGGGCTGGTGGGTGGCTCCGCGGGGAGCCGGGCCCCTGACCAACGGGACCTTCTCCCCTGTGAATTGTAGCCGTAGCCTCGCACCCCAGGCTGAAAGCAAGTGGGGAGGCTGGGTCCGCGGTCCCCCTTCTCACCCGTGCCCCTGGCTTCCCGCGCCGGGTGTGTGTGTCATGCTCTGGACAGGCGCGAAGCCATGGGGGTCCCCTGTCGCTGCGTATTAGAGTAGACGGGTTTTCGGTCAAGCAGCTCCGCCCCTGCGTTGTGGGGTGTAGAAAAGCCTGACTGGAAGGTCAGCAGGTGTTGGCAGCTGCCTCTGGGGTGAAACACACCTGTTCAGCCCTGCCCAGTAACATGCTTTTCTTTCTACCCACCCAGCCTATTGATATGCCCCAATTACAATAGTATCTGGGTGCCTCATAGGCTTTAATTAGGGGTGCCAATGCTCCAGGATTGTCCTGGAGTCTTCAGGAATTAAAGCTTGTGTAATTAAAGATTGTAATGTGATAAAACAACTAAAATTGGCAACCCTACCGGTCATATATTTATACTTAGTATCCTTACCTTGCCCCAGGTAGAGAAGTGCTGTAAACCCCTATTTTACACATTGGGAACTGAGGCACAGAGAGGTTAAATGGTTTGTCCATAGTCACACAGGAAGGCGGTGACAGAGCAGGATCTCAAAACCAGAATCTAGAGCCCTGACTATTGGACCATTCTTCCTTCCAGTTTAGTACTGGGAGTAAATATGAATGCAATACACAGTGATCAGTTTTTGTAGGAGTAGGTGTAAATAACATGATGTAACTTGACCAGGACACAGCGGTAAATCCCTTACTATTCCTAAGAGTGTGTGCTGTACAAGTGGGCAGGACCTTAGTGTTATCTGTCGTCCAAAATAATGCATCATGTCATTCTCTGACACCATGCTGTGTATTATTTCAATACTGACTTAGAAGAAAGAGTGTTACTGGCTGAATTACCAGTATCACTGTCTAGGCACTAGAGGTCTCATCTAAGTCCTAACTAGGGCCATACTTGCTGAGCTTGCAAAATGGCTGCAGAATGCAGTGTCTGTTTTGAATGGCATGTATTAAAACTGTCCACTTTAAAATATTTTCCAAGTCCAAGAATATAAATGAAGTACTGTTAGACCATTTTAAATCAATAAACTTCTGTATACTGTAATACAGGCCAGTGGAAGACTGAGCAGATGAAAATGTAGATATGGAAAGTATACCATTTTCTGTGCTTTTAAAAAAACAGTATATGGAAATCTAGTGAAACCCTTTGAAGCTGTAAATCTCGTGAAATTGGAAGTGTAATGGCTTTGTAATATTATATATAGAAAAAAACAAATGAAGACAGTAAGATTATATAAATTATTTTTGATAGAATTCTAATAGATCATGCTTTCCTTGCCATCATTCATTTTTGTTTCTTTTTTTTACCCCCCACAATTATGCAAGATCTTAAAAATGTTTAAATTATTCTTTTATAGGAGGAAGAAAAATTAATACAACAGGAACAAACTAATTTGAAGGCAACAGTTTCTGCTCCCACTACAACACTTGTAAGTTTTAGTCTTATTTGTAATGAAATTTACCTTTACTGTAGACTGAATTTAAGAATAGCAATGTGCAGACTTGTGCTTGGCAGGGTGAGTGAATACTTCTGAGTTTGGTATAGTTGGTATACACTAGAGAAGGGGTCGGCAACCTTTGGCCCGCGGCTCGCCAGGGTAAGCACCCTGGCGGGCCGGGATGGTTCGTTTACGCGTCTGCAGGTTTGGCCGATTGCGGCTCCCACCGGATCAAAGCAAGTTCGATATAACACGGTTTCACCTATAACTCAGTAAGATTTTTTTGGCTCCCGAGGACAGCGTTATATCGGGGTAGAGGTGTATCACATCAAATATTGATAAACTTTCATTTTAGAAATGTTAAATTCTGATTTTAGAAAAAGTAGTGCTTTTTGTTTATAATATATACATGGTGTCAGTCTCAAACCCCAATACGTTAGAGGTGCAAAGAGGAACAGAGCACTTATAACTATTCTAAATTTCTTAATATTTCATTCTTGGTATTTCAGAGACTGATGAAAGAATGTATGGTGAGACTAATCTATTGTGAAATGCTGGGATATGAGTCCTCCTTCGGATACATCCATGCTATTAAGCTAGCACAACAGGGAAACCTTTTAGAAAAAAGAGTTGGTATGTGTATAAGACTGGTATATGTTAATATTGTGCTCAAAATTGCCACAAATGTCCCCTGAGATTGGGTTGGAAGTCATACTAAATACAAGAACTGGTTGAAAGTTTTCTCCCACTTTTCACAATTTTATTTTCAATATTTTTTCTTTTTGGGGAAAAAATTTCAACTTGATATTTCAAAATTTGAAAATACAAAATTATTTGAATTTTAAGGAGCTCTGTACCTGGTTGAAAAATGGGTGCAGAGGGGAAACCATAAAAAAAACACCTTTGTATTATTTAATAATTTTGAATATCAGGTCTAGTAAACACTAGAGACATACAAGCATTTTCATATAAAGGGTATTTCTGAGAGACACATTGGCTTGAAGATCAATTTCCAATGAGAAACTTTATATATAGTTGTCATAAATAACCTCTTAAAATAATATAACTGGAATATTAAAGAGACAATATTTAGTGGAGTAAGAATATTTCCAAATTGAGAGTGCCGGCTCTCCGACATTCAACTGTATTTATGCTTTTGTAGGGTTTTATAATCTTTTCTTTTCAATATTAGTGCAGTGCCCTTTAAGCATATTCTTCCGTGTCTTTGTACATACAGGTCACCTTGGGTTAGAGGTGGTTTGTGACAAATGAGGCGAGAGGGAAGATAATGAGAGCACCAGTGCAGAAGTCTATGGAGAAATCTGACTGACGGTGTAAAAGAATTTTTGAAATTTTACGCCACATATTGTATGGGAGGCAAAGAAGAGTTTCATATCTCTGTTTTAGCTACAAAGTCTTATCAGTAGATTTGTTTCAAGGAGTTGACTTTCTGATTAATCTGGGGTATCTCCAAGAGGTTGCTGATTCAAGTGTCTTAGTGAAGACATTTCTTGTTGTGTTGCAGAGAAAATAGTTCAGATGTGGGCCAAGTTATCTGCATCTGCAATAGCAAGGCAATATATTGGGTAAAATAACTGTTAGGTTTTCTGTGTTTGAATTTCAGCTGGTATAATTCACTCAAGCGCTGGAGTTGGATAAACCTTGTATCAAAAATTGTAATTTTAGATCCATGTCCTTCCTGACTATGGAAGACCAGTGAAAAGGTGCTCAGTGTGATGCTCGTAGGAATTAACAACACCTTCTTGTGGAAGGCAGGGTGCAATCTCTTTTGAAGACTGCTTGTATATGGCCTTTGATCAAGAGATTATTTCTTGACATTGACAATCTGGCTAACTGTCAACCAGTTTCATATCTTCCCTTGTAGGTAATATTATTGAGAAGGTTGTCTTTGACCAGTCTTTTCAGTATCTAGATGCCTCAAATCTCCTGGACAAAAAAATAGCATTCATTGCTTTGGCTTGAGGATCTACTAGTAATGGAGAATGAGTAGGTGTCTATGCTGATATTATAAAGTTGTTCAGTTGTCTTTGGTACTGCTGACTCTACAGTTGTATGCAATGGTGGACAGGGCTCTTGAGTGTCTCCATTCTTTCCTGGGTGAGCGGTCCCATGAGGTTGCATTAGGGAATTGTTCATCTGCCTCAAGGGTTCTCTTGTGGAGTCATCCTCCATCTTGTCACTCCTCTTGTTCGGTTGGGGTGTGTGTGTGTGTGAATGTATACCGAACAAGAGGAGAGGCAGATGAACAATTCCCTAATGCAACCCCCTGGGATATATATCTGGGGTTTCTAGGAGTGTTAGTGAGGCGGCATGGGCTCTCATGTCTTCGGTATGTTCATCTCCTCTCAGTTGAACTTGCCATTGTGTTTGAGTGTTAGGTGGCAATCTAGGCACAAATGAGAACAAGTTAGTTGAGGCTAAATCCAGATATGACACAGGTGATGTTGGTAGGTTGGGAAAAACCTCCGAAGTGGCTGGCAGGGATTATATCGGCTTCCTTGACTGCAGGGTTGTGCCCATCACACCTTAACCTCCTATTTCGTTCAAGTTTGCCACTTGAGAGTTCAGTTAGAAAACAACTGCTGTTAGACGATAAGGTAGTACCTGTTATCATGGCTGCTTTTTAAAAATCCAGGTCTGGCCAGAAGGCTGTGGTTTCTTCTTTGCAATATGGAATTTGCTACCATAGTCCATGTCTTTATCACTTACTGATACTAGACTACTGCCATGTACTCGTTGTAGGCTACACCTGAAATTAATTCAGACACTGAAGGTAGTCCAGAATGCAGTGATCTGATTGTTTAGAGGTTTATCATACCAGGAGACATTTCACCAGTGATTCAAGACCTATCTATTGGTTCCTTTCTGGAATCTAAATAGTAAAACCTTAAATGGCCTGAGCCCTGCCGGTCTGAGACCCACAAACTATCCCCATGTAATAGTTCCACCTTTTGTGATCAGAAGAGGTGCTTACTCCATCATGGTCCTTGATTCTGGAATTTAGTTCCCTCCTTAGTTCCAAATGGTTGAAGTCTGTGACCTTCATACCATCCCCAAACCCCGTCTGATTTCCTGGATATCTGAGGAGGGTGAAGGCATGAATGGGGTTTGAGCTGTGATAGAGGATTTCTTTGCTCTCCTATAATTATATGGGTTGATTTGTGTTATGGGATTGGAATGACCAGATTTAACTGACTTTTTGTGTGTGTTTGTGTTATTTTAATTACGTCACAGTACCTAGAGTTCCTTTAAATAAGTCTGTTTTATAATTACCAGTCAAAATAAATAAAAGAATAACTTAATTGAGTAACACTAGAAAATATATAGTATTGAATTATGTAATTTAGTAAATAAACTGGGACACAATAATTTACTTAAAACTAAAATTTGCTATATTGGTGTCTCCTTACTTAACAATAAAGTGCAGGCTGCTTATGGGTAGTTGTCTGGTCTAGGGAGAATATAATTTTGTTAGTATGGAAAAAAGCATTAATTTCCTAATGAATTGTCTCTTATATGATGTCATCCTCAGCGCTTTAGATCTGACAGCTTTACAGAGTCCTCTTAATTTTGGACACAGCTTGTGGGTTTCAAGTCCATCCTTACTGAACACTACAACAAGCTAAATATCTCCAAGCAACCAGATTATAAAAAAAAATTAATTTAAACCCTGACATTAAAAAAATAATAGAGTGCATCTACATAGCAAACCCCTCACGGCAGTGAATCTCAGAGTCAGTTACTCGGGCTCTGAAACTCACTGCTGCAAGGTTCTTTTCTTTTTTTCTTTTCTTTTCCTGTCTAGACTTACCCACAGAGATCATATAATCTGCCAGTATTTTCACTTATGATTTGAGTCGTCAACTCTTGTGTTCTGGATGTTTTAAGTTCTCCTGTTAACATTTGGAAATAGTTTATTACTGGAAAAGGTGATGGAGGTTTTTTGTTTTTTTTCTTTTGTAGGTTACTTGGCTGTTTCTTTATTCCTCCATGAAAATCACGAACTGTTGCTTCTGCTTGTGAACACAGTTGTGAAGGTACAGCTTTATGGGAGGTTTGGAGAAAAACATTACACTAACTTTTTAGGCCAGTGCTTTTCCAAGTATAATGCCAATTTAATTCTAAACTGTGTATTCATTAATAAAATCTACTTGTTTGTCAGTTAACACTGAAATAAGAAAAATGACTATTCACCTGAGCTTCTTATGGGAATCTAATGTATTCTTTTCCTATGGTTATAGTTTTGTAGCAGTATTAAACAAATACAATGAAAATTTCATAGAAAAATTGAACAATCCCTTAATTAGCAGAGCATTAGAGAGCAGTGCTTCACATAAAAAGTGGAAGTTTTCCCACATTTGGCCTTAGAAATGAAAAGTTTCTCATAGTTTAAATTAGAAATGACCATTTTGTTGTCTTAATGACTGTGACAGGACTTGCAGAGCACTAACCTGGTTGAGGTGTGTATGGCACTTACTGTTGTCAGCCAGATCTTTCCACGGGAAATGATTCCAGCTGTACTTCCCCTCATAGAAGACAAACTTCAGCATTCTAAGTACGTATTCACTTATAGGAAGGATTTCAGGCTTTGTTATAAACTTGGAATGTCCTAAAATTTAGATGTTTTATTTCAGTACATAAATATTTCTCTTACATACTGTTTTTGCTCTGAATCGTTCCTTAGTCATTATTCACAACTTTGTGTTCCTTTCCAAATTTTCCTTTTGTGTTCCCCTCCCCCCTTTAGTTTGTGCATTCTTGATTGCACAATGGATGTCTTTTTTGTTTTGCTGAAGCATTGTTGATGGATAAATGTCATGTAACTTTATACATGTGGAGATACTGTTGCACTATGTGGGTTAAGTAGTGTTTGTAGTGTAAATGGAGTAACAGATTGTACCCTTGGAATTCATTACATCACAGAAAGATCTATGCCTGATTTTTGGAGAAGCTGAGCATGCGCAAACCTCACTGAAGACTGGTGAGGTGTAGGTGCTCAGCCCTTTGATTATCAGGCCTCTACTTAATAACATTACATATATGAAAATATAGAGCTAGCCCGGTGTACATGCTAAACTAAAAGGTAGCAGAAGCATAATCTAACTCCAGGAACTACTAAACTCTATGCTTGCTGTGCCACTGACTCATCATGTGGCCTTTGTCAGATTACTTATCCTCTCTCTTGTCTCGGTGTCCTCCATTTGTAAAATTTGGATGATAATACTTATCTATTTCAGAGGCATCATGATGTGATGCCTAGTTAATATTTTTAACTAACTAGCTATAAAAGTGGGAAATGTTACAAAGTCAGTAGTTTTCATAAAAATAAAGTATCTATTTCATAATATAGAGAAACAATTTAGGTTAAGTAAAACTTCTATTTAGGGTCAAGTTGCTTGATCTTTTAAAGAAAAATGTTTCTCTTTAGGGAAATTATCCGAAGAAAAGCAGTTCAGGCCTTGTATAAATTCTATCTCATTGCTCCCAACCAAGTCCAGCACATCCATGACAAGTTCCGGAAAGCCCTGTGTGACAGGGATGTTGGAGTCATGGCTGCTTCTTTACACATTTACCTTCAAATGATTAAGGTAGGCTGAGAATTAGAAGTCTATTTGAACATATAGGCTGGTTTTTAAAATGTACAAACAACTGTAAAATTGTTCTGTGGGAAAATCTCTCTGGAAGGATGGTCTATCAACTTGTCTTCAGTTAGTTATGAAGGGGAATCGTGGTAATCTGTACTATATTCGTTAGCATTCCAACCCTTGATAAAAGCCCCACCTGACCCTGGTGATCAGCATCTTTGGCATAATGGCCCTGTTTTTAAGTCAAAAGTTTAGGTTTTTTTCAGTGTGTTATAGATTATGCTGAGGATTGCCTGCGAATTCAGTGTACCATTGCAAGGGAAATGCTTTGTCATATTCAGTGTCTTGTTGAAAATACAGGGAAAACACTTTAAGCTTAATAAAGCAAAAAGGAGTTGATGGGGTTTGAGAGGAAGAAGTGATGGGTTAGGAAATGGAACAATTAATTGAATAATAGCTAATAATATTATATTCCTGTCATGGCCTTATGGTGTATTTCTGAGGCACTGTACTTCAAATATTTGAATTGTATTTCTCTTTTCCTTGTCTAGAAAAATGCATCTGGATACAAGGACTTGACAGAGAGCTTTGTAACCATTCTAAAGCAGGTAGTGGGAGGAAAGCTTCCTATAGACTTCAATTACCACAGTGTGCCAGCACCATGGCTACAAATTCAGCTCTTAAGAATACTGGGGCTGTTAGGAAAAGATGATCCAAGGTAACCAGTTTCTTCTATGTAATAAATTCTTTGAAAATAGAAGGAATACACAGTGAGTCATTATTTTGTGGTAACATAACTTTTACTGTGCTTTCATGACACAAAGGAAAATAAAGGATTAATACATTCCATTTGTTCTTTATTAACAAATACTGTGAAAAGTTATTTATTGAAAAGTTATTACACTTACCTTGTTTCTCAGTTCCTATGTGGGTCAGGCAGCTGATTATGGGATATGTGGTGAGAGACACTTGTGGACTTGAGATCAGAATTTCCATTAATTTGGTTGGTAATATGATCACAGTGAAAATCCAAGACAAGACAGTGTAAAAAGAGTGCTGTCCTTTGTAAATGTTTAGTTGTTTGTGTTCTCTATTGCTCTTAGTAAATAAGACCGACTTTTTGGTTGATCAGCAAGGAATGTATTTTTAGTCTATCTTGATGCAATAGATGGCTTATTTGAAAGTAGCAAACATCTTGTGAGATGCCATTTAGAGCCAGATTGTAGCCCTTACTCACTCTAATGAGAATTCATTAATATGAATAGTCTCATTGAAATCATGTGGAGCAGCTTGTAGGATTAGGATGTTATTTTTTCACTAAACAGGTATATACAGGTGTGGGGGTTTTGTTTGTTTTTTTGTGATTAATTTACTGGGCTTCAAATAAAGTGAGAACTTTTTTACAATTTTTATTTTGTAACAGGACAAGTGAATTAATGTATGATGTTCTGGATGAGTCTTTAAGAAGAGCAGAAATAAATCATAATATTACATATGGTGGGTAAGAATATTTTGTATAAGTACAAATATTTGCAAAGAATGAAAATGTAAGTGTTTAGTTATTGTTCTGTTGACATGAGTAACTGTATTCTTTTGTTTAGTAATCTGGCGAGGTCATGAATTTGGGTATTGTGACTGATGAATTATAAAGCAAGGAAATATAACATTAGTAATGTTAACACATGAACAGAAATTATATATTCCTGTATGATGTAGTTTAGAAATGTTTTTCAAGTGAAAAATATTTATTTAATGGGAAACAACTAAATATTTGTAGATCCAAATTTGCGTGCATATTATGTGAAAGTCCTCCAAATTATGTTGGGCTTGCTCTTTTCCTCAATATACAATATCATGTACTTCTGAAATCATCAATTGCACAGGTGTATTCATTATAGTAGCTAACTTTAAAAAGGGTGATACTGCCTTGTGTGTCAGAAGGAAGGACTGGACCTCAGGTTTCTTTAAAAAAAAAAAAAAATCCTCCACATGATTAGTTGTTGAGAAACTTAACAAAAAGTGTGTGTGTGTGACACCCTTTCCTTTCGCAAACACATTTGTGATCTCTTGAGTTGCTCTCTAGAATCTGTTCTTAAAATTCTTTCCAGAGCTCATTGACACTGATACATGTGAAAGTGTGTTTTGACATAAGGCACTACAGTAAATCTTATAATTGTTGCAAACAGCCATGTTAGTTTACTGTTAAAAAAATATTTGACAATAGAGCAGAATCAACAAGAAATAATACTTTCAGACTCCTAAGGGCATATTGCAAACTATGGAGAGTTTGAAAGACATGTGGGTTGGTTTGCTTGTTTTTGCTATCTTTTTCAAGCACAAATATCTAAGGTTCTAGAACACTAAATTAACAACTGTTCTTTTACTCTTAAAAAAAATGTAGTATTTCATGGTTTTAAAACGAAGCCATAAATGTTGCCAGCGATTGATAGAAAATTAAAACTTGGTTTTGAAAGTGTCTGAATAACAGTGGAACATATACCCCAGAGTTCTAGGAGTCTATTTTCTTGACTAGGTGTATTTTCTAAGCATTAATGAAAGTGAAATGCACATTAAATGCAGAATACTCCCCCCCGCCCCTTAAAAAAAAATTTTTTTGGCAAATGATACACTGATGAAACATCTGTCAAATCTTACAACCATCCGTTCACTGTGTTTCACTTTGCTTGTATGTCAGAGGTGTGCTTTTATGCAGGAACAGCAACATAGACATTGAGGGGTTTGTTTTCTTAGTGTATGATGGATTTACACATGCAACTCTCAAGAGAGTTAATGTGCATAAATTCTCTGCACAGTGAGAGGAAATTGGATTCCCAAGACTGAATGTTAAATACTTTAGGGATCAGAGTAGACAACCATATGTGAAAAGCCTTAATTTGGCACTTATCAAGTAAAATGTACACAGAGAACAGAATTTATGTGTGTATTCCGTTGCTCACCATATGTTAATTATTGATTAAGTGCTAAAGAATCTATGATGCAAGCCAATGTGAAAATGTTAAAATCTGATTACTATGTTGCAAAATAGCCAATTCTGTAATATTAAAAGCCATACCTTGAAGACATTCCTAGCTTGTTGCATGTAGCTGCATAGTTAGTGCACATACCTTTCTAATATTTAGTTTAATTGCTAACAATTGATAGATTCTGGTCTGTTCATCCCATGGCTAACCTATATGAGATGTGGAAAAAGCATGTGAATTGCTGTCATGGTCCTAAATACCAGTTGGCAATCTAACTTGGATATTGAATTTTGCTATTGACTCACCTAAATTGGTGCCCTAAAAGATTAATTTGTATCTCCTTTCCTTCACTTCACTTGTTTTCCCATTTAGCTTTTCCCAGCAGAAATATTTGTTTTCCTCAGAGGAATTATGCCTCTGAGCTCCTGTCCCTTTTGTCTGTCATAAGGTTTGTTGATCTTGGTTGTTCATAATGACTTCCTAACTGCTGCTGTGATAGTCCAATGATAATTTTGAGTCTCTGTGAAAACCTTTAAAGTTTACTTTTTG
Organism: Platysternon megacephalum; assembly: GCA_003942145.1. Taxonomy (NCBI): domain Eukaryota; kingdom Metazoa; phylum Chordata; order Testudines; family Platysternidae; genus Platysternon; species Platysternon megacephalum. The sequence continues at coordinate 2,479,880 of QXTE01000179.1, forward strand.
CTTCTTTTTGGACCTCCACACTATGTAGTCTCTTCAGTGGCTATATTTTACAACAAATTTCAGGGCTGGGAAGCTGTCTACAAAACTGAAAAGTTTAATAAATATGTTTTGAAAGAGAAAATAACCAAGAATCCAGTTCTGCTCCCATTGAAATCAGTGAGAGTTGTCATTAATTTAAGTGAGAATAGGATTAAGCCCCAAGTCCATATGAATGTGGCTTACCTGAAAGTCAGTCAGAATACCGGATGGTGGAAACTTCTGTTCAACAAAATCAATTCAAACTTTTCCGTACACTAAACATAAATGGCAAATCAGTTTTAGATAAATTTCTCTCCCTAAAGACTCAATAATACATTGCTGGGCCCCAAAGTCTTGTCTGTTGTTGACAGAGAAGTATATTCTTGGGGGGGGGGGGGTTTGACTTAAAAAAAAAAAAAAAAAGAAACTACTGAGCTTCTGCTCACCCCTTCTGTACTTCATCTATCCACACCACTACATAAACTGTACTAGGCTCCCTACCAGATGTTACTAACAATAACGGCTTGCAAAATTTTTCTACATTAAGAAACAAACATTATCATCTTCCTCTGATGTCATCTTCCTGGTATGTGGATGATAAAGCAGAGAAAATACTTCCAGTCACTTGTGCGAAGTAATTGAAGTCCCACTCTGCAATGGTGGCTATGTACCCAACCTAGCCATTGTCCAGCTACATTATTTGGCCTCTTCTAAACAGGACAATCTTGAAATCTCATCTAGTTGGGTGAATCACATTCATGGGAGATGCAATAGGGCTATTGCTTGCCTGAAAGAAGGAATTTTTTTCACATCCAAACAGTAACACTTATTTAAAATATTTAATGAGATAATATTTAAGATCCCAGAAATCTACATGCATATTAGATTTCTTTAAAATATTAAGCCCAACCCCTTTCTAGAGAAAGTCGTCATTTGACATGAAAATTTTTTACTTGTATGTGCTAGCTTTTTTATGAAAACGCATTGTTATAGAAATGTATATTCTTAAATTACTGCTGTTTACCATTTGTTGTTTTCCCCCAGCTATCTTATTTGAATGTGTACAAACAATTTATACCATTTGCCCCAAATCTGATCTGCTTGAGAAGGCTGCCAAATGCATTGGAAAATTTGTTCGATCACCTAAAATTAATTTGAAGTATTTAGGTAAGGATACCTGATCATCTCAGCAAGAAGATTTTAATCTGATCATGTGTATGTGATCTTTTGTCATATCTTTATGCAATAATTTATTTTCTAGGACTAAAGGCTCTGACCTATGTTATCCAGCAGGATCCTAATCTGGCACTTCAGCACCAAATGACAATAATTGAGTGTCTAGACCATCCTGATCCTATCATTAAAAGGGAAGTAAGTTGATTTTTGAATGCCCACAAAGAGAGCTTAATGTTTAAAGTTCATGATATATTAATGTCATTTAAGAGTAAATGCCATTAAAATTACAATAGTGGCATCATCAAACAAAGGCATGTTTGTATTGTTCGGCCGTGGTAACTGTATGAAAGGAATTAAATAGAAAACTTGGTCCTCTTCATACTCTGTTTTCTCCTTTCCTTTTCTACAAATCTTTTTTCATTCTAAAAACAGTCTAAAAACATTTCTTAAGAAGATAAATGCCAGTATGATGTGAGTATAAAACAATATATTGTGTTTAAGATTTTTGTCCAATTTGGCACTATGTACTAAGTTCCTGTCTGTGTGTCATTCCTGTGTTGTGTGATTAGAGTTACTTAAATGTTGTTTCTTTTGTTTTCCCCTTCAGACATTGGAGCTTCTCTATAGAATTACCAATGGGCAGAATGTAACTGTCATAGTTCAAAAGATGCTGGACTACTTAAGACAAAGCAAGGAAGAATATACCATCATCAACTTAACTGGCAAAATAGCAGAATTAGCTGAGAAATATCCTTTTCTTTTATTGAAGATTTAGAGCCAGAGCTTCTGTTACAGCTTCATGTGACATCACTATTCACATCCTCCAAAGATCATTTTGTGGCCTTCCAGGAAAAAGAGGGAAGCCAGGATACTATAATTCTTTATTTCAAATGTAAAAAAATAAACAGAAGAAATAATGATCTCAACATATTTTTTTTATTTCATCACAAAGTAAAGGGCACTGAAGCGTTTGGGCTTTGCTTTGGAGTTCACCTTTTAAGTTAATATTAATAACCTTCTCTTAAAAGAAAACTTTAAAAAGCATGCACTGTAGTGTGAAGGAGAGAAGGAGTTTAGTGCCTTATTGAATCAGACTTCAGCACTTCCTAACTGTGAGTATGGTTTTCCTAGTAGAGTGCAGCTCTTCCAATGAAATAGATAGTTGTGGAGCATGATATGGCTTTGTTTAAAAAAACAAACAAACAAACCCCAATAGTCCAAAAAGCATCCTCATTAAATGAGAACACTGCAAGACAGCAATGGTGCATGCTTTGGGATTGCAAAACACTCAGAAGAAAAAAGATTCACAGTTCCATATGGTAACACTTTTGGAACCACAGGCTCTGGGAAAACTTCCCTGTTCGTCCTTTTTCTCCTTCCTTAGCTTGGAAAACATTTCAATAGTAAACACTTGTCTGTTCAGATATTCCATATGTGTATGTACCCTCAAAACTTTTTAGATCTTTATTTTTTTTAGATCATAAGTAACAATAGATAAGATGTACCCTAGTGTATAATGTTTATCTTCCCTTAATGTTCTGGATACATATGCCCCTGACAATGAGTGGTTCATCCAGACTATGAATGCAGTATTTTCGGTAGGAGGAGATGTAATGCACCCTGACATCCCAAACAACTTCTTGAGGCTGCTGGCTGAAGGTGGGTAACTTATTGAATTCTGTAAAGAGAAGCCATGCTTTGTTAGCTAATGTCTTGGTTTTATTTTTCTAAATCTGTCTTGAATTCTGTGACACATGCAGCATAAGTTTTTAAGCAAAGATTTAATAATGTGTCATTTTCTTTTTAGGATTTGATGATGAAAAGGAAGATGAGCAGCTACGGCTTTATGCTGTCCAGTCTTATCTTTCTTTGCTGGAGGAGGAAGATACTTTTTATCCACAGAAATTTCTTCAAGTTATGAGTTGGGTAAGGTTGCTGTAGTATGAAAATATGATAGATGTGAAAACTGCCTGTCATAAGTGATGGCTATTTGAACTTTATATTTTTTTTTTAAAAGAAGAACTTATTACACTGAAATTTATTCTACCAACCACCTGTTTCAGTGGCTGTGAGATTTTCTGTCTTTTCCATAGTAAGGCTGTATGTGTTTGTGAAATGCATTCGTAACCTTATGATGACCTGTCAAGCTGCTGAACTTGTATTCTGTGACACCTGTGAAAGCAAGCAGATTCCACTTGAACTGGAAACTGAGCAGATGGTTAATTGTACTTGTATAGCTGTTGGGTTAGCACTGTGCTAGGCAGCTACTTGAGTTAATGAACCAAAAATTGGCATCTCACTGATGTATTTCACTTGCATTTTCACAAACACAGTAAAATGTAATCTCAAGCATTTTCCATTTAAAACTGAACTATAGCTTGGAAAACCCTATCTGCACTAGAAAATCTGAACCTTGATGACTATGATTGTCACAAATTGGGTCCCCTTGAACCAGTGCTGAAAACAATTTAATTGCTAGGGTAGACATGACAGGCATTGTTATAGAAAACAGTATTGATTTGCCAACAGAAACCTTAAGTTGAGATTGATTTTTTTTTTTTAATAAATGAAAGTAGTTTGATCTGCTCTGCACTAATAATTAAACTGTTTTCAGGATTAGAGAGGATTGGTTGCTGACCACTGTTCTGAGTGGTTGTCAGTTTTGTAGAGTAGATAGAACTACAGTGAAATGATCTTAAACTGAGGACCAGCCAGCAATACTCGAAAACCAGCAGACCCTATGTCTCTACCACAGTATATTGCTTGTTTTTGTTTTAGGTGGATATATAAAGTAAAAAATTATTTCTAAAGTCCAGAATTTAAAGGATTTCCTTATCTTATAATGGTTTGTTTAATGTGAGGTGGACTTTATGTTAGAGTATTACCATTACATATTAATTTCCAAGATGAAAGCACTGATGCCCGTGTAACTGAATGTCTGTTATATCTGTGTCTTGCTCATAGGTTTTGGGGGAGTATTCCTACCTTATAAATGATGGTGATCCAGAAGTCATTATAACAAGACTGCACAGGTTGCTGAAGCAGACTTTTGTTACTTCTGAAACTAAAGCCTGGATTATGACTACAATCACTAAAATGTCATCCCGTATGTCCTGTTCTAAAACAGTTGATAAACTAATCCAGGAATTCAGCACTTCTCTAGACACATGCATGAGGCAATATGCCTTTGAATTAAAACATCTGTGTGAAAACAAGGAGCTGATGAAAAACTTGCTTCCGCTTGATGCCAGTTGTAATGAGATAATGGTAAGATAACTGTAACATATGTATTCCGTGCTTAAATTCATGTATTTCTATAAAATATTTATTTTAAAATGATTATATTTAGATATGTCTGAGAGGAAAGATGCAAATCTATCAAATCACTTAGAATGAGTTGCAATAAGCACTCTTAATGGTATTCTTGAGAAGTCTTGATGTGCTGGTGATATTAAGAGGCAATGAGCAATGAAGTTGTCATTTGCTATGCTATGTTCATATTTGTTTTATAAAATGGATTTTTTTAGGAAGGCAAATTCAGCCTTTTGTATATCCAGTGTTATGCAGCATTAGTTTGTCTTTGTGGTTCTACTTTTTGTTAGAACAGCCTACTAGTAGTTGAATTGAGGTATAGTATTCGGGAAGGGAAATGTTTACCCCCCTGACTAATTTTACTGTAAAATTAGTATATTTACATGGTGTTCAGTTAGATTGTGTTGGGATGCAAGTTCTTTTGTTCAAGATTTCTTGTCCAAACATACCAGTGAGATTGGAAAATTGTAGAGAAGCTAATTATGCTTAAGACCTACCGTCCAAATTGATGTTCTGTTTTAACATGTTAACTCAATACCTTCTATATACAAAATACTCCCTTGGAGGATAGTGTAAGTATGGAATACATTATCTTCTTAGTGATACAGGTGTGAGAGCTGTGAGATGTCAGTATGCTGAATTGTTATAAAATGGAATGTTCCTTTGTTAAGAAACATCACTTTTATTTAGTGGAAAGATTCTGATTATTACTGTCTTTCTGAATTCAACGTAGGTAGATGCTTCCTTATCTTTCCTAGATGGGTTTGTGGCTGAAGGACTTAGCTGTGGTGCAGCACCATATAAACCTCATCACCAGAGACAGGAGGAGAAGCTTTCTCAGGAAAAAGGTGACTGTTGCTTTGTATTAAATGTATGATAAATTAGCCAAACAAAACAAATTAAAATTTTAGTATAACGTTGGTGTAAGAACGCCATTGATTTAATTGCATTAATTGAACTTTGCCTCAGAGAGCATCTGCCCCAGAATGTTACCTCTCCATTTAAAAATGTCATCCACAACTGTAGGAGTGCTTCATTGCTTCATAGGTTTTAAGGCCAGCTAAAACCAGTAAAATCATATTGCCCAGCTTCCTGAATTACGTAGGTTATAGATGCAGTGCTTACAAACAAGGCCTGGTCCAAAGTCCATTGAAGTTGATTAAAATTCTCCAATTTACTTTACTGAACTTTGGATCAAACCCACAGTGTGCACCAGGACCCTATCTTTCATATTCAGCTTTTGATTGTGCAGATGATCTCAGGCTCCTCTGTGATGTTCTTCAGACCCTCTGCTACTTTGTGCCACTTTCTTAGCTCACTCTTGGCCACTGGGATTCATCCAAAAAACTCTTGTTTATTGAAGATTGAACTAAGCTCCCTTCAGGACTTGGCTAATGCCATACCTGATTACCATGTGTAACTTCCATCTACAAATAGCTTGTTGCTCTGGAGTCCAGAACATTGTCCCATGCTTCCTGGCAGCTTGTGGGATTTGGGGTGTGGGAGAGGGAGGGGAAATTAAGATAAAGGCAGGGAATTCCAAGTTTATAGTACAGTGAAACCCCGTGATAACGCGCCCCGCGATAACGCGAATTCGGATATTACGCGATCATAAGGTGGCTCCGGCTGCCCCAAGCAAAGAAAAAAAAAAAAGCGGCCGGAGCGCCGCCGAAGCGAAAAAGGAAAAAAAAAAAAAAAAAAAANTGGCTGAGAGCCCCCGCTGCTGGAGCAGGCTGACAGCCCAAGAGAAATTGACCGGCTTGAAACTAACCCTGCTATAACGCGACCCCGCATTTATCACGATCAAATTTTTTGGACCCCAATCATTGCGTTATAGCGGGGTTTCACTGTACTTAGCATTCACATCTTGGCCACACTATTGTCCATCAGAATTTTTTTTGATTGGTTTCTGGACTTTGTTTTTTAGAAGAAATATCACTTTTGCTTTATTTATATAAACGGTGTAGATAACAGGGGATATCCCTTATAAAAACCCTAAGTAGAAAGATTCTATAGATTTAAGAACAGAATTATTTGATATACCCTATCTTTAGTGTATATTTAGAATGCATTTTGTAGCTATTTTATGTAAAAATGCACAAAAAATTGTTTTAAGTGAAGTCCCGAGGAAGATTACAAGTGTATAATGTTGTGGTTCACCGTGGAAAATGAAAGAGAGTAGTCTTGTGCATAGTATGGATAATTCTAGCATTTGGTTTTCTTAAGCAAGGTAGGTACTCCTGGCTTTCTGTTAAGTTTTATGGCGTATACTGTCCTGTTTTTCTGGGAAGTGGAATCTTAACTGTGGAAACAGGTGATATAAAAAAATCACACTTTAAGAAGTATTTAACATTGATATTAGTTGTGGATGCAAATATATTTAGTTCCCCTTTCTTTCATGTGGAAGAATTGATGGCTGAATTACTGGTATTTACCTTGTCAGACATCCCCAAGTGGCGGTCTGGTGTGCAGTTTATTACGGATTTATAAAGAAACATTTATAGAAATCAAATATGCAAACAGTGGTTCTTCAGGTAGTCATTTGTATCTTCTACTAGTTTAGACATCTTTTTAAAAAGAGGTGAAATAGTTAACTTTAATTTAATAATGTTATTGCTGACAGTGTGTTCGGTGACATGAAAACCTTATGGTTTTGTGGAGATCTAAATGTTTGTGATAATTTATATTGAAGTGTTGTTTGTAAAAAATGTAGTAAAATCCCAAATCCTACACCCTCAAAGAAAACTACTGCAAACACAGAAGGTTATTTCCCCCCCGTTAAGGATCTGAACAGAAAACCATAGCAGCTTCGATGACTGCCTGCATGCTCCATTGCCAAGAGAATAGTGTTATAAGCATGAAACAGTTTAAGAGCTTCTCCTATGTATGTGCTCTAAAAAATTGTGTGTGAGAGAGAGAGAGAGTGGGAAAACTTAATGTGGATTCAAAACACATTAGAGGATGTGCAGTCTGAAGAGCATTTGCAAAAGTTGGTTTATTTTGGTCCTGTGCAATGTCTCTTGAAAATAATAATAAAATAACAGTATTGACGACCATTTTTAGGGGAGAAAATATCACTTCTGATGTTTTTCAATTTAAAAAAAAAAGTTGTATGTAAATTTATGTATGAACTAAGCAGGTGTATGTGTACATGTTTCTTTGAGAGAGGAAAAAGCCTATCTGTCTAAACTAAACTAAACTAAAAAAAAAAATCAGCAAGAGGAACAACTGGTTTTAATAAGGATAAAATCCTGAATGTAAAAACTGAGAAATGACAAATATTAGCTAGAATAACTTGTCTTTTTCTAAAGGAGCTAGATTTTTTTTTTTTAAGTTTTATGATCCATCTTGATAAATGCCATTCTGTCTGTATTGCAGCTCTGAATTTTGAACCTTATGGATTGTCATTTACTTCAAGCATGTCTTCATCCGGCTTCACTGGCCGGCAATCTCCTGCTGGTCTTTCTCTTGGCTCAGACATGTCTGGTAATAGTGCCGAGATAGGACAGAAAGAGTGAGTTATTCAATCTTTGAACTCAAATATAGAATTTCTTGTGCAGTTAAACCTATGTTCTTGTCAGGGGTTGAATTTTTGCTACTTGTTTAATCACATGGGACTTAATTTAGAACAGTGGATCTTGAAAACAGCTATTACGCAAAAAGAAATCACTATGCTAATCCAGTGTACAAAAAAGAAATAATCAAGGATACCTTTTTTGTCAGATTAGCTAGAAGAAATGTATGCAGTGAAAATGCAAGCTTTTCTGAATCTTACTCTTCAGACAGTACAAAACTCTGTAATAAAGGAAATTTCCTTAAGTTTCAGAGATCCGTGAATAATTATAGTTCCACACAAATTAGTTATTTATTAAATGGGACTTAACATCTTTAAAATATCATGGAACAGCTGGATGTTCCTCACAAGTACTGTTGAAGAATTTCTGAAATGTGAACTTAGTCAGAAATTCTCTTTTTATTAGCACAAGGGAAAACATAAAACCCTACTCATTCGTTGCACTTACAGCCGTAGAATATTTACAGGTCTGGCAAGTCTTGTACTTTATCTGAGAGTTTGTCCAGAGTGTTCAAGCAGATTCTTGTGCTGGTATTAGGCTCTGCTGGTGTTGAGGTTAGTTTTAGTTGAATAGAAAATTAACTCATCTCAGATTTTTAAAATAAAGTCCAAACATATAATGATGTGCAGCATTTACAAAGTGCTTTACATCTTCAAATATATTACGAGTTTTCACTACTTACTAAGTGCAATACTCCTATGAAATAATGTATTCCAGTCTCACTATACTTCTCATCCCTGGCTTCTCATTGAACACCTTGTCAAATTCTAGATCCCATTCCTAATCTTCAAAGCCTTACATGGGATTGTCCCAATTTATCCAAGGAAGTGCCTCATTCTAGATGATTATGGTCTGTCAAAACAATTCAGTTCCACTGGAACAACAGAAATACCAACATCAAGAATGAGACTTGTGTGTGCAGGAATCAGTTTTCTCAGCATCTGGCCCATGTCTGTTAAATCCCACTTCCTGGATCTTCCTCACCTTTAGTGACCCCACCTAAATTACATATGGTCAAATCTACAACCAAAATATTTATAACAAGTGAAGGAAAGAGAGAGTTTTTTGTAATAGCTGATGTATATAAAAACCTACATAGCTGAGAGCAAACTGGGCATAGTATCCACTTCTTGCTGATTTCACAGCAGGGACTGAGTGTGTATTTGCGTGGTGCTTTGCTAGTAGCAGCGAAAGTTGCTAGCATGGAATGTCCATGCAGATAGAAGAAGGCTAGTTTCTATTCTCCTGTCCATTGGGATGTTAGAGTGCAAAGTGTATGCAAATTTACAGAAATCTCTGTAAAAATGGCTTTGCTTTTCGGAATAGCACTTTCACAAGCTGACCCTGCTTTATTACATATCTTTTTAGGACCAATTGTCTGAAACTTGATGGTGTGAGGAAATTATGGGGGAAAGAAGGCTACCTCCCGAAAAAAGAGAACAAAACAGGAAAAGAAGATAAAACACAACCTGTTCCTCAAGATAGCATATTAATGGGACATGTAGTTGATCCTCCTCTGATGCAGTCTGAGCAACAGGTAGTCAGCCTTTCAGAGGAAGAAAAGGAGAAGCAGCAGCTAGCATCAACATTGTTTGTTGGGCTAGGGTCAAACAGCACTATCAGTCTGGTAGGTGATTTTTATAAATTACAAGTTACAAAGTTTACAAAATAGCTGTATTTAATTTCAGTTATTATTTATATACAGCTGCTCTCAAATCAGTGTTCAGTAGCATTTAGAATGTGACATGAATTAAAAAAAGGATATTGGAAATAGCTGTCATTACCTAAAGAACCTGTTTATCGGGGCGCCTAAAAAGAAAGGAGCAAAAAATACTTAAAATGGCAGATTTTAAAATCAAGCAACTTCTTCGGTTATTAAAGGCTTTGGAGTGGATTGTCCTGAGTAGCCAGAACTCCCTGTGTTCACACTGCTCCCCTATGTTTGCTTGCCCTGCCTCCTCACAAAGCTCAAACTATGCTAAGCTTCCCAAGTATTCACTACCTTTAACCCAGCTTCAAAGAGCCATTGGAGGTTGCAGAGCTCGCATACCTGGCAATACGGGTTAAGACTGACACATTTTCCATAACTTGTGCCTGGGTGTGGTAGAATGTGAGAAGTAAAATCACTCACCATTCAAATAATCTTCTACTAGTGACCTTTATCAGCACTGCTTGTTCAAATCTTAGTATCTTATCCTTGATTTTCTGCAAAATCTTTATGTACATGTAGATGCTTTTCAACAGAAGATAAAGAATTTCCTAATTGTACAGGAACCACAATGATGCCTGCACTACAGAACAACTCCAGTACCCTCAAAGTAACTTCTTAAGTGTCCTATGCTGTGTCCAGTGCATATTTTAAAACAAATCTTTATTTAAAGGTCACCTCTGTTGGACAATTAACTTTTATTTGCCCTTTGTCCCTGGTCCTTCCAGACAGGCTTCACTCTGTTAATTAAGCCAATCACCAAGTTAAATAAAATAAATAAATGTAAAAATCTCTTCTGTTTTTTCTTCAGATGGGGAGAGTAGACACCGTCACTCAGAAGTTAAAAAAAAAATCAAAAATAAGTGAAACCCAGAATAGCGAAGAAGTATCTAGCTTCCAAAATATTGCTACCTTGCCTTTCAGTCCTTTACCTGATACAACTCCTAACAATAAGGAAAACTTTCAGGGCAATGAACATCTCGGATTAAGGAAAGTCTCACTGAGTTCTTCAGAAGTTTTGGAAGCTAGTGTATCATTTGATACGTCTCAATCCCTAACAGAAGCTGGACTGGATGAGAAGCTTGCAAACTGTAGACTATCGACATCCTCTTTGTTTGCTGATAGTAATATTGAAGTTTTTCAGCCTCCCCAAAATGTTCCAGATATAGTTGCCAATAAGGCCCCCTTGAGTCTTTGCTTACCAGAAGAACTAGCTGGTCACCCTCATTCAGAAATAGTAGAGCTTTGTAGCAGTGACATCCTGACTGTGTACTCATGTAAAGTTTGGACAGATGACTGTTCACTGCTTGTCCTGTTTGTTGCCAACAACAGCACCTCACCACTCAAAACTGTGAACATAGTGTTTGCAAGTGCAGAGCATTTTAAGGTAAGAAAATGAATTGTTACTTGTACAATAGAAGAGAACCATTGGTTTCCTCTATTTTTTACTTATGACATACAGTGAGTTTTTCTTTTCAGGTAGTTCAGACAGTTGATAAGCTTTTGATGACTTTTAAGGAATCAGACGTTACTATTCTTGTTCTCATGTAGTGAGGGCAATCAAGATGTTTTAGAGATTTCTTTAGGACTTCAGCTACATCTGGGATTTGTACAGTAACTCCTCACTTAGTCGTCCCAGTTAACGTTGTTTCATTGTTACATTGCTGATCAATTAGGGAACATGCTCATTAAAGTTGTGCAATGCTCCCTTATAACGTCTTTTGGCAGCCGCCTGCTTTGTTCACTGCTTGCAGGAAGAGCAGCCCTTTGCAGCTAGCTGCTGGGGGCTTGGAACCAGGGTGGACCGGCAGCCCCCCATCAGCTCCTTGCTCCCCTAAGTTCCATGTGCAGCAGCTGCCCAGCAGGCTATCAGTTGCTGGCAGTTCAGCTGTCCCTCCCGCACTGCCATGTGCTGCTCCTGCCCTCTGCCTTGGAGCTGCTCCCGTGAGCCTCTTGCTTGCTGTGCGGGGGGGAGAAGAGAAGGGGGGGTAATGTCAGGGTGTCCCCCTGCTCCTGCACCCCACTTACCCCATCTCCATGGGGGGGGGGGGGGGGNTACTTAGTGGGGTCAGCTTACTTAAAGGAGCAATGCGCATCTCTCTCTCTCACACACACTCACACACACACTCACACACACACTCACACACACACTCACACACACACACACACACACACTGTGTGTCTCTGTCTCTATTTGCCATGCTGTCTCCCCTCCCTCCAGTCATGCTGCCTTGTAGAGTGTGAGGCTACATTAACAACAACGGGTTAACCCTTGACGGCTCAGCCAAAAGCTAGTTCATCATTTAGCAGTAAGGCATTCCCTGGGAAATAGCCCACCCTCTGAACCACGCTTCACAATCATCATCACTGTGTACAGTATTAAATTGTTTAAAACGTATGCCTGTGTGTGTGTGTATATGTGTGTGTGTATATATATAGCCTTGTCTGGTGAAAAGAATTTCCCTCGAACCTAACCCCTCCCTCCCCATTTACATTAATTCTTATGGGGAAATTGGATTAGCTTAGCATCATTTCACTTAAAGTCACGTTTTTCAGGAACATAACTACAACGTTAAGTGAGGAGTTACTGTATATTGGTTGGTAAAGGAGGATCATGGTAAAAAACTGTTAAGGATGTAATAGAAAAATCTTATTGATTGAACCTCAAACCTTTACATGTGTTAATTAATCTAAGGGTATGTCTGCATTTGAGCTGGGAGGGGTACACATACCCACACTGGCTCTGCTTGAGTGACTGCCTAAAAATAAATGTGTGTCCACAGCAGTATGGCTGGCTGTTTGGGTTAGCCTCCTCGTGTACATTCGGGTATGTACTCAGGTGGCTAGCCTGAGCCGCTGGCTGTGCTGCTGAGGACACACTGCTACTTTTAGGCACTAGCATGAGCAGAGCTAGCATGTTTGCAAGCAGGGAATCACACCTCCTAGCACAAATGTAGATATACCCTAAAAAGTATTTATGGATTGCTATAAATGTCCGTGAATCTTGCTATATTCCAAGATGTGGCCATTCGCACATACCTGAAACATGGTTAAATATCCTCAAAATGATAGTATATGCCAGTGATCGTATTGAGCGTTGGATATTCAATGTTCATAAGTGTGCTGACTGATCTATAGAAATTGTCTCCTGTTCGAAAGCAGAAGGGTAGACTTTTGGGATAGGAGGGGAGAGGGAATCCAGGTACAGAGTCATGAAATCTCAGTTTCTGCAGCAGTCCATTGCTAACTGGATCAGTGGAAATAAGCAAAAGGCTTATTAGTAGTAGCTTTTACAGGGGCCTGGTAATGGGTTTTGATGCCTTTTTTCCTGTAGAATTTCTGGTTTGAATCATGCTAGGTTGCTGCCATCACATATCTAGTTGGTTATGTTGTTCTTAGCTGACAAGTGTCCGTATCACAGACTGCTACCACAGTTGGCACCTGTGCGGTGGCAGAGTGACAGTCTCAGCAGAGGCCAAAGACTTAATGTCATAATATATGGAGATATACCTATCTCATAGAACTGGAAGGGACCTTGAAAGGTCATCGAGTCCAGCCCCCTGCCTTCACTAGCAGGACCCAGTACTGATTTTTGCCCCAGATCCCTAAGTGGCCCCCTCAAGGATTGAACTCACAACCCTGGGTTTAGTAGGCTAATGCTCAAACCACTGAGCTATCCCTGCCCCCAAATGTCGATGGAAATGGAATCTTGCAGTTTCACTGTCTGCAGTGTGAACTTGTTTTGAGGATAAATCAAGGCTTTCAGTTTCCAGGACTGTCAGTTGAACAGCTTTCCTGAGCACTAAATTCACTTTGAATAGTCAGTCAAAGTGTATTTCTGTAAAATTTTACAGTTAAACCGAAATCAGTAGTACAATAGTCACGGGTAAATTTACAGTGTGGTGGATAAAACATACAACAGTATTATGGTTCTATTCAGCAATGATGGAGTACAATGAGAGAGCAGTTCAAAGCGCATTCTCTGTTTACAAGATTTCCTGTTTACCCTCTGCTAAAACAAATGGCTATTTTATAATAAAATCCTGGTAGAGAAGTAGTTAGCATTTTGTTGAGTTGACTGTTTGGAATGTCATTGTTTGACTAGTGAAACTGCCGTGTGCATTTCCACAGAAGTTACATGTAATTTAGTGTGCATGTTGGGGTGGGATTGTCCTTTGTGATCCTGATCTCACACCTAATGGAAATCGGGATTGATGCCATTGCAGTCAATTAGGTTACATGAATGTAAGATCAGAATCAGTCCTGGTGTGTTCAGGGATTGTAAATTCTGGATTAGCAATTTCTAGTTGACAGTAATCTGAATATTTTCTATACCTCTGTTAACTTTTTTCTTTATTTGTAGATCTTTGAGAGTCTTAGCTGTCATTTTCCTGTAATAGAAGCTCAAAGCATGGAAAGCTGCCAAAAGTGTGTGCAGTTGGAAAAAGTCTGTACAGAGGGCATTCTCTCTGGCTCCATTAGTTGTCATCTAGATACGGATACTCATCTTGAGTTTTCACTAACTTTCTCACTGTCAGATTTCATCAGGTAAATCACTGCTAAAATAAGACTCTTTTTTTAAAAATCTGGTATTGCAGTCGAAGTAGTAAATAGCACAGGTTGGCTCAGGAGGCTGATGATGGGAAATAGAGGCTTCTGTCTGTGGGCTGTTGGTTTTTAATCTAATTCAGACTGGTAATGTTAGTACAGTATGTCACCACTTGTTAATGGCCTATTAATATGTGAAATAAGTGTGTTGGCATTAGTCTGGTTCCTAGAGGCCAGTAATGCCATCACAATTCCCCCCCTCATCACAACTGGCTCCTTTGTTGGCAGTCTCAGCAGAAAGAGCTTGGGAATGAATAAGCATGGAGACTGAGCAACTCGCTCATCTTTAATAATCATCTGTCCATGTTGAGCATTCATAGCAAGGGCGGTGTAAGGAGGCTAGTACAGCAATTGCCAGGCTGTGCCTATTCTTATAAATTGAGGATTTCAGAAATGAGGAATGTCAGTCCAACACCTTCAATGAGCATTAAAGTTCACATTGTTTTCATGGCTTTAAAAATTATATACATAGTGACTTTCACAGGCTTTTCTGCTACCTTCCCTTTTGCTTTTTAAATGTATATTTGAGATAGTGAGAAGTTTTTCTGTTGTAAATTAAGATGGCATGATCTAAATTCCTTGCATTGTACTATGAGAGAGACTGAGATTAGTAATTCAGGCATGAATCTTTTTCTCCTCTTCTCACCTCCCTCTTCCCAACTTCTCTCCTTGCAGTTTAGCTTTTTATTCCAAATAATAAAAAAAATACTTGTCTCAAAACCACACTGTAAAAGATTAACTCTATTTTGTTCTGTACTAACACTTTCCACTACTTATTTGCTACCATGGAAAATATGGTCTATTTTGTGGTGAGACAAGGCACTTAGTAATGTTGTCACAATGGTTTTGGATAGTAAAGAATGTTAATACCTCTGACTTCAGAAGATAGCTTAGCTTAGTTTTGGTGTCTACCCAAATAATTATCTTTAGAAATGATTGTTACCTAGATTATCCAAAATATTGATTTCCACTGAATTATGAATTCAAGAGCTATGTACAAATCCCATAAGACTACTGAATGCTTTTTCACTTGGACACATTCACTGGAAAAACTAAGGGCTTTTGGCTACACTTGCAGATGTACAGCGCTGTGAGTTAAACCAGCCTTCGTACAGCTGAATAGGGAAAGCGCTGCAGTCTGTCCACACTGACAGCTGACAGCGCACTGTCGTGGCCACAGTTGCGGCACTTGCAGCAGCATTGGGAGCGGTGCATTATGGACAGCTATCCCACAGAGCACTTCTTCCCATTCTGGCGCCGTGGCTTGTGGGAAGGGTGCGGGGCATTCTGGGTCCTGTCCCAACGCCCCGTGATGGATCGCTTCACATCCCAGCAATCCCTGTGTTTCCGTCCACATTTGGCGCCATCTTTCAACGGTTTCTGTGCAGCGCGATCTGTGTGCTCCGTTTCGGTCTGCGGGAAATGGAGCCCGAACTGCTGAGGAGTATGCTGACGAGTCTCGACAGCACGTCACGTTTAGCAGTCGAGCTATTCCTTAAGATCCAAAGTGACAGTGAGGAGTCCAACGATGATAGCGAGTCGCGTAATGCGTACGACACGAAATTGCTTGTGGCATTCACGGACATGCTCAGCACCGTGGAACGCCGCTTCTGGGCTCGGGAAACAAGCACTGAGTGGTGGGATCACATCGTCATGCAAGTCTGGGATGACGAGCAGTGGCTGCAGAACTTTCAGATGAGAAAAGCCACTTTCATGGGACTGTGTGAGGAGCTCGCCCCCACCCTGCGGCGCAAGGACACGAGATTGAGAGCTGCCCTGCCGGTGGAGAAGCGGGTGGCTATTGCAGTCTGGAAGCTGGCAACTCCAGACAGCTACCGATCGGTCGTGAACCAGTTTGGAGTGGGAAAGTCGACCGNCCGCTTACCTGTTAATGCCATGGCTTATGAAACCCTACACAGGGTGCCTTGACAGTAGCAAGGAACGGTTCAACTACAGGCGGAGCTGGTGCCGAATGACTGTGGAGTGTGCTTTTGGCCATCTAAAGGGCCGCTGGCGATCTCTGTATGGGAAGCTGGACTTGGCCGAAAACAGCATCCCCGCGGTTATATTCACGTGCTGTACCCTCCATAATATTTGTGAGGGGAAGGGTGAAAGATTCAGTCAGGCATGGACCTCCGATGTTCAACACCTGGAGGCTGAATTTGCACAGCCAGAGAGCAGGGCTATTAGAGGGGCCCAGCATGGGGCTGCAAGGATTAGGGATGCCTTGAGGGAGCAATCTGAGGGTGAAAACCAGCAGTAATGTCTGGTGCCCTGTGGTTACAATGTTGTTAGGAATCTGTGTTTGCTACGCTGATTTGCAGTGCCTGTTTCCTGGGCTAAGGTATCTTTTACTTGATGCAATAATAAAGAATGTTTTCAAAACCGAAATATCCATTTATTGAAAAGAAAACTCATTTATTGAAAGAAACACAAGTGTTTGGGAATCAGAAAGGGCAAGGGGGTGGGGTGGGGAACGGTACAATCACAGATTTGCGTATGTCCTGTCTGGAGTGCTGTGCAATGAGTGCTGCACTTCAGGATGGCTATACTGCATGGTGATGGGGGTTGAGTGCAGGGGGTAAGGGTCGTAGTTCTCAGGGCTGGTTGGTGAAGATACAGGTGTTGGAGGCTGCTGGTGGCGGTAAGAACCCGGATGTTGGGGAAAGTGGGTTGGAGGTGACATGGGGGCACAAGGGAAAGAGTTTTGGGACAAGGGCTGCGGGGGGTGGGGCAGGCGCGGTAGTGCTCCGCCTGCATGGCTACGAGCGCCTGGATAGAGTCTGCTTAGCGCTCCATGATGCTTATCAGCCGATCCGTGCTTTGCTTCCGGTGCGCTGTGTTTTCCTTGTGGGTCCTGCTTTCTCTCTCCCTCCACTCCTGCGCTTTTTGATTCTCTGTAAGAGATTGATGCATCACTTCATGCAGCATGTCTTCTTTGCTTTTCCACGGTCTCTTCCGGAGTCTTTGCAGTCTCTGAGCCGGTGAAAACACGGACGGCTGAGATCTCAAGGTTGCATCTGTAAAGGCAAAATGCAACACTTAACAGAGGCAGCATTGTTTATACCAGACAGAGTAATGATTCTCCCGCACTTAAGGAGGGCACACACAGTCTACACAATAGCATAATTTTCCCGTCCCAAAGAGAGTGGACATAACCCACGGGAGCCCCAAAATGGTGAGTAAAGGGGACTGATTGTTTCTGGGCTGTACTGTCCTCTGGGTTTCTGTGCCTTGGGGAGAGCTACACTGAACACTGTCCCAACATTTTCCACAGGAGTCCATCCTGGAAGATCTCACTGCTGAGGGTGACCTGGGAAGCAAGGGAGGGTCTTCTACTGCAATGCCTGGCCCATATGATGCTTTCCTGTGTGCAGCAATGGTCCCCCGCGGCACAGTGGCGCGGACACGTTAGCCTGACTGGGACAAGGACCACGGTGGCTCTCCCAAGAAACCTGCGCAAGCGCATTGCCCACATTCTGGATGAGACTTTCGAAGAGATTACCGCGGCCGATTACCGCGATGTGATAGACCACATCAATGCGCTATTCCACATCTAGGCATGTATGCAGCCCTAACCCTCCTCTCCCGAAAAACTTCCTTCCCCCCCAAAAAAGCCGCTTACCGGGAACACGCTTTTCTGTTTGTCCTCCACCAAGTACCGGCCGCTGCGACTGGCTACCTTCCTCCTGGCTCGAGAAGAGCTCCTGGCTGCATGCCTCCAGGGATTCCGGGGTGTCTCCCACCGCCCCAGCACACTCACTCCCGCTTTCCTCCTCCTCCTCCTCCTCCTCCATCTCCTCCTCCCCCCGCTCTGAAGTGTCCATGGTGGTGCTCGGCATGGAGGTGGGGTCACCCCCAAGTATCGCATCCAGCTCTTTGTAGAATCGGCAGGTCGTGGGGGGAGCACCCGAGCGGCTGTTTGCCTCGCGGGCTTTGCGGTAGGCATTCCGCAGCTCCTTCACCTTAATCCTGCACTGCAGTGCGTCCCGGTCATGGCCCCTTTCCATCATGGCCCTTGATATCTGCCCGAAGGTATCGTAATTCCTACGGCTGGAGCGCAGCTGGGACTGGACAGCTTCCTCCCCCCAAACACTGATGAGGTCCAGCAACTCGCCATTGCTCCATGCTGGGGCTCGCCTGGCGCGTGGAGGCATGGTCACCTGGAAAGATTCGCTGATAGCACTCCACGCCTGGCTGAGCAAACAGGAAGGGGATTTTTAAAATTCCCGGGGAATATAAAGGGTGGGTCTGACGGTTGGTCACCTGAGGCCGGGGCAGTAGAGTTCGAACTGATGACCAGAGTGGCTAGAACAGGCATTGTGGGATACTGCCGAATACTTCTGGAGACCAATCAGAGCGCATTGGGCGGCCACACTGGCGCTGCAGCGCAGCAGCGGCAGCACAATACTCTTTATTCCTCTCAGGGAGGTGGACTACAAGCAGTGCTGTATCCGCGGAGATACAGCGCTGTACGTGCCTTGCCAGTGTGGACGGGGAGTGAATTACAGTGCTGTGGGTGGCTTTATTGCGCTGTAACTTGCAAGTGTAGCCAAGCCCTAAATACTCTTTTGGAGTGTTGTATGAAACTGATTGGATAGAAAGGATAATAAAGGCATGTTGCTTCAACAGAAAGTAAATTGTAAATCTTTGAAACTGAGTGAGTTTATTTTAAATGCAAGGACCCAAATTGTGTGAAAGGACTGACCACTTTTACTGTAAAAACAGCTCATGCTGTATTTTTCAACTCCTGTTTTAATTCCTGAAGTAGTGGAAGTGACATTTTGTGTTCAAGCAGCCAATTTAAGTTTTTAAATTAGACTTTGTACTTGAGAGCAACATTTATAAGGTTTCCATAGTAAACTCTTTATTTCAGGGGCTTATAACTTGGCAATTTAAGTGGCATTAGTTTGAAATTGGTCAGCACTAATGTTTGATTTTAAGTTATCTTTTTTTTTAATTTAATTTTTTTAATTTTTTAATTTAATTTAATTGCTGTAAAAAGCAATTCAGGCTCTTTGTATTGTGGAGTGGAAGGGTTGTGTTTCGACAAGTGCATTTTTAAAATTGTTTGTTTGCTTTGCTATATAATGGTTTTCAGATACAGATTATTTTGGAGATCAGATATATTCAGAATAATACAGAGGTTGTTTTACTCAGATTTGTGTTAAATTTTTTTTCAGACCAATGAAAATTACCACTGAAGACTTTGGGAGGCTGTGGCTGTCCTTTTCTAATGATGTGAAACAAAATCTAAAAATGCCACCTTCTCAGGGATCTCTCTCAATTGCTCTGAATGCCCTGAAGCAGAAACTAAAGCTCCATATTGTTGAAATTATTGGTGAGTGAATTAACATTTATATTCTATATCTTGGTGCTGTAAGTGCCCATGGTTTTGCACAGCACACACATATGTTGTGCCAAGTAAATAAAGTTCCTGCCCCAAAGAGTTTACAGTCTAAGACTCTGATCCTGTAACACCTGTGCACGTGAGTAACTACACGGTCATTGCTCCATTGACTTTAGTAAGTCTGCTCAGATGCTGATGGTTGGTGTGTAAACGTATAAGTGGGTATAATACAATGGTAAATAATAGAGTGGCATGTTCTCATTTTTATCTTAAGTGCTTCCCAAAATAGATATGTTTTCAGAAGTATTTTGAAAAAGGTGAGGGAACTGGCAGGCAAGCTTTGAAGGTTTGTGAGAAATAAGGCATGAAATTGGGAGTGACAAGGGGGCTAATTAGGAATGATGTTTGGTGAAGCATGGGATGAGTTGCAGGTGTGAGAGAAGAAGAGGGCAGAAAAATATTACATTTGAAAGGACACTTCAATTTGAATTATGTTTAATATGAATTGCAATAATTTCTTTTAGTTTTAAATTTATTTGTTGTTGTTTTTAAGGTAACGAGGGAATAGCGGCATGCCGGCTACTTCCATCAGTCCCCTGTCTGCTGCATTGTCGTACTCATGCAAGGACACTGGCACTGTGGTTTAGATCCTCTTGTTCTGCTCTTCCAGACAGTTTACTGTATCAGTGTCAAAAGGTGATGGAGGAATCTTAATTGCAACAGTGCCTGCTTTTCTAACCTATTGGTGTAAAAATAAATACATACAAAAGACTTACAGGGTTACACAAATGTTTACCAAAGCAAAATGAGTTAAGACGATACTCAAAAGTGGTTTGACCTTTTTTCCCCCCTCCGAAACTGGCATATGCCATATGGACTAACAGGAAAGTAGGATGATCTACGATGTGCCTGCAGAAATGTGCTCAGGATTGTACAGTTGCTGACAAATGACCCGATGAAGTATTGCTAACTGTTTTAATGAAATGTATATTTCTTAGTTTATTGTAGATGATTGAAAGTATTTATTTTTTATTATGTAATTTTTGTATGTAGCAACCCTTTACTCTTAGGAGCAGCTACTTAGTACTTAAATATTATTTTAAGGAAAACATCACTGCTACGAAATCAGCTTTATACTGTAAAAATGACTCAAATGCTTGTCTGTAACATTACCATTTACTTCATTAATGAGCTTTTTCTAAAGCTGCATTTTAAGCACTATTGGAAACAAGACCCATACTGGCTGTTGCACGTGGTATGTTATCTTACCACAGAGGATACAAGTGCACACTTCATAATCGTTTCACTGGCTTTAATTGGTCAGAAGTACTGCATGGGATCTTTCAGTCATTTACCAGTTAAGGATTTGACTAATGGCATCCAGACAGTCTTTGGAGAATGGGAGAGGTGTCTAAAACTGGGAGTTGCGTGGTGATAGCTGAATTGGATGGAGATCCATTGCTATCCAAGTCACGTGTATGGTATCTGCAGCTCCTTGTCATTTTCATTTTATTCCTCTTCTTCACTTGCCTTTGGTAGAAGCCTGTAACAATCATCAAAAGAACTGTGCACATCCCAGAGAGATTTTTCAAAAGGATAGTAGAGGAAAATATTAAGACTGGATTTATCATAGATGTGTGACAGAATTGAAGGTGCTGTGTATTTAATTTGGGCTGAAACATTTGAATTTACTTTGAGTTTTCTTGTATAATGCTAATTATCTATTAATTGGTTATCAGTCTTTGCAAATTATTGCTTATACACCGCTACCTCAATATAACGCCACCCAATATAACACGAATTTGGATATAACGCGGTAAAGCAGTGCTCCGGGGGGGCGGGGCGGGGCTGCGCACTCCGGTGGATCAAAGCAAGTTCAATATAACACGGTTTCACCTGTAATGTGGTAAGTTTTTTTGGCTCCCGAGGACAGCGTTATATCGAGGTAGAGGTGTACATGGTTTGGACGTAATTGTGTGGTTATGAATCTCTCTAAAGGCTTGTTTGCACAGAGCAGCACTGTGGGGGTGTGATTTTTAAACTGCACTAACTGGTCCAGGTAGATCCTGCTGGTACGCACTAAAAGTTCCCAAGTGCGTTTTACTCTAGTGCTTTTTGAAACAGTACTACATTGAAGTGCATTAGGGAACTTTCAGTGTGCACTGGCAGGGTCTACACCAGTGGTTCTCAAACTGGGGCCGCCGCTTGTGTAGGGAAAGCCCCTGGTGGGCCGGGCCGGTTTGTTTACCGGCCGGGTCCGCAGGTTCGGCTGATCGAGGCTCCCACTGGCCGCGGTTCGCTGCTCCAGGCCAATGGGGGCTGCGGGAAGCGGCGCGGGACAAGGGATTTGCAGGCCACCGCTTCCTGCAGCCCCCATTCGCCTGGAGCGGCGATCGGCCGAACCTGCGGACCTGTCAGGTAAACAAACCGGCCCGGCCCACCAGGGGCTTTTCCTACACAAGCATCAGCCCCAGTTTGAGAACCACTGGTCTACACAGACCAACTAATATACAATGTGTTAGTGAGCTTTCGAAATCACACCCACATAGTGTACATTGCTGCTTTGTGTCCACAAGCCCTAAAGCTTAATAGATCTAATCAGCCTAGCATGCATGCTGTGTGTGTCTGGATTGTTTCTCCCCTTCTTTGTCACTACCATTCCCAAAACCCAGCATCTAGGCCTTGGAATCCTGTGAGCTGCATTTATTTAGATCACATCACTTTCTCGCACAACTTTACAGTAATTCACAAGTAGCTATTTTTTCTTTAAATTTAGAAGAATTGACATTTGTGCAAACAATGCTTGCAAGTGTGGCATACAAAGGAAATGGGATTCTACATCAATTTGCATTATCCTTAGGAGGTATCTTAATATTCTCAGTTTTCATCTGGCAAACATCAGTGTTGGAGGAAAGAAAAGTATTAATTGTTTTTATTTTGCCTCATTTTGTTAAATATTCATAAAATCATATAAAGAATGTAATTTTGATACACCAGTGATTAAAAAGATTGTTTTAATAACTTCTTTTAGAGGTTAAGCCAATTGTCTTATATTACCACAGGTACTATGACATAAGAAAAGATCTTTTGGTCACTGCTATTACAATACGCTCTAATTGAGGAATTTATTAAAATGCACTAAATCTGTAAATATATTAAACATTCTGCATACATTAAATAATGTATATTTAATGCTCTGAGACAATTTGTATGAATGAAAGCTTATTTTAATTTCCCTGCTAGTACAGAATGTAAATCAAGTTGGGTGCTATAATTGGATTTCAGTGTATTATAAAAAGTTACAGTAATATCTGTTCTGGCCTATGCATTTTTCACCATTTCTTTAATGGGATGTTGAGTCTCTTCTGATATGAAACAAACCAGTAATGTCTTTTGTTTACTTGTAGGTGTGATACTCCTCTTTATCCTTACTTTTTTCCACCTTGGTTTGTTTAATTTAACCATATAGTTAATGCACTTTGAGCTGTAAATATGCAGATTCTGAGAAAACAATCAAGGACCTTATGTTGCTGTGACATAAAGGAGTTTGCTCGCTTGTACCCGAGGTACAGCCTTTATTTTTAGATTGTCCACCAAAACTATTGTGTTAATCTCTCATTGTGTTTACACTTTTCTGTAATTTAATATGCGTGTAATAAAATCTCCAGCCCAGTTTTACAGCTGTTTTAACTGGACATATGTCTTTGGTGCTGTGTACCTTAACAGTGGTACTATTAGAATAATGGCATTTAATATCATTGAAGAATTGTTCCCCAACATAGATGATTTGTAATTTAATGGCTGCAGGTCTAGACTACCACTGCCAAGAGATTAAATAAAAG
The DNA here is from genome assembly GCA_003942145.1 of Platysternon megacephalum. Classification (NCBI taxonomy): domain Eukaryota; kingdom Metazoa; phylum Chordata; order Testudines; family Platysternidae; genus Platysternon; species Platysternon megacephalum. Next base: position 2,503,469 of record QXTE01000179.1, read on the forward strand.
ACAGAAAAATGCTCTGTCTATACTGGCAAGCATTGTGTACATAAAAATTAAATGAGATGTGTTAGCAAGCAGGGGCAGAAGTGCCTGTTTTTACAGAATTACAAGCATGTACATGCTGAATGACAGAGTACTAGCCCCCATTAGGATTATTCTTTCTCAGTGCAACAAAATAGTGACAAAGAATGTAGCACATGTATTTCACTAGGTTTGCTAACCACGGCAATTAGTAATGACAAGTATTCCAGCTTCAAGTATACAAAGTGTAGATGTCACATTATCTTTGGGTCTATTATTTCAGCAGCATTTTGTATCCCATGGCTTCTTCATATCCTTTTTGGAATTGAGCCAGATTATGATCTAGGCACCACAGGAAAACTGTGTGGTTGAGCATTCATGCTTTCATCATTCCTAGAGTTGATTAGTGCAATGGTGTTATTGCCTACAAAAAAACTTGACAATGCTTAGGCTGTGATCACAGCATACCAGCAGCCTATCTTGTGGATATTGTCTCCTTGTATCCTTGTACTCCCCTGTCTACCTCTCTTTAGGGCAGGGGCTATCAGCTTTGAGCCTGCTGTTCATATGGCACATTGCTGCTAGAGTTTGGGGCAGGAACTGGGAATTCTGGGGCTCCAAATCTAGCCCTGAATGCATCTGTTCTGGAGCAAGTCAGTTGTACCTCTCTGCATCAATTTCCTGATCTGTAAAATGGAGGGCGGTGGTGAGATGGACATAATGGGGTTTATTTAGGTCAGTGTTTCCCAGACTTGTTCCGCTGCTTGTGCAGTGAAAGCCCCTGGCGGGCTGGGCCGGTTTGTTTACTTGCCCTGTCCACAGGTCCAGCCGATCACGGCTCCCACTGGCCGCGGTTCGCTGCTCCAGGCCAATGGGAGCTGCTGGGAGCGGCGCGGGCCGAGGGACGTACTGGCCGCCGCTTCCAGCAGCTCCCATTTGGCCTGGAGCAGCGAACCGCGGCCAGTGGGAGCCGCGATCGGCTGAACCTGCGGACGTGGCAGGTAAACAAACTGTCCCGGCTCGCCAGGGTGCTTACCCTGCACAAGCGGCGGAACAAGTTTGGGAACCACTAATTTAGGTAATTCTACGACAATTTATATTGTCCTTACTCTAATTTTTATAATGAAAACCTTTTAAGAGGTTAAGAGTTCTCACCTGGCAACCACATCAGTGCTGTAGGGAAAAAAATACTCTGTTCCTATTTTATTTTGTCTTTTGTATAACACTTATATTATTTTGTAGAGCATCTTTTAAGTATTATTAATTATATAATTCCAGTTTTAAATAGCCCACCTTTGTTACTCATGTTTTGTACTGATTAATTCACTATGGTCCCAGCCGTGAGATTTGGAAACCTGAGCCTTTATAAGACAAAGGAAATTTTGCCTTACCTGTTAAAGTTCCCTACTTCATATTTTTTTTAATTAGGTAGTGCAAACCACAGACATAGTTTCTATATTAAATGTCTGCTTCTTCTTCAAGGGCTTCTGTGTATTCCCACGTGTGAGAGCCAGCCTCTAGAATTGAGGTGCAGAACTATATAAAAAAGCAGTGTCCACTGCGAGGTGCCAGGAGTATCTCTGTTAAGATGATGTAATCACTTCTTCTGTATAAGGGAGCACACCTCTTTCTTTTGNGGCTCCCACTGGCCGCGGTTCGCTGCTCCAGGCCAATGGGAGCTGCTGGGAGCGGCGCGGGCCGAGGGACGTACTGGCCGCCGCTTCCAGCAGCTCCCATTTGGCCTGGAGCAGCGAACCGCGGCCAGTGGGAGCCGCGATCGGCTGAACCTGCGGACGTGGCAGGTAAACAAACTGTCCCGGCTCGCCAGGGTGCTTACCCTGCACAAGCGGCGGAACAAGTTTGGGAACCACTAATTTAGGTAATTCTACGACAATTTATATTGTCCTTACTCTAATTTTTATAATGAAAACCTTTTAAGAGGTTAAGAGTTCTCACCTGGCAACCACATCAGTGCTGTAGGGAAAAAAATACTCTGTTCCTATTTTATTTTGTCTTTTGTATAACACTTATATTATTTTGTAGAGCATCTTTTAAGTATTATTAATTATATAATTCCAGTTTTAAATAGCCCACCTTTGTTACTCATGTTTTGTACTGATTAATTCACTATGGTCCCAGCCGTGAGATTTGGAAACCTGAGCCTTTATAAGACAAAGGAAATTTTGCCTTACCTGTTAAAGTTCCCTACTTCATATTTTTTTTAATTAGGTAGTGCAAACCACAGACATAATTTCTATATTAAATGTCTGCTTCTTCTTCAAGGGCTTCTGTGTATTCCCACGTGTGAGAGCCAGCCTCTAGAATTGAGGTGCAGAACTATATAAAAAAGCAGTGTCCACTGCGAGGTGCCAGGAGTATCTCTGTTAAGATGATGTAATCACTTCTTCTGTATAAGGGAGCACACCTCTTTCTTTTGCCTCCAATGCAGAGAGCTAAACAGAACTCTCTCATATGTCTGCAGGCTAATTAGCTAGCCTTAGAAATACTTGGTTTGGTAAGATGGTGCTACAATCCATTTCTGCCTAGAACACCTCGCCCACTGTCCTCTGCAGGGCACTGCTTACTAATCTCCCACAAGTGGGAATGCCCGGAGGCTTACTAGTAACTGTTCCTCAAAAATTGCCTCTGTGCCTTCAAACTACCCACCCGCCTTCTGTGCCCCGTAGTGCTTTGTGTTTCAGGACTCTGCGGCTAGGGAGAAGGAACTGATGTGAGGAGTGTATTCCCATATTTAGATTGAGCAGATGACTTCATCCTAGTACAAGGGCACTCCTGCACACCCAGCAGATACAGCATTTTTATATAGTTCTGCAGCTCACAGCTAGAGGTGCTGTGCTGAAGAACAGCAGTTACTAGTAAGTAACCCCTATTTTTAAAAACGTCTTCTGTGTTTTAGCAATATCCTAGAGTTATTGCAAGTTTAGAGTTTATGGGCTATTCTGTGACAGAACAGTCTGTCCTGTGCTTAACAATCTGATTGACAATTCTGAAGCTGCCACCATGCCTGTGGAAGGAAGGGAAACCACCTTGTGAGGGTTGACAGAACATAAAATAATTGTAAGGTGAAATTCTCTCTCTTATTGGGCACAGGATTTCCCTTTATTTCTGCTAATTCCCCTTTCTTCTCACCTGTCACTCTCCCCAAAACTAAGATTTGCAGCCAGTGGAATGAGAGGGAATTAATTTTTTAAAATAATGTCTGAGTGCCATCCATCTTCTCTAGTGTCCATGAAAAGAGCATTAATGCAGCTATAAAGCTACAGTCGCCATTGCAGGCTGTGTAGTCTCATGTGAAGGCAAAGCAAGAGAAAGATAAATGGCATTAGAGTGTACAGGATACAGGAATCACTTCACATGAACTCTCTTCCCTGGACCGGCTCTGTTACTCCCTGCTGCACAGATTTGTGTTGTCAGCTTCTGTGAGTTTAAAACCAGGGGGCAGTAGACGTGTGTGTCAAACTGAGCACTAATTATGTGCTTAACCACCATTTACAAGACTATCCATATTCTAATGTGGCTGTATTTAAAGCTTATACACTGTACTTTTTCTTGCATGATTCTGCATTTATGTGCACATCTGCATTTGACCTTTTCCTTGTAATTTATTGGTTTATTAGTTGGCATAGTACAAATTATTTCTAAAAATCCCTCAACCTACATGCTGCGTTCACTCTTCCTAAGAATCTACTGGAACACAGATTCATAAGGATGAATAGATCTGATTGAGACTTTACCTGGAGGTCAGGAATAGCCACCATGCCTTAATTTAAAATTGGGATATTTTGCTGTGTCTTGTAACTTGTGCAAAACCTCTATGTTGTGTCTGCATTTTAGCACTTATGCTTGAAGAATTGTCTCAGGCTGGCTTTTAAAGCTACATTGTAGTTAGAGAAAATGTAATTATTGAAGTGTAGGATTTTGACTCCTAGTCTGACTGAACCAGGATGACACAACTTCCTTTTGGTGTTTTATTGTGAACGAAGGGCTCTTTGACATTTTTTGCAGGTTGCTACAGAAACAAAGACAATGAAATCTTTGCAAATTGGATTTTATATACAGTGTACATCAGAGGGCACTGAATATACTTTAATTGTCCCATGTAAATAGAACTGAGTTATAGAGATGGGAGAAGTTGAACGGTTTTCTAAAGAGGACAGATATTTTACAATGTTTAGCAAAGTCAATGGTTATTTTCCATCTGACATTCATAATTAGCCAGTTCTTCCAAAGTGCCCATGTTGTAATGGAGTTAAAGGAGGAGATAGCCAGACCTCACGAGCATTCTAAGGCCAGGTCTACGCTAAACGTACATCAGTAGAGCTACGTCATTCGGGGATATGAAAAATCCACATCCTTCAGCAACGCAGTTACATTGACCTAACGTCAATGTAAACAGCACTATGTTGGTGGGGAGGGTTTCTCCCGTCGACATAGCTACCACCTCTCATGGAGGTGGATTAACTATGCCAATGGGACACGGTCTCCTGTCGGCCTAGTAGCGTCTTCACTAAAGTGCTACAGTGATGCAGCTGCAGTGTTTTAAGTGTAGACCTGCCCCAAAACTTCTATTTTTGTGTACTTGCCACTATGGTAATTCATCCTGCTTTTGATGCTGATAGTTGCTACTTTGTTAGAGAAGAGGCTGTTGGGGGGGAAAACCCTGTCCCTTCTGCCTGCATTTGCAGTACTGCTTTTGCTCTCACAATACACATTTTATCTTCTTTAGTTGCCATTTTTTTCTCAGATAGTCTGAAAATATTTTTAACGGGACATCTGAATAGGAATATCCATCATATCTATTGTATTTCTAAATATAGATTCAAACTGCCCTATTGCAGTCACATTATATCCCTTCCCATAAGTCTCTATCCCTGCTCATCCCATAATTTGGGGAGGAGCAGAGAATTGTTCTGTTTAATGGACAATAGTCATTTTGGTGGTTGTATATAGCACCCAGATATTACATTGATACTTTCCTTGCAAATGCTTGAGAGACCATTTTTAGACACCTGTGTTTAAACCTGCTGTATTGACACCCATCAGCTGACTGACCTCTTTCTGGCATAAAACAACTTGAAAATCCTTGCTCAGTGTGTGTGTGTCTCTCTCTCTTTGACACGGTTACTTATCTAGCATTCTACATATGGGAGGGGAAATAAACCTACTTCTACCATCTATTGTAAGACTTTCTTTTGCAATGTTATTTGCAAATGTTATGAGACTCTTGTACTGTAGCTTCCAAGTCCATTGAATCCCAGTCACTTATACACCATTCTACAACATATTTGCAATAAGTAAGACAGCATATACTCAGTACTATTTATTGTGCTTCATATTGTTTAATAAATAGACTGCATTATGAATGCCACTAGCCATCTTCTCAGGATGTTCTGAATCATACTTGTATTATTCTTTAATATTACTATTACATACATAAAATATTTGACACAAGTTTTAATGTAAACAAGAATGAAGTGAAGAATATTGTGTCTAATCTTCTGCCTTATAGACCAGGCTGAAAGCAGTGGTTTATTATAAGCAGGGCTGGTAAACGGTGTGTGACGCTTCCTTTTAGTTGCTTATAACTTTGCTGAACTTTAATCATTTAGGTTGAAATTTTCCATGCTGAGTCTACCTAAGGCTGAAAGCTTTGGAAAATTTCAGCCAAAACGATTCAGCTGTTTGAGAATGAGACTAGGGGAGAATTCCATGTTTTGTCCATGTTAAAAAAAATTCTGGCAATCCTTTTCTTTGAAATGCTCTAGTGCCCCCTTTTGTTGGAGTGGGAACTTGAAATTTGGCAGGGAGCCTGACTCTGTCAGGGATGTGCCTTTTGACACCCCTCCAAAAGAAAATCTGCTCAAATTTGGCCAAATTGTAAGGTTTGGAAATATTGCTGTTTGCACATGCTCCTTAGATTTTAGCAGCTAAATTTCCCAAAGATTCTCTCCACACTGAGCATACTCAAGCCTGGAGCTGAGCAGGACTTTCCTTGCAATTGCAGTTCTGAGCTACTTTCAGCTGTACCTAATCTGGGCAATTAAACTGAGAGTATATCTCAGTGACCACCTGATGGGCCTAAGCAGTGGAGGAGGAAGCTGTCTGCTGTGAATGTGGAGGGGATGAGAGCAGAACTTTGAGTGGGGAGGGGGAAATGGAAACTGGGACTGGAGGCAGGCATGGAGGGGGAGAGGAAAACTAGGTGTTGGGGTAAGGGGGAAACTGGGAGCTGGGGGGACTGGGACTGGCTGGGCAAGGAGAATGGGAGCTGGGGAGGGAAGTGTGTGGGGTGAGGGGACTGGGAGTCACTGAGTGGAGGGAAGACTGAGGTCAGATGAGGAGTCAAAGGGGAGACTGGGAAGGAGAACCAGTGCGGGAGAGGACACAGGGCTGGAGTATGTGGGGAGAACTTGAACAAGAAGCTGGGGGTGGGACACTGAGATTGGACAGGGAGATTGGGACTCCGAGTCAGTGGGGACAGGAAATGTGAGAATGAGCGGCACTGGAGGCTGAGGTGGCAGGTGAGAGAGATTGGCCAAGGAGCCCAGAGGCAACTGGGACTGGCTGGGCAAAGAGACTATGGATACTAGGGCTGGAGGAAGACTGGAACGAGGAGTCCAGAACGATATGTGAAAAGGCACCTCCTCAGCTTTGGCTCAGAGCTTCCCCCTCTGGCCTGGGTAAGTCAGCCCCCCACTCTGGATGGTGTTTATTCTCTCTGCTTATGCCATGCCTAGCCCTGAGGGGATGTGCCAGAGGGGAGTCTGCTTTTCCACACTTGCGCTATTAAATAAAGAGCAATGGTGTTTTCAAATCCTGTGCAAAGGCTGTTGGCTCATACGTATCCCTAAAAATGTCAACATTTTAGGTGAAATTCTGAGGAAGTGTGGGGAAGACAGCACTAGTTTCAGGGCCTAGGCAAGTGTACTGCAGGATCCTCACTGCAAAGAGGGGCGTCAGCCATTAAATCTGCTTGTGGAGTGCAAGCCTAGAAGCCAAAAGCCAGGAACAGAGCCTAAACTCTGCCTAGTATCAGCTAGCTCTGGGCATATGGATCCCTTCATAGCAGTGTGGCAAGTGTCCAGCAGGAGGCGCTAGACCACCTCTGTGACAAATACTCCTCTCACAGGGATGTTGTGAAAATCAATTCATGAATGTTTGTGAAGCATTCAGGAACAATAGAGTGCCACAGAAAACCCTGTGAGGAGACTTAACAATTCTGCCTGCAGAACAGTGTTTGAACAGTGTATAGTAGCTAAGGCTTGTGGCCACACTGAATGATGGGGAAGAAAATAAAATACTGAATAGCTGCTCATTATGTGATCACTGTCCATCCTGTGCATTGAGTGAGGCAGGGGTCCTGTGGGGGAAAAAATAGTATGTGATCATATAATTAGAGTCTATCCTAATTCATATGCACAATGGGGCCAAATTAAGGTTGTGCAGACAGCCTTAATTCTGGCATTTCCTCACTTTTGACTTTGGAACCCTAATAACGTTCTTTTAATATAGTTTTTTAATATATTTTATATTGGTATATACTGTGTGCTGAAATTCCTATGCATGGTGGCTTTGGTTGCAATTGCATAGACACTTAAAGCTGATAGAATATAGGGTTGGAAGGGACCTCAGGAGGTCATCTAGTCCAACCCCCTGCTCAAAGCAGGACCAATCCCCACATCCCTAAATGGCCCCCTCAAGGATTGAACTCACAACCCTGCATTTAGAAGGCCAATGCTTAAACCACTGAGCTATCCCCCCTGCATGAGTTAATAATCATTGTTTGATCTAAAGAAGCAACTGATACTAAAAGTTCTGAATTCGCCTATGAACTTTGATAATTATACAGGTGATGGATTTGTTCACACCACGCTTGCCCTGAAATAGTTAATGCAGACAGAGAATGGGGCTAATGAACCTGACAGACCACAGCTGAGGGGAATCAGGTGGCCAAGTAATCCCCTGAGTGAGGGAGCCCAGCTGTGGAGGAATGAGCTGGGATGGGTTTGTAAGGACAGGAAATTGGAAGCAGAGGGAAAGTCTGCTGTGACTCCCTGGGAGAAGGTAGGAGTGTTTAGAAGCTGCAGAGGCAGGTAGATCAGTTACTTCCATAGGTACAGGAAGTAGGGATGCTGCAGCACTCCTGGGGTTCCAGCTGCTGGCCCTGCACACCTGGGGTCCCGGCCTCAGCTCGGAGGGTAAGGGGGCTGGTTTTCAGCACCCCCACTATTAAAAATGTTTGAGCACCACTGGTTATTTCCTGGATGGGAGGAAGGGGTTGAGAGGTTGACAAACCCTGAGAGTGGGGACTGCTAGAAGGAAGGAAAGGGCTCAGGGAAAGGCAGGAAGGTCCAGGAGGGAACAGATCTTGGCTGCTGACTAGAGGGTCCCTGAGCCAGAACCTAGAGTAGAGGGTAGGCCTGGGTTGCCCTGCCAGCCATTGGGGGAGTGAATGGGAAGACTGCCTGAGACTGCTAGTGTGGAGAGAGACTTTGATACCCCAAAGGGGGAAAATGTATCTAATGAGCTGGCCAGAGGGCCGAGTCACAAAGAGGCAGCTCCTGGAGCAAGAGAGGGATTATGGACCGAGAGAGAAGGATGGAGAGATGCCACGCAACTGCGGGAAGGGGCATTGACCCGGGAAGGGGCATTGACCCTGCAAGGCTAATTCCCAGAATGGTCAGGAGGCACCATCCTAGCGGTGAGTAGAGCACCCCATCACAAGGTAGCAAAATGAAAACTAAAAGGAAACCAAAATACAGTAATCACAAATCATTTAATCCACAAATAATATGATAATACATCATATACTTTATGGGTGACTTAAACATATTATTACATACCAAGCCACCAGTATAAAAGTAAACAATGAATATGCAGGATATACAAGTATCAGAAATACTTGAAAACATTTTTTCCTCCACTTTAAGGCTACTAAAATTTATAAATAAAATGATAGACATTTGGCTGTTTTCTAAAATACCAGAGTCTGAATACTGATATATGCAAGACATAAAAAGAAACCACATACAGAGTTATCGTTTTTCTTTCAACTGTCGTCCTTGTCAAATGGAGGCTTTATTCTGGCTTTATTTGTTTTTTTTAAAGTCTTACATGTACTTAGCTTGCTCCAAAACAAAATAAAAACTACCCCCCCCCTCTGAAATTTGATATGCTCTGTGCACTAGGATTTGAGAGTTGGATGTATTATATACTATCAACAACAAAACAACCCATCAGTGTGATAAGTAGTGCTCTGGGGCAGATTTTGGCCAATATTGCATGTAAATGTAGATTATTAAATATGGTTCCAGTGAATGCCTACATTTTTACCATATAAGGCAAATCTTGCAAGTCCTTCTGCCCAGATTTTATCTCTGTATTATGCCACAGAAGGGCAGTCCACATTAGTTGCTATTGAACAGAAGCTTCATGGATTCAAGGGAAATGGGTGGAAAATTGCTCCAATAGAAGCAGCCTATGGTGCTGCCGTTTTAGATGGCTTGTTTTCCTGTGCATTTGAAATACACTCTTCGAAGATGAGAAATAAGAACACTTCTGATTGTTCATGTGAAACTGTACCCCTTTAGTATACGAATCAGGTAGCTGGGCATCCAGCTATCTAAGGATAGTTGCACTATAAAGGAAACATGGGATTCATATTGCAATGCATATGACACAATTGTTTTGTAGGGGAGAAAAGACAGAAGTATAAGAAAATGTTCTGAAGTCTGTTACACTATAGTGTTTTGAATAATGTTTACATGTGAAAACAACTCTCTGTAATACTGATGAGATCAGTGATCTGCTCTGTAAGCATTGCTTAGGTAAAGAAATGGCTTTCAAATACATAATTTTTCATGAGTTTTAAAAATATGCATCTAATTATTGTAACACACCCTTTGGTACAGTATTTGACATCTGTGTTGTCTGCAAGGCTATCTGTCATTTGCATGTCATCTAAAAGGAGGTACAGTCTCAAACCAAAGTATCTTTAGAGCTGTGGGAGTGGATGAACCCAATGGTGGGAGAAGAGTTTTAAATGTATTCTAAATCTGCTGTGTCTGCAAGCCAAGGGTGAGTCGCTATAAAATTAACAGAATTTCAAAACAGGGAAAGGTTAGTGCATCAAGACACAATAACATTTGATACTGTTGTAGATTTTCTTTCTAGTGGATTCCCTCCTAAGTACCATGTTTTAAGGGCCAAATCTTGACCTGCAGCATGCACTTGTCCAGGGAAGTACGGGAATATAAAATGCCCTCTTACTCTGCACAAATTATTCATATCATAAGGCCATGGCATGGGACAGAGAGCAGCTTCTGTGGCTCCACCCCGACCCCAACATACCAGGCCGTGCAATCAAGGCAGCACAGATGGGGAAATGAACTCTGCCAGCTTTAACTGGTAGGACTTGACGACTCAATGATCTAGCCCTGTGTAACTTAATGGATATTTTGACTAACTATATCCCTGCTGTTGGAGGATATGTTATTGCACACTTAGTGATAGAGGTCTCTGTCCACTAGTTATAAGGAGCTAAAATGCTTGAACTATAGAAAATGCTGATTTGCCAAAACAAAGTTTTCACAAAACAGGGTTAAGTTCAATGCATTGCCCACCTTGAAAAAATGTTGAGAAAAATATTTGAAGTGAAAAATTCTGATTTAGTTGGTTCAAAACTACTTTTTGTTTTGAAATTTGTTAATGAGCCTCAAAAAAGCTTTTTTTTTTTTAAAAAAAAGTCAAAATTATTGAAATGAAACATTTGGATTGACTCAAAACAAAAATCTCCACNCCTGATTTGAGATGGGAAAATATTTTGAACTCTCAAATATATGCAGTACAAGAAAACTGTTTCTCATCCACCTATGTTGAGTAGACCAACTCGTTTTCTTAGACTGACCACTTGGCATATTTCAGTGAATGTCTTGCTTCTAGGAGGCCTTGAGGTATGAAAATGTTCGATCATAGAGCCTACACTTTCTGTAGTGCTCTGCTCTGTCGCAGATAGAGCACAAAGATTAATGGGTGCAATGTAAAGGTTGAAATTAATTAACAATTTGACTTTTGGAGGATTTTTTCACAACAAAGTTGGCTTTCAGATGAACTGGTAACGCATTTCCCCTCTGCCTCTAAAAGAGAAAAGTCACCTCCGTTCAATAATGAGCAATATAATTCTCTGCCAACATTTCGTTTGGTACCAGGATTTCCTCAGTCTTAGTTTCCTAATAGCAATGCTAAGCTCTTACCTAGTGTTTTTTTTAATCCAATAATTTCAGAGCAATTTACAAAGGGGAAATTTTGCAGATTGGGACACAGAAAAGCTAAGTGACTTGTCAAAGATTACAGAAGTCAGTGGCAGAGCTTGAATTGGTTGTTTTAAGCACTATACCATGCTGCTTTCTTTTGTGATGCTCTGGACTGGGGATTATAAAATCCGGACTTTTGCCAGGACAGTTGTGAACCACTGTAACTTTTCTGCAAGTTCTTTAGTTCATCCTTGTTCTGTAATAGGTGTTGGTGTGTGTGTTTGTTTGTTTTTTTAAAATGTGTATAGAATAAGATGCAATAGGTCCTTGATGTTGCTCCTAAGTTTCCCATGTTAACAAGCCCTAGTTACAGAGGTGTGGATGTTCTATACTTAGATGGCACTGTGAAAATACCAGCTTGGCCCCCATTTCCCACATTTCACTATTTGACTGTAAACACAACTAATTACGATGGACATACACTAAGCCACGGCTGAAAAGTTGTTCCATACATTGAATATTGTATTTTGAGAGCTTTTGCTATTTGCAGGTGGAAATGGTGTTTCAGAGGAGAAGGAAGGGACAGATGATGGCTACATTAATCCAGTAATATCACTATTCCTCTCAGGTGTTCAGCATTTGTATCATGGTGTTCTTCAGCAGGAAACTTATGCTCTGGCACTGAAAACAGTAATTGCAGAGGAAGTAGCATGGCCCTCTAATCTAAGCCTATTTGATGTCATGGTGTGCTTGAGCCTGTGGGACCCATGTTATTATTGAAGCCAATCTTGTACTTCATGATTTAGTTTCTTCATTATGTTTGACTTTAGAGTCACTGAGCTGTTTTTCCAGAATCAAAATCACAAGTTTCTCACTTCTATTCTCAGATGCAAAGCAAAAATCTCTAGTGGGAACATGCTTCTTAAAGAAGCTTCTCTACTCTACTCACTTCTCCCCCTTTTATTAAGTTCTATTCTCCAGTATGGTCTTAATCACCTGCAAAATTGGAGATATGCTCTCCTATCGGTTCCTGACACTATTGAAAGGAGAGAACTTGTGCCCATCAGAACCCCACTTTCCATCTAAGCCTCTGAGATCTTTTTTAGGAATAATAAAAACATATACAGGAAGAGTTTGGGGGTCAATTCCATGCAACACCTTTCTGCTTTTTCCCTTCTATCTTTGACACAGCCACGTGTCTTGAGTTTAGGTTCATTTTCACACAACAAGACCCCAACACAGATACTGAGGTTATGATGTGCTGTGATCTTGTTCTGAATAATAAGCATCAGCAGCCCCATTGACTCCTTCCTTTGAAAAGGCTGAAATCCCTGTGAACTGAGAATTACAATTTGTAGCTTTCTGGTTTTGTTTTGTTTGTCTTCAGAATAAGCCAAGTGAGCACATGCTGGTTTCTGATGAAGTCCATGTAGTAGGCGGATGGTAGGAAGGAAGCTCACAAGCTTTGCCACAACTCACCAAGTATGGCCAGTTTGCTGCAGCTCAAGGAATGAGTTTTTGTTTTGTAAAAGGCAAAGTTTCAAAGGACTTTCTCATCAAGTAGTTTGTTGATTCCATCACAGATCTTTTTGAGGTGTGGTCGGCAATCCCCATCAAGGCTATACAGGGCAGTGAGGAATTCCACATCTGCAAAGTGATTGAAGACATGGTTGATACGCCCATGGGACCTGGGCGTCAGGTGTCGCTCTACCAGTTCGTGCACCAGGTCTTTACATTCATTCAGAAGTTCTGCAAGAACATTTCTATCAAAGGTGTATTCTACCTCGTAAAAACTGACAATTGTCATGGCTGTCTGATTCAGCTTCTTTCTGAATTTGTCTACGATTTCCAGCTCTTCTTGGTTGAATTGATTGTTTCGGTAGAGGATCCCAATTTTTATTGCCACTTTAATCAAGTCCTTCATAATTTTGTGAGCTTCCTTCTTGTTCCTTGTATGTTCTCTAGTTACTTTATATAACTCATCAAATATTTCACTGCTTGTGTCGTCGATGAGCATGTTAGCCATAGTTTTGGTAGCCATTTTACTCAGGAGCTTTTTCTGTGCTTGCAGCGCAAGGTTCTTTGAACTGAAACAATCAGGACCTATTGCAGAGGAGGAAAAAAAGAAGAAAAAGTTATTGCACTTTAGAAATAATTTGCATATAGTGGCAAATTAGCAACATGTAATACAGGCGGCAGTTAGTCACACTTATAAGGTGCCTATGGTTGACACGTTCAGTGGATACTCCAGGGATAGGTCATGTCTTCAATATTGTTTTTCCATCAGTCCTCATAGCCTCAGAAGCTCAAGTGTCAATATCCCAGTTTTTGATTCCTAAAATCTGGGAGTGGTTGTAGATGGTAGAATTGAATATTCAAGATATACATTTATTTTATTACTTGGTCCTTTGCAAACACTAAAACTCCATGCATATTCTTGGTTTTAAAATAGACACAGGTTTAAAATGAAAGCTTCCTCAGCTGAAAGCTTTTGTTGAGACAGTGTGCACAGAAATGTAAATTACCTGTCAAAGACTCTGTAAGATTTAATATGGTTGAGAAATACAAGGTCCATGAAGAATTACAGGTCCGGTCACTGGGTGTCACTATTGCTCCATGCTTGAAATGATTAGGCAGCATGTTTAGAAGAGCTGACTGCACAGATCCATATACTTAAATTTGTGTGTCTTTAATCTATAATAATGGTGCCTTTTTGGCTTTCGTTGCCAATGTGCCTAATTTGAGAAACTGACTTTTACAGAGCAATTTGTATTTGAGCTTTTGTAGGAATTTCTCCTGCAGAACAAAAATATCTGAGCAGTTTTTTACATAATCATCATCATAAACCTGGGTATCTTGGATTTTACATCCACATGGCTGTATTAATTTACACAAGCTAGGACTGTCACTCAGCAAGGTACTTAAGCATGCGCTTAACTTTAAGCATGCATACTCCCAGTGAAACACCTTGCTGAATGAGAGCTAAAGATGATTGCAATATTTGACATACTCCTGTTTGGCATAAATGGTGGTTGTGGGTTGTTGTGTTTTGTTTTGGGGTTTTTTTTGGGGGGGGGGGAGCGGGGAGTTTACAGGGAAAACATAAAAGGAAATTAAGTAACTGTATGAAATAACCAACTAGCTGAATGCTGCTTCTATAATACTACGTGGAATATAAGAAATTTGGTTTGTGTAGTAAAGCAATGATAAATGGGTGCAAGTCAGGGAGCAGGGAACCTAGAGGCAGCCAGCAGAATGGTCACTTTTAGTAAGAGAATTGCACCTCCACACCCTGCCCCCAACCCACCCGGTCTCTCTTTACCTAGTTGTTTGTTTGAATGACAGTAGCTTGTAGAGGCCTCAATGGAGACTGGGGTCCCATTCTGCTAGGCACTGCGCCAACGCATAGAAACTGTCCCTGCCCCCAAGAGTGTAAAATCTAAATGGATAAGATAGACCAAAAGTGAGGGGAGTGAAGACACAGTGAACTGTTAGCCTGAAGCAGGAATAGGGGAGAGAGCACAGAGAACTGGACAGCTAGTGCTTCGCTCGGTAGCAGCACCCATGGAGTCCGTGAGATCTGAGACTCCAGTAGAATAGTACCTGTGGAACAGCTCCATGGCCACGGAAGAGGGATTCCTTCCACACCAGCTGGACCCTCACTTAGCTGAACTTTGGATGTGCCCAAGGGCAGGATTTGGCTCTAAATTAACAGACAAACTTTTCATAAGCGGAGTGCTACTGTCACTGATGCAAAAACAAAGCTCTACTGTGACTCTTGGTCACTTTGTGGAGTGGAAAGGATAAAATAGCTCCCCCTAACGAAGATGAGATATCAAGCAAAACACTGTAATAGATAGATTATTTTTTTTTTTAAAGGGAAACAATGGTGAAATGAGGCTTCTTTTTCATCTCTCACATGTCAGTAGCTCAGCAGTCAAGGTATTATTGCAACATTCACCATGGTGCTTTGAGAGGTTGGGATTAAGTACTATGTTTCTGGTAGCACCTCCCATGTGCTAAAGGCTGAACAAACTCAAAAGAAGGCCTAGTCCTCGCCCTGTAGAACCTACAGAGAAACAGCTCTCATTTGCTGAGACTAGTCTTGAATCTATGTACATTTGCAGCAATCCCTACAAACTGAATACTCACACATCTTCCCCTTCTGCCCCACCTTGGGGCCATTCGCTTTCCTGCTCCAGCAAAGGTAAGGGCAGGTAGTGCCCTATAAACCCCAATGCACAAGCTGTGGTGTTGCCAACATATGGTTGGTTGGGAACTTTATTGGAGCACTATCTGCCATGAGTCAATAACCGTATCTAGCAGATGTACCTGGATAGATTCTCAGAGGCTGCTGCCCTCTAGGGAGACTTGGCTGGCCCTTGAAGCCCTATTCCAGTACTGGAGAAAGGCCCAAAGGAGAGGAATAACCATAGAATTTCTGCAATATGGGGCTGAAGGCAGCTCTAAATTACATTCTGTCAATAGTTCCCAGGGTAGCCCCAGCCATAGAAGCTGGTAAAGGAGCTGCTAGGAGTGGTGCCAATAAAGGAGGGCTGGCTGGCGGGGGTTGCACTTGCTCAAAGTCCCATCGTTCTGTGGAGCTGGGGGACTACGGCCTGACCGCCTTTGAGCAGTGGCCCCAGACTAAATCAGTCTGGCTGCTGCTGGAGTGGTCTGGAGCATTGCTCTGGCTGTGTGGTCACAACCTGACACGTGACCTGGCCACCGTCTCAGATATTTTGAGTCTCATTATTTTGGATTCTTACTAAAATAGAGTGAGAACATGCTTCTGAGATTACAGTGAATTAGAACAAGTTGTTTTCCAGAAGAATTGTTTCACTACCTCATATAACTGATACCAAAACATATGAAATATTTTTCTGACTATTCCAAAATTGGCCATTCAGTTACTTTTGCTCTTTTTTGCTAGTTTAAAAAATAGATGATGTTGAAGCTTTGAATGTTCAAGCATTATATTTCTTTGCTGGTTGCCTAATACAGCTGTGTAATTAACCAGGGCTTGGTGTGTGTGCGTGGTGCGGGGGTTTCAAAATGCAAATTGAGTGACTAATTTCTTATGCCGGTTTGATAACTTCAGGAGTTTATAAAATAAGAAACGAGCCAGTAGGCTTTGAACCAGGGGCGGCTCTATGTATTTTGCCGCCCCAAGCACGGCAGTCAGGCAGCTTTCGGGCGGTTCACTGGTAACGCGGATTTGGCGGCATGCCTGCGGGCGGTCCACCAGTCCCACGCCTTCAGTGTACCCGCCGCCGAAACGCCGCCGAAGGCAGCCTGACTGCCGCCCTCACGGCAACCGGCAGGCCGCCCCCCGCGGCTTCCCGCCCCACGCACGCGGTTGGTGCGCTGGTGCCTGGAGCCGCCCCTGCTTTGAACATAACATTTTATGTCACCACTATGGCAATTTGATAAGATTTACATCTCGGAGTACAGTATTGGGTCATGAAAGTACAGTACCAGCTTGCAGCGATTCCAGGGAGATTCTGTTTTGTCTGAACAATGTACATTTTATTGAATGTGAGCTCTTTTCACAGGGGGTCACGGTTTCCTCTCAGATGGGCCTCTGCTACTTTGATCCTTGCTTTTGTCTCCTTTGGGCAAGAGCCAATTGTAACACATTCTGTCTAGGGCCATCCACAGCTATCACAGGGCTGTGACGTTTCCTGCAGGCTCGACAATGCTGGCTAAGAAGGACACAGCACCTCTCTGCTCTGTGAACTCCATTGGCTCTGTGTTTACCTCCCAACAACTTTCAAAGGCCTGCTCCTCGTCTACGAAGCTGTGAACAGAATGAGACTTGGTTACTTCAGAAATGGCCTTGTCCTCCATGACATTCCAAAGCCATGTGCCTGGATGCTAGGGGCCATAGTTGCTATATAAAAATTAGGGCTGTCATGCGATTAAAAAAATTAATCACAATCGCACTGTTTAAACAATAATAGGATACCATTTATTTAAATATTTGTGGATGTTTTCTACATTTTCAAATATATTGATTTCAATTACAACACAAAGTGTACAGTACTCACTTTATATTTATTTTTGATTACAAGTATTTGCACTGTAAAAAACAAAAGAAAAAGTGTTTTTCAATTCACCTAATACAAGTACTGTAGTGCAATCTCTTTATCATGAAAGTTGAACTTACAAATGTAGAATTAAGCGCAAAAAACTGCATTAAAAATAAAAGTGTAAAATTTTAGAGCCTGCAAGTCCACTCAGTCCTACTTCTTATTCAGCCAATTGCTAAGAGAAACAAGTTTGTTTACATTAGCAGGAGATAATGCTGCCTGCTTGTTGTTTACAATGTCACCTGAAAGTGAGAACAGGTGTTTGCATGGCACTGTTGTAGCTGGCATCGCAAGATATTTACGTGCTAGATGCGCTAAAGATTCATATGTCCCTTCATGCTTCAACCACCATTCCAGGGGACGTGTCCATGCTGATGACAGGTTCTGCTCAATAACAATCCAAAGCAGTGCAGATCAATGCATGTTCATTTTCATCTTCTGAGTCAGATCCCACCAGCAGAAGGTTGATTTTCTTTTTTGTTGGTTCGGGTTCTGTAGTTTCTGCATCAGAGTGTTGCTCTTTTAAGACTTCTGAAAGCATGCTCCACACCTCCTCCCTCTTGGATTTTGGAAGGCACTTCAGATTCTTAAACCTTGGGTCAGTTAGAAATCTCACAGTGGTTCCTTCTTTGTGTTTTTGTGAAATCTACAGTGAAAGTGTTCTTAAAATGAACATGTTGGTTCTTCATCCAACATGAAATATATGGCAGAATGCAGGTAAAACAACTCTCCCCCAAGGAGTTCAGTCACAAATTTAACGCATTATTTTTTGAACGAGCGTCATCAGCATGGAAGCATGTCCTCTGGAATGGTGGCCGAAGCATGAAGGGGCGTATGAATGTTTAGCATATCTGGCACATAAATACCTTGCAATGCCAGCTACAAAAGTGCCATACAAATGCCTGTTCTCACTTTCTGGTGACATTGTAAATAATAAGGGGCAGCATTATCTCCTGTAAATGTAAACAAACTTGTTTGTCTGAGCGATTGGCTAAACAAGAAGTAGGACTGAGTGAACTTGTAGGCTCTGAAGTTTTACATTGTTTTGTTTTTGAGTGCAGCTATGTAACAAAAAAAATCTGCATTTGTAAATTGCACTTTCAAAACAGATTCACATAAGTACTGTAGTGCAGGGGAATCGAAAAATACTATTTCTTTTGTTTATCATTTTTACAGTGCAAATATTTGTAGTCAAAATAATATACACTTTGTATTCTGTGTTGTAATTGAAATCAATGTATATGAAAATGTAGAAAACCATCCAAAATATTTAATAAATTTCAATTGGTATTCTATAGTTTAACTATAGAATTAAAACTGCAATTAATTTTTTAATCGCGATTAATTTTTTTGTTAATCGTGATTAATCGACAGCCCTAATAAAAATAAAATATAGATAAGGTACACTCCATAGGGCCAGTGCTGCTGGAGCGAACCAGATTTAGTCTAATTGAGTGCTAGGGCCACAATATTCACAGTGGTAGGATCCCAGCTGTAGAACTCCTGGTCTGAAGAAATGAGACTGAGCCTTTTTGTTCTGATCGGTGTGTAAAGTCTGTGGGGTTTTTTTTGTTTTTTTACATCAGGAATGATGCTATAAGTAACATCACTCCTGAACCAGTCATAGGCAGGGATCAAACCCCAGACCACTAGATGTAAAAGCCTGAGCTTCTACAGGTAGAGCTAAAGGACCAAGTAGGAGGCAGTAGCAGACTCTCAAACCCTGTTGTCTAGCCACTACAGGGGGACAAAGAGCCAAGTTCCGATTTTTAAAAATCTTTGAACATGTAAACTTTCAAGAGAGAGAGGGCTATTTGTTTTGGGTTCCTGCTTCCAAGTATTAATCTGTGCTCAGATACCAAGCCAATGATTGCCTTTCAAAGATCATAGCTAGCCACACTGATTAGATTTCAGACATTAATGAGGTCTGGGGGACAAAGTTTTACTCTAGAAGTCATATCTTTCTGCCTTACGCTGTGGTTTCTTCAAAAATGTAACTCCTTAGATTGTTTCTATGCGGCAAGCAATCTCCTACTCTCCCTTGAGTAACAGGACAGAGTACAAACAATTCGATAAATGCTGTTAACCTTTTAGGACCATTAATAACTGAACCTACAGAAAACAGCTTGTATCTGGGTAATGATTAGACTGCATAAGGAATTTTGACATTTCAGCATCTATTGAAATGTGACTACTTCTGACTTCAGATCTGCACTGCAGATCCCTAAAACTTCAAATGACTTGTATATCGGAAATATGTTGTCAGCAACCTCCATACTAAGATGTTGGTCTCTAATAATCTGCCATCCTCCAGAAAGTGTGGCTTTCCAGATTTGCATTTCTGCAGTTGTGATAAATGAATCAAAAATACAAAGACCTGGTTTAAGCAAAGAGGGCAGAATTTAAGGCAGAACTTGTGTTTCACACTGATAGCAGAAGCCAGTTTAAGTATAAATAACAGCTGACTTTCACTAGAACAGTAAATGTTCTCTGGCATCCTCATATGAGCAGCCAATAGAAAGCTGTCTAGCTTATATTTCTTATAGAAATCAGCTATCCAAAGGTAAAATGTGGCCCTCTGGGACAGAGTGGAACTGGCCCTGAAAGATTTTTGATCTACCAACTAATTAATGAATTGTATTTAGCTATCTATGCATTTTTCCATCTGTGACAGATACAGCCAGCTAAATTTTCTGCTGGTGGAAATGGGCAAAACTCAACTAAAGTCAGTAGATAAATGAAGGGGGGGGGAGGGTTAGCTCCCTTTTATGGATAGCCAGCCAGCCAGTAGCTATAAACTCCCTCTTAATAGCTGTTCTCTAATTGCTCTATATGTAAAGGGTTAAAAAGTCTCGCTGCTATGCATAGGTAAAAGGAAGTGAGTGGGCACCTGGCCAGAAGAGCCAATTTGAAGGCCAGAACTTTTTAAAATTGAAACAAGACTCCCCTTTTGTCTGTCTGTCTGGTTGTTCTCCCGGGGAGAAGGGAACAGGGCAACAACTATGCTGTAAGAAGCTTGGGGCCAGGTATGAAAAATCCCTGGTATCATACCTAGAAACTACTCATTTGAAACCCCAGATATGTAAGTAGATCAGGAAATGTCTAGGAAGACGCGATTAGGTTTATATCTCTTTATTTCTTTATGGCTTGTGGACTCCTCTATGCTAACCCCGGGTGCTTTTGTTTTGCTTGTAACCTTTAAGCTGGATCTCAAGAAAACTATTCTTGGTGCTTAATCCTTGTAGTTACTCTTTTAAAATCTAGCAAATGTCTGAGTTTCCAAATGTATTTTCTTTCTTTTCTTTTTTTAAATAAAATTTACCTTTTTTAAGAACAGGATTGGATTTCTGTGTCCTATGAGGTTGTGCACATGTTTTTTAGTTAGCTGGTGAAAACAGCTGGTTTGTTTTTTTTTCCTTTCTCAGCTCTTAACTGGAGTGGGGGTGAAAGGGCTTGAGGGTACCCCACAGGAAGGAATTCCCAAGTGCGCTTTCTGGGCTCTGCACTTGGGTGCTGGCAGCATTGACCAATCCAAGGTCAGAGAAAAGCAGTAACCTTGGGAGTTTAATACTCCAAGCCTGGAGAGGCCAGTATTAAGGGCCCCCACCTTCTGCAATCGAAGTGCCAGAGTGAGGAATCCGCCTTGACAGTAGAGTTGTGTGAATCTACATGAGCATAACAGCTTGCCCAGTATATGGGTAACTTCCTTCACTTCTTGTCTCAACACCTATTGATGAAGGCAAACAATGGCATATATAAAAATATAACAGTGAGACATTGAGTTGTTTGGCTATATGTATTTTGTGATCATAACAGCTAGGAGAGGATAACTGGTTGCCATTTGTTGGCCAAACAGATGTTGGCCAAGGCATTTACCAACATCCATTTTGGCCATTTATCATTCTTTGTAGAGACAAACAGCACTGTATGTTATATCTACAGAAGATACTGACAGGAAGTCTGCTCTGCATTAGTCATCCAGAATGAGGTCCTTGATAGAATACAGATAATGATTAAAAAATTAGTCATGTTTAGTCGTTAGGAAATACTAGAGCTGCAACCAAAGTTTAGAGCTGAAAAATTCTCAGGCTAGGGTAGCACCAGTAAAGCTTCCTGCTCTTTCTAGGAGTGAGTGCCCACCTATTGGCACTTGGAGATGAAAATGGCATGTAAACACACGTATATCTACTATGGTGCATAAGATCCAAAAGCACATAATAGAAATGCTGAAAAAGTTTGGTAATTGTAGAGACAAGACTGGCTATAAAGAGTCTTTATATCTGTTTTAAGAGATTTTGAAACTAAAATAAAGACCATCTGCAATATTCTCAAAATATTTTGATTCCAGATGGCTGAATAGAGTACAAAGTGTTTAGGACTGAGTGCTCAGCTATATTATTTGCATGTAAATATGCATTTACTCATTATGTACACATTGCATGGAATACCAGAAACACAATTCGCAAAACAGATTCTGCATGACTATTAATGGAAACAGACTCAGACCCAGTCCACGTGAAATATAAAGCCATGTTACCGAGAGTTGTGTTCAAGCATACTTTGTTGCTGGTACAACAACTGACAGGTCTGGATGGGTTTCTTTTCTTCCTTGAGAAACCACTAAAGAATGTTAACGAGGGGTAGGGATAAGGCTAATATGATGCACAGACAAAAATCCCTCTCCATGCTCGAGAGGGAATCTGTGCTATCCATTCCCCAATTTACTGTAGCATGGACCAGGCCAGGAGTCACTCATGTTTGGGTTTGCTATAACTGAGATGGGATCCTCCTGTTATGTGAGGATGGATATACAAGAATTTTCTTGCTTTGCCTTACAATTGATCCAGTATGCCCGGGCCGAGCCTTTTTGCATGTCTGGCACTGAGAGCTGTGAAATATGCAATTTAGGTTACTTAGTCCACAATCATCAGGCCTATGTTGCTTTCTTCCCTCTAGCGCCATGGTTCTCAACCAGGAGTCTGGGGCCACTAAGGGAACCACAGCAGGGTTCAGGGGGGGGCCGCCAAACAGGACCAGTGTTGGACTCACTGGGACCCATGGTGGAAAGCTGAAGCCCCGCTGTGTGGGGCTGAAGCCCAGGGCTCTGAGCCCTACCACCTGGGGCTGAAGCCTGAGCAACTTAGCTTTTTGGGGACCCCTGTGGTGTGGGGCCTCAGTTGCCGTGCTTGCTACCCCCTAATGCTGGCCCTGGCTTTTATATGCAGGAAAACGGTTGTTGTGGAGCTTTTATAGCATGTTGGGGTGGGGCCTCTGAAAGAAAAAGGTTGAGAACCCCTGAGCTAGCTGATCACAATGGGAGTTGTGGCTGTTAGCTCCCATCTAGGCGGTCAATCTAACCACGTTAGGAGACCCTTTTACAACAAAGATGTCTAGACTTGTAAAAGCCCAAGGCTGAAGCAGGGGTTCCGACCTGGTTAAAATGTAGTTTGCTCTCATGCACACTGCAAGACCAATCCATGTTTTAAATCTCATGAGACTATCTGGTTGTACCCAGCTCCCCCAACCTGGTGCTAGTTACAAAGGGGAAGCTTGCACTGCCATAGTCTGTGTTTGTGCCTATAGTGTAATAAACACACTTCAGCTCTCAGTTGACCTCAAGCTAAAGGTAAAAAGGGCACATGGGAGTATAGCGCTAATTACCAAGGCTCAGATTTTTAAAGGTATTCTTGGTGCCTAACTCCCATTGATTTGAATGGGAGTTAGTTGCAAATACCGTTGAGGAACTGGACCATAGTGTCTCATTAAAAACCATTTGCTACCTAAATTGTTTGTTTAAAAAGATATTCCTGAATATGTAAAGGCTTCAATTTCAAAGAAAACATATTTTAATATATAAGGAACAGACTGGAGCTAACAATAGTGCAGCTGGTGAAAACGTGGGCATTCCATCAAATTTCCAGCAGTAACTTATGCCTGCCAGAAGTGGATTTGATTATTATAAATGCTAGGTACATTTGTTAATTGGAATGTAATGGAAAAGAAATAGGTCACACTTTATATTAAGGGCACATCAAACCTTTAACTAAAATGATCAATATCACATGTCCAAATATACAAAGTAAATACCTTTAAATCAAACTCTAAAGCTCTCAAGCACAGTTTTTCTTACATTGCCTACCTGTACATGTCTATTATTGGTGGAAATATTTGTATTGGTTTGTGTGTGTATGAAGAACTTGACATTTACTAGTTTTACTGACATTTACCAATAAAAATCTAATCCTTCCAAGCCCATTTATAACTCTGGCTCATCCCTATCTGTAACATCTATTCATCATGTTTTAACCATTTGTAAACTATTGTACTAAATGTACTTAATATTAAGTGTGAGCAAGAAATTGTATTGAGCTGCTAGGTAGAATCATGACCGTACAATAAGAAATAGCTAGCATGGCTTTAGAAAGGAGAGGCTGTGTAAATAACTTTATTTCTAGGAGTTCTAGACAAGGTAGTTAGTGGTAGTGCACTGCAAATTAATTTATTTCCATTATCAGTCTCCAATAAAATGGTGTGACCTTTATCTTAGTTAAGATTAAGCTTGTAGTAATGAGCAGTAGGACACAGGGTCTGGTAGAAAAAGGAGCAGTTAAAGTATTCAGAATGTGATTGTGGGACAACCCTACAACCAGCCTGTTTGCTGTTAGTGTGCATGTTACTGTGGAGTAACTGCAGGATCTGCACAGCAGAAATATTCCATGTGTCTGATAACTTCAAACCAACAAATCCTACAGACCAGATGGAATTTATTAGTAATTTTTAAAGAAGGCCAGTTAAACATGTGCAAGTCTATAGGGCCCCATGCTCAAACTTCTAAAGCTTTTAAATTGCTATTATGAATATGTGCCCATGTGTAAAAAGGCAGTTTGATTTCATAACAACATGGGACATGGGAGAGAGGACTGACAAGACACAACTATGGTACATAACTAACCAGAGGAGATCTTAGCAGTGTCCAAATACAGGGACCCTAACACCATTAATCTTATGTACACACTGATGTGGGCATTTGGAAAATAGCAGCACTACCATAAGCAGGGAAATGGCAAAATTAAAAATTGGCTGTTTTCCTTTCTAATACCAACAATCACTATAAAAAAGCACTTCCTGGCAAACTAGTGAATGAGGTTAGCTAGTAACATGGATTAGTGGAATGATTTATGTCTCAAGATAGGAACTGAAATTCAGACTTGACTGGCAAGTGGAAATGAACTGGGTTGTGTCTTCCTATACTTTGTGTATGTTACAAAAACAGCTCATCATCTGGCATCATCTCTTCAAGAGAGGCCCAGGCATGGACTAAGTAAGGGTGATGGGAGAAGAGGGTCAGGAATGATGTAGTCTGATAAAGCCATGCGAGAGAATTTGCACAGCATCTTGCTCTAGACAGCTCTTCTCCTTCATGAGCCCATAATCAATACTTGAATAAATACGGGAACAGAGAGTAGGAGAATAGATCTGTCCATTCTGAGTATGTATACAGCGTAGCTGTGTAGGTCTGAGGATATTAAATAGACTAGGTGGGGGAGGTAATATCTTTTATGGGTCCAACTTCTGTTGGTGAGGGAGACAAATTTTCAGCCTGACAAACCCGAAGAACAACTCTGGTTGGAAAACTTGGCTCTTTCACCAACAGAAGTTGGTCCAATAAAAGATATCTCACCCCACCTTGTCATGCGGCGTGTGTACATTTCAGCAGTTCAAATATTCAAGGGATCTAGATTCTATTTAATTTGAATGGGAATTGGATGTCCAAATCCTTTAGATGGCTTTGAAAATGTCAGCCCTATGGTTAACTTTAAAATGATTGGGCCAAATTCATCTCTAGTAGAGCTCCATTGGTGTGAATGGAGTTCTACCAAAGATTAAATTGACCCACAGTGTGAGAGCTTCATAAGAATCTATTTAATTGTATCTACTTAAAAACTGACACAGTTTGGCAGTTATGTACCACTGTTGTTTGACATTGCAGGCAAGAGTCTTTATGTGCAGGACTTGAGCTAGGAAATAACCCTGACAAAGGAAGGTTTAACTGAGAGGTTTGTCATCATACACTATTAGCCCAACTCCATTGTACCAGAAACGGAAGTATTAAACATCAAATGCTTCATAAGTGATGCAGCTGTGGTGTGTGGGTTTTTTTTTTTTTACTGAACATGCTTCTTGTATTAATTTTCAAACAAATAATCACATATGCTAAGATTCATGATGTTTTGGGGATTCATAAACATTTTCACAAATACCCAGCAGTTTTCCTAATACTCATGAATGACAAAGAGTATGACTCCATGAAGCACAGCAAAGCAAACTTGGCACATTTATTCAAAATAGTGGTGTTTTGGACATAAAGTGAATGTGGCCCGAGCAAGCAAAAGCAATGAAGTTATTTGTGAAAGTTGCAAAACCTTGTAAGGTAAGAACCTCCACGCATTAAAAACTAAAACAGGGATGTTAAAAATTAATCACAAAGTAGGAAATAGCCTCTGTGAAACCTGACTTTCAAGTGATCCCTATTTTCACTTTGTACCCTTTTGTGTTATGACATAAGAAAAGCTGGGGTGTTCTCTGTATCAGCCAAAGAAGCAAAAACCTTTTGGTTAATGTTTGGCGGTTGATAACTGAAAACATGGAAAAGTTTGTTTATACACCAAGATAAACACACACAAAAAACAAGCCATGCTTGTTTCCTTAATTGGAAAAGTCCAGTAGCTGTAAGGAGGAGTGGGTACGGCTGGCTAGTGAGGCAATAAATTCCAATCTATTGTTTACTATAGGTTTTAAAAATGCTTCTTGATATACTGAACCCTGCATTTTATAAAAATATTTAAATACTTTCAGTGTTACTGGAAGATTATTTTGATACCAAGTGCAAACAAATGTCAAAAAGAAAAATGCCCCTAATAAGCAGAGAACACTCATTTTAACAAGAGTAAATACACAAAGTACATGAACTCGCACATCAAAGGCGAGAATTAGAACAGGAGGAGTTTGCAATAAGTCAAGCAGTAATAGACTAAACAACACATGCTTGCCAAAGCCTAGTTTCCCTGAACTCTCCAGCTTAGTTTCCCCCCAATATGCCACAACAGCAAGCAAGAAAGGGGTCACTTCATGGTATATTGTGGTTATGCTGTAGCTATAGCCAAAAAAACCCACAGATCAAAACAATACTCTACCTCCCTGGAGCAGTCAGGACAGATTATGGATGCTCCAGTAGAGGCTCATTGCAGGGAGCAGGAAATGTGAAAGGAAGCCATAATTCATGTGCTTTGCATTCTCTAAACAGGGAAGGAAGCCAGTAGCATGGCAATGGCCAGGTTTGGCCCCCTGTGATGGGGTGTCCACCCCATACAAGACTTGAAGGCATTAAGGTGGCCAGGTGGGCCAATTAACTCCCCAGGTTGCACCTGAGGAAGTTGTCAGGGAACAGGGATTGATTAAATGACAGGACAGGAACACCCAGGAGCTGAGAACAGAAAGGAGCTTTAGGCTAGCAAACCCAGGGAAGGGAGAGAGCTGGAAAGGTAGGAAAGGCTCAGGAGAAAAGCAGTAAGGGATAAAATAGACCTTGGCTGCTGATGAGGGCCTTGAGCTGGAATCCTGAGTAGAGGGCAGGCCTGGGTTCCCCTACCAGTCACTGGAAAAGTGGTGCAGACCAGACAGTGGAGAGTGGACTGTCTGGGGCGGTTTGCCTTGGAAAAGTTTGATACTCTGGAAGGTGAGGACCACAGTGACCTGGCTGATGGGCCAGCTCACGAAGAGGAAGCTGCAGCTCCTGGAGTGAAAGAGGCTGCAGGGTGAGACAGGATGGGTGAAGAAACCGTAAGAGGAGGGTGCAGCACCTGGAAAGAGCTAATCTCCCGAGAGTGAGCACCCCATGACATATCCCCTTCCCTTTCTATGCACACGGGCAGGGCTGTATACATGACATTTAGCTCCCCATATTGCACGTATAGCAATACAATGTGCTTTTAAGCTCCCAGATGGTCTCTAGGTATTGCTGGTAGAACAGCTGGAGTGGAAATTACCACACAGTGTTGTCTGAGATTTTATAGCATTTCTCTGTACTTTGAGATAGGGAATGATTGTGATATCTCAGCAACATGTGGTAAATACGGACTTTTTAGGGTGACCACTGTGGTGAAATGTGTTAACTACTATAGCACATTGTCTGATGTATCTGTGTGACTCACGGACACCACTGTGTAGAACTTTTAAAGAGAGAAGGTGGGTGAGGTAATAAAAGATATTACCTCACCCACCTTGTCTCTTAACATCCTGGGACCAATACAGCTACAACACTGCATAGAGCTTTTAAAACATTGGTAGACACCCTGAATTGGGTAGGTCTCTGAATAACTGACTGATGTTTCAGGCTACGCTCTACTATATTACGAATACTATTTACCATAGTAAATTCTGGGCATTAAGCCGTGATTCAATTGAATCTTCTGAAAATATTTTGTTTGGTTTTTTTTCCTCCCATCATGACATTTCTTAGACACCTGCTTTCTTTCAAGAAATACATTAATCTTCTGATATAATGTGCACTTAGAAGTTATTGTGCTGTGTAACAGACAACTAATTATAAGGATAATTATCCTCTTTAAAGAAAAATTATACTTGTTGCTGTAATGTCCTGTTGTGAAAATAATGACTAGACAATAACAAACTTGTGATAGTCATGACAGAAGTATTTATTCCTCAATAAAGACGTGTACTGAGTTCTGTGGAAATCTCAGGGATGTAATGAACACCAGGCCAACTGTCATGATGAAGGAAACCTCTCATGGATCTTTCTAAAAGAAGAGTAGTTAATGATAATTATTACCTTGGGGGGAAGATGGTAGGGGATATCAAGAGTAGAAATGATCTTCCTGCCAAAGTGTAATTTGCCACTGAGAATGTTAAGCAATGATAAATCTTTTAAAATCTTGTGACTAATACTGCTTTTCAGATGAAACACATTATTCATTGTAGCACCTCTTCTTTCTAAATGATAATTTGCATAAACATTAAATAAGTTACCTTGCTATTTAGTGCTAATCCTGATAGACATTTATGAGCAGACTTTCTGAAGAGCTAGATAGGCTGAGTGCTGAGCTCTCTAGAAAATCTGGCCCTTATAGTTTAGGCAGTGACCACATAGCTAACCTTCCTGGAACCAACATCCTGGAGTAACATGCGTGAAAGCTGCTTTGACTTATGGTACCAAACTTTTTTCTCCTAGCTTCCATTAATGGATATTGTTGCTCCTTGCTCAAGGAATGTAACAGAAAGAAGATGTTTGTCTTTCAATGAATCACATGTTAAAAGGCACACACACTCCCAAGGTTTATAGGCAGGGGCGGCTCTATGTATTTTACCGCCTCAAGCACAACAGTCAGGCGGCTTTCGGCAGCGCGCCTGCGGGAGGTCCGCTGGTAATGCGGATTCAGCGACATGCCTGCGGGAGGTCTGCCGGTCCCGCGGCTTCGGCGTACCTGCCACCGAATTGCTGCCGAAGGCTGCCTGACTGCCGCCCTCACAGCGACCAGCAGGCTGCCCCCCGTGGCTTGCCGCCCCAGGCACGCGCTTGGTGCACTGGTGCCTGGAGCCGCCAAAACCCATCCCCTAAGAATAATATTCTGTACTTCACACTGTACTTTACAATGTCCCATGCTGATGGATTTTTAAATTCTCCTAATATAAGAGTTAAGTGTAGGAAAATCTTTGCTCCTAACGCAGGCTAAACCCAATATAGGCATTGTGTGGCCATGTGCATGTTGCACTGTCACTCTGCTGCCCCTGCTGGTTTTGTTGTAATGAGCTGACAGGGGACTGAAGTTTGTAAGAGTCTCCTGCCCTGAGAGGTTCACAGGGCATGAACTTGTCACACTCTCTGTTTTGTTCTATCATAATTGTAGATCTGGCAGAGGACTGGAGACAACAGCAAGACTTTAGGTTATTTTATCTGAGGCAAACTGTTGTAATTCACAGTGACAGAATTTCCAGTCCAAATGTAAGTTGAGCAGCATAAAAGTGTGTGTGTGGGGAGTCACAGCTCTATGGGCTTAAATAGCAAGGAGTTCACCAAGCACCGTGCCTCACGGAGTAGCTAAGGGAGCTCTAAAGCACTGGGAAAGTGTGCAGGAGTTACTGCAGCTAGTGTAGCTTTCCAGCGGATGCCAGCTACAGGTCTCACCAAATGAGCAGCAGCTCTCCCCTGGCAACAGTGTGTCCCCTGATTCCCTTATGACTGACTGCAGGACAGGAATTATATCAGGTTTTGTAATTTTGCTTTAGTTAATCCAGATTAATTTTCCTGTATGTCCCCATGTAGACAAGCCCTTAAATTCTATACAAACTGTTTTGTTTCACTTACAACATATGGTAAATGGACCTAACATGGTTCAGGGATATTGGTCCAGGCTCTAACCTTGGGAGTGGACAAACATAGTGGTGAGATTTTCATTGTCATTTAAAGCAGATACACCTCTACCCCGATATAACGTGACCCGATATAACATGAATTTGGATATAACGCGGTAAAGCAGTGCTCCGGGGGGGCGGGGCTGCACGCTTCGGCGGATCAAAGCAAGTTCGATATAACGCGGTTTCACCTATAACACGGTAAGATTTTTTGGCTCCCGAGGACAGCGTTATATCAGGGTAGAGGTGTACTTGTATTTCTCTGGATTCTGATTAGCTGATGTTCCTCTAAGTTATAACACAGATTGTAAATCAGATCTGAAGATCTCTGTGTAAGAACCTAGCAGCCTTGAAGATCTCTTCCCTCTTTGATCCAATGAGACTATTGATGTTATCAGCATTGACCATTGCTAGCTTTGGGTGCCAGCTCATCACTCGCTTAAATGTAAAAATGTTTTATTCTAACAAACTTTGAGATCCCTTTAGATGCTTACTGCAGACAATTTCACCATAGCCTTGTCTAAACACAAGAGTTGTATGGCTTTGACTGTGCTGGTATAGTGTGGATGCAGTTATAAATGTGCTTATGCAGTACACTTTATTTCTCTGTGGGAAGGGAAACAAGCTATACCAGTGTCAGCACACTCATACCAGTATAACTGTGTCCTTGCTAGGGGTATCTCGGTTAAAATAAAATCACACTCCTAACTGAAATGGTCATACCAGTACAAAATCTCTGTAGACTAGGTCTAAGTGTCTGCATGCCTCTGTTGTGCTCAACATGAAATCTAAACTCAATTTGTCAGCACTGTTCAATGCAGTGGCAATTCAAACGTCAATCAATCCCTTGTTTTCAGACTAGGAGTACTAGAAACAGAAAAGGCAGCAGGCAAGAGTGTGCAAAGAGAGGTAGTAAATAAATGGATATTGCTTTTGGGCCTGCCCACAAGACTTTTTCTAAGTATCAGCAAAGGAGCAAAACACATTACTTTAAAAGGTATTAAAATGGAGTACATGCTGTTTAAAAGGATGCTCTACTGGCTTCCTGAATTTAAAAAAAATAGTCAATTAAAGTGTGCAGCTGTACATAAATCTTGTTCTGACAAAGATGAGTTACAAGGGAGATGGTCAGTCCAGTCAATTCCAGTCTCTTATTCCCCAAAATGGGAAAGCTCCCACTTTGAATAATCATCTCTGATTCTTGATGATTGAATCCAGGCAGCTTGGATTCATCATACTGTCCATACTCAAAACAGTTAGCTCATATGATTGGGGATTCATTAGTAGAAGGAGAACCTTCTTCACCCTAGCAGAATTGTGGCATAAAATCCCAATTTTTCTCTAAGCCATCATAGTCAATCAGATTTGGAGCCTACTGACTGCTATAGGGCTTGTAACCTCCACCTTGTACCATTCACCTGCTTCAGGTCCACTCTATACCAGGATGTCCTGTAAGGATGACTCAAAGTTAGGAATAGGATATCTGGGGGCTTCCATGTCTATGGAAGAGAACAATTGTATGTTTTACATGAACCATAATTCAATAGATCATTCTTCCAAGAAGATCTCTGGAATTTGTCCATAAAGTCTTAAAGATGACTATCTACAAATATTTTTAATAAAAAGGGGAGTATATTTTTTAAAACACGAAAAAATTAATGCACACTAATAAAACTACAAGCTGAATACTAAATCATAATAAATCTAAGAGGATTATTCCTACTGGAAAGGTACTAAGGCAGATTCTCATCCAGATTCTACTTCACCTTAGTTACCAGACCCGTGTGAATAATGTCTGCCTTAAAGTAACAGAGCATTCGCTATGTAAAATAAGCATTATTTGCTTAATAGTAACGAAAGAAAAATCCTTGGGCTGTGTTGGAAGAACGGGAGGAAAGTTGACTGCACCTGCAGTGATGTGTTTTTGCCTAGGGGTTTAGACTAAAGGTGTTGAGCATAATATAAATACTTAGATAGCAATGCATCTGACCCTAAGTAACATAAATAACATCATACAGTGAAAGCCTTTAGAGGATGAATGTTAATGAGGATAATCTGATTTTTACACTTGCTCATTGGATAGATTACAAAACATGTCATGACAAGAGGAACATCCTGATACTGGAGACAATCTCGGTCATCAAGGAGTCCCTATTAACAGTTAGCACTAGGTGTAAATGCTGGGGGTATGGAAATTCACTCTCAGCGCAGCCTTTTACTGCAGGAAGATGACATGAAAATGATCCCGAAAAACCACTGAACAGCTATAATAATTTGTCTCCAATAGTTCATTTCATCACTGTGGCAAGGCATGTGTATAGCAGAGGATATTCTCATTGGCCCTCGGTGTTTCATTTGCACCGATGTACCATTCAATACATCCCCAGTATATTGTCAAACAAGTACATTGACTCGGGATTGTATTTTTCATTAAATGGGAAAATCTACACATGGCTGGCTGTGTATTGGCAGAAAAAAATCCTCCTTTCTGAACTCTGTAACAGAATGGTACAAGTCTCAATGGTAACGGTAGCTGAGCAAGGCCCAAAGAAGCTGCCCCCATCAGGCCTCAATTCAGCCAAGTACTTGAGCGCACGTGTACTATGATTACTCATGTGCTTAAAGTTATTGTACGTGCTTAAGTACCTTGCTGGATCGGGGCCTTAGTGCATCGTGAAGAAACTATCAGCCACTATAAGACTCACTGAAGTCAGTGGGGAAAGGGGCTTTTCATTGACTTCAATGGGAGTTGAATCAGGCTCCAGGTTAGTATTCAAACTGAAAGGGAGAAGTGTAGCAGCACAGTCACCACACAGTCACAATCCCACTGCTGCTTCAGATGCCACCAAAACTATTGTCCTGACATCTCATGGCACGTAGGCAATAGGACAAAAATAAATACTATGAATCCTCACCTGCTAAAGCAGTAATTCTCCATCCTGTAGTCTAGATGGTCACTCAGCACTATCTTACTCTAGTTTGCTGTTTCCAAATCTCCAGCATGGATTTTGGAGAGAGTCTCTGCTGCACTCTGACCAGATAGTATTTAGAGGCTGTTCTACTCTCTTTCCAGGGCAGTATAGGTGTGGAAATCTCAAGGTGAAGCAGGAATGTTGCCAAAGGAGGCTGAGGCCCACCTGACTTCTCCATGGTGCTTGGACTTTCATCCACTCTTATGGGAGCTTGTTCTGACATTCTTGTAGCGACTTGTGCAAAGTTTACCCCTCTTATTGCATCTAATGAATTGCATTAGCAGCTTAGTTCTGCCATCCTTGCTTGGACAAAGCTCCCACTGAGTTGGTTGGGAGTTCTACCTGACTGAGGGTGGCAGGATCTTCCTATTCAGCATTCTCTCTTCTAACAGGGCATGGGGGAAATTGTCAGCTGAGTCCAGCCCTCTGTCTCCCTGTTTGGCACCCGTAGGGGAAACCTATGTTAATTCCCAGCTCAGAGATGGGGCTTTAACCATTGCCCTGCTAGACACCTCATGGGAGCTGTGCACCCCTTCACAGATGGTTTTTTGAAAATCAAGGACCAGATCAATCTGGTGTCAATTCTGGCAATCTGTTTGAGTCTCTCAACTTGCAGCTCCATCCATGTGAAATATTTATCAACCAAAATAAAACTTATCATCATATGCATTGTGGGCAGTGGAAAGTGGACTGTTGTCTGAGACGCTGAAACGAAATGTATTTGTGTTATCGTAGCATCTAAGCCCCCACGCACAGACCAGGACACCCCTCTGCCAGATGCTGTACAAACACTGAACTAAAAGATGGCCCTGGTCTCAAAGAGTTCACAATCTAAGTAGATTCTGTTATCGTAGGCTTAGAAAGGAATAAGTACACCTGTCATGAGTTAATGCTTCTCCGCATACCAGAAATAATCTTGAGTACTTTCTGAGAGTTTGCACAAGACTTGGAAAATAATGGCCTAATGTTTAGGCCACAGATATTAAGATCAGTGCATGTGTTTTATTGCTATATAAGGTATAAACCGTTAGTGTCATGTTTAAATAAACTCTGCCAGCTAATAAACTAGCCGAATGTTCTTAAACCTCACGAAATGATTTCACGTTTGCTAATGAAACTTCCCGACACTACTTAGGCAATAACAGAAAATAACAGAAAATCTGCAGTCTGCCTACAGTGACATAGCACAACTTAAAATATTTAACAAGAAAGGTTAATGGACCATATTCACGTCTGGAGAAGGAGGTCTCTGTTTATCCTCTTTCTGGTTGTATTTATCACTAATTTGAGTTGCTAATTTTCTGCCATTGAGTCCTACACTGTATTGCATTTGAAGCTTCACTTGGTGAAGTACTTGGTGAAGAACTTAAACCAAGCTGACCTGAAATTAATGGAGTTATACTTGTTGCCAAATTCAAGTGCTGGCCAGCTTTATTCCTGCCCCCCCCCCCTCAAGTCTATTCAGATAGTTTCTTTTGAAGTGATCTGTTTCCCTTCCTCTGGGCCTAACATTGCAAAATGCTGAGGGCCTCCTTTCCTTGGAGGTGCTGGCTGTTCCAGGCTGCCATTCCTATTGGGGTGATCTCAGGGTTCCTAGCACATCCTCAGCATCGTGCAGCATAGCCTTCGTGGTTGCTTGTCTGTCTCTTTCAAAGTTTATTTTAGAAATAACATGTTCCCATCAGCCAACTGCCTGTCTGTACTCCTTTTGAGCTCAAAGCCTGAAGACAATTTCCTATTAACTACTTTTCAATGTCCTTTCCCCACGCTTTAAATACTGTAGTGCTTGCTGTGAAAACAAATGTCCGAGCTTTCCAAGCTGCCTGATCCTTCCAGCATATTTAATAGCCACGCTTCCTATGTGAGAGAGAGGAATGATAAAGCCATTTCTTACAGCATGTGGACTCCCCAAACAAGTCTCTTAGAGCAGATTCATACTACACTTAATAAGCTGCAGTGGCACTGGTGCAGTTGTGATGCTCTAGCTACTTCACTTTAGGATGCTACTTCGCCGGTGGGAGAGTTTCTCCTGTCAGAGTAGCTGATTCACCTCCGCAAGAGGCAGTAGCTATGGGAGGAGCCCTCCTGTCGGCATAGCACTGTCTGCACCTGGGGTTAGATCGGGTGTGGATTTTTCACACCCCTGAGCAACTCAGTTATACCGATGTAAGTTTATAGTGTATAGACCTGGCCTTTGGGCAGCCCAGTGTGTTATTACATCAGTTGGCATGTATTTAACTATAATATACAAGCAATAACTCGTGAAGAGGCCTGTGACAGAGTGTTACAGGCTAACAAGTGAGTCAGCCCTCGGGTCACTTAGGGCAGGTCTACATTACCGCTTAAGTCGATCTAATTTACGTCGCTCCAGGGTGCGACAAAGACATGCCCCGAGCGATGCCAATAACACCGACCTAAGCGCTGTCCCCACCGGCGCCATGCCAACGGAAGGGTGCTCTCTTGTCGGCATGGGGTATCTTCACCAGACACGCTGCAGCAGTGCAGCTGCACCCATGTAGCGCTTCTAGTGTAGACCTGCCCTGAGATGCCAATTAGTTCCCCAGAGAAAGCTGATGGAGGTAGATAATCTGGCTGGCTGGGATAAAATGTCAATTACCCAAGGTCTGATAAAGAAGCACAGTAAAGAATCGCTGGGGAGAGAGACCGGGAGAGGAACAGGGCTAGCTGAGCCTGGTCACATGGAGACATCAGAGAAGGGAGCCCTCTCTTCCCCTCAGGCCCCGAGGAGCAGGCCAAAAACATTGTAGATGGTTGCATGGGGATTGTTGT
Organism: Platysternon megacephalum; assembly: GCA_003942145.1. Classification (NCBI taxonomy): domain Eukaryota; kingdom Metazoa; phylum Chordata; order Testudines; family Platysternidae; genus Platysternon; species Platysternon megacephalum. The sequence continues at coordinate 2,539,040 of QXTE01000179.1, forward strand.
GGTAGAGGTGGAGGAACTTAAAATAAAAGGGTGCTGTGAATACACAACCAGTGGAGTCTGCACAGTTTCTGTGAAGAAGACAGGAGTGAAGGCACACCCTTTTAAAGGGCTGCATCACACAAGGACATGAGATCAGAGAATGCCAAAAACCTCTCTCCCTCTTCTATGTCAAGAGGATGCCTGGAAATCAGAGAAGCACTTTAGGACTTGTCATTTTTGTTCTAAAAAACTCAGAGCTTAACTAATGGCTACTGAAGTCAAAAGGATAATGAGTGAGCTAGCCTTCCCAAGGCTTCATTCCAACATCCATGCCTGGAGCAGATTATGCTAAAGCCACTCTGCTGTGGCTTCCTTCCCCCCCTCCCCCTCCAATCTCATGGCTCCAGTAAATTATACACAGACTCTAAATCAGTTTTCAATTAATCTCTCAAGATCATCTGCTAGCTCCTTCTCTAACTGGCAACATTAATGCTAGAAACACAAAAGTGATTCAGAGAGCTGAATGCAGGAATTTATACTGGGCAACGCTGAACTTTTTCTCCTTTCTTAATCCAGGCAGCTACACTAATTATGAATTTTGTTATACTTTCGTCAAAGATGAACTGAGAAATCTGATTACCTATGCAATGGATTTGGGCTAGGAAATACTGAAGTTGCTCAGTGCTATATTCTGAGGACAGAATAAACCCTGGGAAGACAATATGCCACACTTTACCATTCAGTTTCTATCAAATAAAAAATGTATGCCTCTGAATGTGTCCTGGGAAACACTGGATACATTTGTAACTATACTGTCTAATGCTGTTTAACCATGTGCTTATTACTTGTTTTATATTTACCTATGAATGATCTTAGTTGTATTGCTTGCTTTATCTGCAAAAATAAAAGAATCAATGAAAATATACATTGAGAGAGAGTTCCCATCTTTACCCTCTAAACCCCATTGTTCTAAAAAAGTCATTTTACAAGCACTTATAATAAGCTCTTATTGCAATGTCTTGGGCATTTGCTTAGAGAAACTAAAGAATAAAATGCTGAAGGAAAAACGTTTTGCCTCTGATTTTATTTACAAGGTTCATTGTATCTCCAGGCACTAGGCTTTCCTGCCAGAGAAACTGCATCTAAAGTAGTAAAGCAGTTTAATGTTAAGTAGGGTCAAACGGATTTAGGACATGATCCAACTCCAGTAGAAGGTAACGGGAGCCTTTTTTTTACTTCAGTTCTTCACAGAGGGATGAATTTTTCAGTGTTAGTAAAGGCAGCAGAATCTGGCCCTATACAATTGCGATGTTACGCATGACAATAAGGAGGCTGCTTCTCCAGCATATGCTCCCCTTGCCTCCTACTCCTCCTTTAGGTATGATCCCAAGAGTTTCTCAAATGAGACTGAATTGACCTCTACCAGATGCTCTTCTATACTTCTTTTAGATGGATTGTTATTTAAAGGGGAGTGTAATCTGAGTGTAATCTACTATACATTTTAAGAGATACATGTTACACTGTCATTCTTTTCTCAGACTACATGGTCACTGAGTATGACGTTTGGCATTATTTTTCCAATTTCTCACAAGCTACTATCCTTAAACACGCATAGTCCAGGGGACACTGCCTGAAGTAATGGCTTGAATTCAGGAAGGATGTCTTTGTGGTATTCAGGCTCTAATCTTCAAGGCTAGGGACTGGATCAGCAAGTGCAAAGGGGGACTGATTCTACTAACTGTTGTTTAGATGTGCTTACATGTTACTATAGTGAATTCTCCAGCAAAGAGATCACTGAAGTCTTATTGTGTCTGCTCTTGCTTCTTTTCTCCTCCTTGTTTCAGTCATGAGATGATAATATGACTTGTTTGGAGTAATGGAATGTAAATTACTAATGTCAGAATGTGCGTATTATGACTGACTTCTTAAAGAAAGCAATATCCTTGCTTAATTTTAAAAGTGAATGGATAGAAGGGCTAGGTCACCAGAACAGTAAATAGAAGACCAGGTTCAGGAGTAGCACAAGGTGAGGATGGAGAGATTTGGATGTACCCATGCATTAGATGCTAAAGAATCAAATAACCCTGCGATAGCATTAGCTCATTCCACTAAAGTGTGCTGTCATGGTTTATGAAGTCTTCAGAACCCATAGATTCTATGTAGTTGCTTGGCTATCATTCTTTTCATACAGATCAGCTGCTGTATGTTAAGTGCAGTTGGCTATAGAACTGTATACCATATTTCTCTGCATAGTGCTTCCATAAAACATACTGCATTTTCCCTATCCAGAAAACTAACACAGGAAACATTTCCTTCTCTGCATGTCTCATTAGAATAGCAGGAATGTTTAAACCATTACTATCTGACATTCATTATCTAGCCAGTGGTGAAATTTGCCTTAATTTATTCTCCTGGGTGATTGTAGTAGTCTGACCACAGTCACTCCTCATTATAACTGGAAAACCTACATCTGAAATAGGGCTGTACTGTATTTCGTTGGGTGGTGGGGTTAGGAAATGATCGCCAGCAGGCAGCGATTGACATGACATCTACCGACTTATTCTTCCTTTGCTGTTTTATAGGCAGTTGGCATTCTAACAGCAGAGGTATTTCCTGTTTGAGTGCTCTGTAAAGGGAATGAACACATTTAATAATTTCCCCCTAGCTACAAAGATGCAAGAAAACAAAGCAGAACACTCCCCATATTCCCCCTCCAAAAAATAACCTTTGCAATTCTCTTCATATCTCCCATCACATGGTCATACAAGTACTTCTGCCTTCAATGTTTCAGCAACTGCTGCTTCTCTTTTCCCTGTCAGGGCACTGGTAGCAGTGATGCAGTGTTAAAATCTTAGTCCCATTTCTAGTGGACAATCCACACCTCTACAACTGGAACTCTTCTTGGCACAGGATTGAGTGGGATACTCTCTCACTCCTAGAGACCAAGGACAAGGCAATGTGGCATGGCAAAGTTCGCTCTACCACTGTTCAGACTGTCCCTGTTTTGTGGGAAAGCATGGGGCAATAACAAGTTTGTCAATAAAGCACCTTTCATGAGCACTGAATTCACTGAAAAGAATAGAGAAGCCCCGGTTCCTTCTAATCACCCACCCCTCTGCTCCCTTCAGACAAAACAGAGCAATGACACAAATACAATTAATGGAGTCTCTGGTCCCTTCCCTCACTCTGGTGCCTCAAGAGTTAACATATTAAAATAAATGGCATATTATGCTAAGTTATCAATACATAAATTGTACAGTGGCATATAGCAGATTTATAGATGCAACATTCATCCTAGGGATGACAAGGAAGTAAGACAAAAATACAGAACTGTTGTCACTCCCCTTCACAATCACATCTTTCTCATGTGATATACAGGCAATGGTGTGTGGTAACTATCAAGAAAGCTGTTTTGTAATCACAGGCATTCCCCAAAGCATCTATACGCACTAATCACTGGTTGCAGGTTTTTTTTGTTTTGTTTTGTTTTTTTAGACACACAGTTTACGTTGGTCCCTGTTGCATAGTTTAGGTTTAATGTTTAGGTTTGGTCAGGGAAGGGGAAATGCTTAGCAAAACTTTATGGTACTAGAAATGTTTGTGTTGAATCATAAGAACGTTCAGTGGAAACAGCTTGCTTTGATTTAAACATTTCCTTGTAGAATTTGCAACATTGCAGCATTTTGTTAATGCACGAAATCCAGAAAGTGAAATGAGCTAGTCTGTTGTCTGACTGAGAGATGTGCCAAAAATGAACTAAACCGGGTGAGTGGTGAGGAGAATTAAGTATTAATGTCACTAAAGTGCTAATAAGTGCTAGGAGTTAGTATATCAGATGACAACACCTGCATTTAAAAAAAATATTTCCCCTTTAACAGCTACCATAAGGGACCTATTCTGCTCTGTTACTCCTGTCCAACCCCACTGAGTTAGAGAGAGAATGAATGAACAGCCATTTCCTTCTCCAGTGCCAGAGAATAGGTCTCAACACAGCTCTTTCAGTTGTACCCTGATTAGAATGGCTGGTGGCTCCGGAGACTCACAGTTGCCAGCTCTGGTATCTGGCTTATTTTCAGCAGCATTTGTTTGTTTCCTGTTTACTTTTAGTTGCCTCTCACTCCTAATCAAAATTCACTTCTTTAATAACTAAGGGCTCCGGAGCCAAATCCTGCTTAGCTTACTCATGTGGATAGCCTTACATGATACTACTGATGTGAGTAAAATGAGCAGGATTTGGCCGGAACATGAACAAAAAGAATTCCAGGCGTTTTTCTTCCCATACATCTTCCAACACTTGTCCTAAGTCTTGTCTGCATTAAGCAACCATTATTTCCATGCAAACCTACTATAAAATATTTATATTGCAGTAGCAGCTAAAGGCCCAAAACAGGGGTCAGAGCACCATTATGCCAAGCACTATGCCAGCTTAATGAAAACATAGTCCCTGGCCCAAAAGTTGCAATCTTTCCCATCTTCTTTGCCCCACAATTCTGATCCATATTAATAGACTTTAAAAAAAATCTTTTGGAAATACGGGGCCAGATCGTCATCTGATGTAAACTGGTATAAAGCTGCACAGATTGCACAGATTACACCAGCTGAGGATCTGTTCAATGCTGGGAACCAATTATAACAATGCAAATCTCTCTTTAAATGGACTGAAGGAGAGTAATTGACATTGCAGACATAAAAGAATTGCTTGTACTACTGAGCATATATCATGGTCATGTCTTCAGATTCAATCTTGGAAGATGCAAATTCATGATTTACGGCTATGGTTTGCCACCATTTTTATGCAGATCTCCCCACTGATTTCAACTGCGAGTTCTGTCTAAAATTAATGGCATGATATGGCCCATGGTGACTGTTGCTTCAGGGCTGTATTAGTCTCCAAAATGTATTTTGTTACATGACTTCAGTGGAATACAAAATATTTCTAAGTCACAAAAGGAGTACGTTACTGTCACCATAATATGGGTTAAATCCAGCCTTCTCTGAGGAGAAAATGCTATTTGCCACCAACTCGGCAGGATTATTTTACATGATTGAGAGAAATTTCTGCTTTTGAGGAAATTTATGGATTGAACCAGACCCTTCGTAAATATATAAAGATTTGGGTTGACTTCAGCCAATTACTGAAGAAGCTAGACAAGTGATAATGTTCACTGAGATTACAGGCTGGAATTACCTCTAACTTCTCTGTATGGCTGTGTTCTGTATGCCTTTCATACGGTCTCTATGACTGAAGTGGATAGTTTATTAATGTTTTACAACAAAAGCCTAGCACTTTTCTTTTGTATCCTTTCATGTTATTGGAGTTAATAGGAGTCTTCATGTAGCTATTCACTATGTGAAGTGGTTCCTGCTTTCTTTTTAGTTGTATTGATCTATAAAATGTAGGATTCAAAGTTGCTCATTTATGTTTTTTGTCTGTTTGATAATGAAAATGTACAAGAAACTTATCTTGGAGGCTACCTCAATGTTCTTGGTAAAGTCTGGATTGAGAAAAGCATTCCATTGGCGGTGGAGCTAAGATAGTAGTAGTTTAACCAAAACTCCATACTTTATTGCATACATTGGGTGAAATTCACACCTGTACAGAACCCCAACACAATACCTATGCACAAAGGTCTGTGCTGGCTCTGTGCACACAGATGAATTTCACCCCTTCACCACATTTATTAGCTCTGTTATCCCAGGTATAACATGAGGGAAATATTGGATCTAGGTCAGGGGTAGGCAACCTATGGCACGCGTGCCGAAGGCGGCACGCGAGCTCATTTTCAGTGGCACTCACACTGCCCGGGTCCTGGCCACCGGTCCGGGGGGCTCTGCATTTTAATTTAATTTTAAATGAAGCTTCTTAAACATTTTAAAAACCTTATTTACTTTACATACAACAATAGTTTAGTTATATATTATAAACTTATAGAAAGAGACCTTCTAAAAATGTTAAAATGTATTACTGGCACGCAAAACCTTAAATTAGAGTGAATAAATGAAGACTCGGCACACCACTTCTGAAAGGTTGCCGACCCCTGATCTAGGTTTACAAAGTCCCAGCCTTGGAGGACATGGTCACAGCATTGTGGGCATGTGTAATAATGGATCTGGGCACATCTGGAGTAACACCAGAGAAGTAAATGGATTTACTTTGGATAGACACTGGCATCACAGAGCAGAATTTTGCCCAGTGTCTGGCTGGCTGTAGGGGAGAAGGGTGAGGTTTAAAAAAAAAAAAAAAGTGGGAAGAAAGTGGTGAATAACAGACTAGATTGTTGGATGATGAGTTCTGTATCTCTCCAGGTATTGCCCTTCCATCATCTGGTACAGTAAATTACTCAATGTTACTGCAGAGTTACCTTTGTTCTCTACTTAAAGGCATATAACATTGTTGTGATAAGGAAAGGCAATTTCCCTTATCCAGTGTACACAAGCTCTCTATGTTGCAGGAGTCAGTCATTTTCAAGGGATTGCCACAGGACTAACCACTGCTTTCAGGCACTCCAGAGCAGACACTTAATAGGCTCATTTGGACTATGTCTGGATTATTTATTGGCTACATTACTGGTGTTCATCTGGTTACTGAGGAACATTTACAAGGCTTAAATAGAGGTTTCTCATGCGTCAAAGCTAGCAAACTGAAATCGGATTGTGTTACTTGGAAAAATGATTTACAAAGATGGAAATTATTCTGGTCCAAGGACTACAGAAATAGAACAGCACAAGCCACTCCATAGCTGCCAGCTGAAATAGGAGCCTGTCTTGTACTGTGTATGTTTCTGATTCCTTTCTTGGGTTGCTGTCTGTGAGTTCACAAGAAAAATCTTGTTCAACTAAGTTTTGAGCTGCAGAGTTTCCTTTCATGTTGGAAGGGATACACTTTGGGTGCATAGTCCATGGGGCTGTCCATCAGGTTCCCTTTGAAAGCTAAAATACTACAGCACTTGAAAGAGATGAGAGATCTGTAGGGGAATTCCACTGGGACTGAGGGACTGCAATCCTTCTACGGTGTCTAGAGGCCTGGCCCAGCGCCCCCACCACTGCTGCCCTGGCCCATATGCTGTAATAGTGGCTGTCACCGCTCTCTCTCCATGTGGGAGTTTTGGTTGGAACTTGTAGGAAACCTGGTAGTCAAACACATTAGTCCTGTTTCCCCATCTCCCTGAAACTGCTCCTCAGTACTCAGAGCATGCAATCATCCTGCATAGCTTTTTCATTCACTGGCTACTGAGTGGAATTGCATCACTGTGCTGGTTTGGGGCCTTCTCTGCAGAATATATATTCAGGATTTGGTATTTAGAGATCAAAACACGGTGCTGGTTTTTATGAAGCTTACCTTACATAAGGTTCAGTACTGGAATCATTCTGGGCATAGAACTCACATAGGAGTCAATGGGCTTCCAGGACCTCATGTGATTACGTAGGAAATACTGGACAGGTGGGTACTGCAGGGACTGAATGAAATTAATGGCTGAGAATGATGTACCTTTGGTACCAAGGAGATGGTAAGTGCTCAGAGTGGTAGATTACAGAGCACCTCTACAATTCCCCTACACCTTGTATGCATAGGGTGACCAGATAGCAACTGTGAAAAAACGGGACGGGGGTGGGGGGTAATAGGCGCCTATATAAGAAAAAGTCCCCAAAACCGGGACTGTCCCTTTAAAAACGGGACATCTGGTCACCCTATGTATGCGTAGATAGAAGCTGTGGCTATTCCTAGAGTGTGGGGAGTACAGACTACATGTCTGTAGCAGCTGACCCAAGCCATGGTATGGTAAGACATGTCTTCTAATAAAGAGGAGAAGGGGTGAGTGTGTCAGTGCTACAGTATAACAACCCTGGCCCCTGAATAAGGCTGAGAGTTAATCTAATGAAAGACAGTGGTGAGCCACAGCGTATGGCTTAATTTACGTTGCTCGCTACCTCCAACATCAGTCCCCGAAACCACAAACTCAAAATATACTAGAGGGAATTAAATCCTCATGGTGAAATGCTGCACCATATTTGAAGATTAGCAGCAAGAACCCACGAGCCTCACAGAATGCTACAACGCCTCATTGCACTCCCGTGACAGATCAGAGGGCAACAGCCCATTAAAACACACCTTTTTGTATTCATGAAGCATTCGTCATTAAAAAACCAAACCTTCGTGATTGCACAAATTGACTCAGTGCCATGCTTCCTACAGCTCTCTCTTCACTGCAGGGGGCCAGGGAGCCTTCACAGAACTCTCACTACCAACTGAGAACAATGGGGAATAGTCATTTCAAGCCAGAATTTAAAATCTTTATGATTTAGTCAAAACTATTCATTATGAGTGACACTCACTACTGTGAGAAGGAGGCATGCAAAGCCCTTCATACTGCTTACGGCCCTCATAAACCCTTACCAGTTAATTGGCGCTTCGGTTGTGCAGCAGACCCTTCCTGATCCCCTTGCTCAGGGATGGTTTTTCACCCCATAATATCTAATGTATTCATATCTTTATTCACCATGCATGAAATTCATCTAAATGCAGAGAATCTGAACAAGGCATTATGCATCACTTGAATTCAGTGTAAAGCCCCACCAAAGCCCAATGGGATCTTTCCATCGGGCTCTTACTGAGAAGAGGATCTTATCCATGCCCCCTGCACTGGTGTGAATTTTACTTTCTTCCTACAGCAGCATCCAATCTTGTGCTTTAACCTTCTCCAGCCCCTTGACAACCGCTGACTTGTTGGGCTTGTTTCCATAAGGGCACTGATCTCCTAAGCTGCAGTAGCGTTTCTCTTCTGGGTTGCAGCCAATCTGGTGGCCTATCTCAAATTGTTTATTTACAATACATCTAAAAGCTTTTTGACATCCCAATCAGTAGTAAAATGAAATAGTCATCGATTTCCTAGAAGATAGATCAGTCTTTACATCATTATAAAGAGGAAGAAAAGTAGAGAGCTGAGAGATAATGAGTTGTAACTTTTGAGTATCTCATATTCTGTCAATGGAAAAAGCTATATATATACACAGAGATTTCTAAGGACTGGTAATTATAAACACTCAGAAAATATTAGCAAACTTTAAAAGCTTTTAGAGTATGTTGTACACAAAAAAGACTGAAGTTTTTGACTGTAGAAAATATCCAGCTTGATAAACCATCCTAACCCAGAATGATGGCACTGCATAAGTTAATAACCACCGCTAGGGAAATAACACCAGCTAACTGAGTATAGATCTAACCCAGGCAGCACTGTTTATATTGAGTTGTCAGTCATTTCCTGACCATGACTGTCTCTATGCAGTGCATAATGAAGGTGCTTATTAGATTAGTGATATGAGGGTCATACCTTCTGTTGTGATTCCTTATTTGGAAAATAAAATGGAGCTACAGCAATGTTTTCCCCAGCAGATATCAAAAATCATCTTGAACTATTAGAACAGAGTTGGGTTTCAAATAACTCGTACAAGGTAAGGTTTCTCGGCTGGTGAAGTACTTAGAATAAGAACTACTTGTCCTTTTACAGATTTTTTTTTTAAACAATTGGAAATTGATGTCCTAATTAAAACCGTTCCCTTGAAGCAGTATATTATGTCTTAACACCCCCAAATGCTACATCCTAGCTAGGTGGAGGCAAGAGTAAGCAAATCAGGGTGGACTGGGGGAGGGAAGGGGAACACACACACTTTACCCCCCTAACACTAGCCACACATAGATGCCCAAGAAATCATACTACAGCCTGGGGCTGCATTACCTTTCCTACTGTGCCTTCCCCACCACATGAGTTCTGGGAGTTGCTGTGGCCAGAGGAGTCCTGGGAGAGTGGGCACCCTTAAAAATATGACCTGTTCATTCACATACTGATTCTTGTGCAACCAGTGCTTAATGTTCTTCCAGGCACAGCCCCTTCATCCCCTGACACAACCCACTCTTCTGATATCTTTTCTGTGAACAGTAGGTGGCGGTCATGTGCCTTCTGCATGCTGCAACTCCTACTGTTTGCTTAGGTCCCCCTTGGAATCTGAGTGGTGCTGGCTGGAGCTGAGCACTCATGGGAAAAGTCAAGAGTCCCCTTCAGACATTCCACCAAGATACATCCAAAGCCCTAATTCCAACACCACCGGCGCTGTCTAATCACCCTTGCTGTCTAAATAGCACCCTTGCTGTGTTCAGAAGTCTTGAACGCAAAGCTATAAGGAAGTCACCATAACACACTATAAGGGATTATTGTGAGGATGTCTTAAAGATTGAGCAGTTTATGACCGAAACGGAGACGTAGCAAATGGCAACCAGGATGGAAATGAGGGTCTTAGTATGAAAATAAGAGAAACCAACATCTTTTGGGAAAGGAGGAATTACAAAGGACCTCAGTGTACTGTAGTATGTACAGATATGAAGCAAAAAACAAAGGATAGGAAGATCCAAAGCTCCGCAAGCAAATTTACATAGACTACAGGGGCAAGAGCATACCTACGGAAGTGAAATGTGATTTGTTCATGAGTAAATGTGTGAAATTATGCAAGACAGTAATAAGAGCAAATAATATTGTACGGTTGTATGTATAGATAAAAATACATATACTAGTATTTGGAAGCAAAATATTCTGAAGTGCTGTTCAGCTAGTAACTCTAAAGTAACATGCTGATGTAGGCTTCCTAGTTTATTTCTGTTGTAATTTTTCCCTCTGTTCGCACACTAGTTTGTACGTACCTTGTTTAGTATGACATATGGAGCTCCTTCTACTGTAGCAAGGCTTGCAAATTCCATAGCAATTCAAGTGAAAGAGTGCTAACGCTGCTTACAGATGTGCCAAAACTATGACAAAATGAAGGAGAAACAGAACTTTCAAAGATATTGATGGTGGCCAAAACCTCATGATGGAACCCATTAACTTTACCATTTATCTTTATGGGAACAGACTCAGTCCCATGTCAACTGATGTCTGGCTTAGCAGCAAATTAAACACTTCCAGCTTGTACCTTGTTTAAAAAAGGGGATCTGGATTCATTTCCCGACTCTGCCATAGTTTTCCTGTGTGATCCTGGATAAATCCCTTAATTTCTCTGTGCCTCAACTTGCCATCTGTAAAGTAGGGATAATACTTCCTTTCCTTCGTGCTTTGTCTAATTAGCTTTGTAAGCACTTTGAGGCAAGGACTGCCTCACTGTTTGTTTGTATAATGCTGAGCACAGCTGGGGCCTAGATCTCAGTTGGTGCCTCTAGTAATATTTCAATGGGAATTGCAGCTATTCCTTACCTCACAGGACCTTGCCCATGTAGCATAGGAAGTTTCTGAACTTCATAGAATATTACACTGAGAAACAGAATCCAAAGTCTTGTTTACTGAATACCCAAAATGTAACTTGTGTGCACTCTGGGGGTGTCTACACGGTGTTTTAAAACCAAAAGCTTGTCTCTTTCACCAACAGAAGTAGGTCCAATACAAGATATTACCTCATCCACCTTGTCTCTCTCGTACCCAGGGACCAACACTAGAAAGGTATTGACAGACCAGTTATGAGCTTCATATAGCATGCAGTTGTATTTGGAGCGGACTCAAATTTCTTTCCTAACGTAGTATCAGATTGTCATGTGTATTTGGAAATAAAATACAAAACTCTTTCCTCTAAGCTGCACTAATTCGAGATCTTCCCAGCAAATCAGGCCAGTGGTTATTTCCATAAAAACATAATATTGAACCTTGTGCAGCTAAATAAGGGATGCAGAGAAGGAGGGATAGCAAGTGACTGTTAATATACTAATACAGTAGAACCTCAGTTACAAACACCTCAGGAATGGAGGTTGTTCATAACTCTGAAATGTTCGTAACTCTGAACAAAATGTTATGGTTGTTCTTTCAAAAGTTTACAACTCAACACTGACTTAATACAGCTTTGAAACTGTACTATGTAGAAGAAAAATGCTGCTTTTAACTATCTTAATTTAAATGAAACAAGCACAAACCATTTCCTTACCATGTCAAATCTTTTTAAAACTTTCCCTTTATTTCTTTAGTAGTTTACATTTAACACAGTACTGTACTGTGTTTGCTTTTTTGGTCTCTGCTGCTGCCTGATTGTGTACTTCCGGTTCCAAATGAGGTGAGTGGTTGACCGGTCAGTTCATAACTCTGAGGTTCCACTGTATATTTATCTACCCGAAACCTTTTTTATTCACAAATCTGCAGTTTTAGTGGATTCCTTTTTTTTCTTTTTGGGGGTGGTTAACAAAAAAAGAGCAGCAGCAGCATCCTTTATTTTTTACCTTTTCTTCTTCCTTCTGCTCCCTCCAATCTGTAACCCTCTTCCCTGCTGTCTTCCCCTCTTCACAGAACTGATCCCTGATTTGTAGTCCATCCACTCAAAGATAGACCATTCTTTTGGCAGACTGGTAACCCCATGTGCCAAAGGAGATGTGAGGAAAGGGAGTCAGAAAGCAGGGCTCTTCCCCCTAAAATAATACTCATTGTTTTCCCCTGATCACATTGATTTCTCTCATTGTGGCTGTCAGAATTCAGACGCAAGCTGAGAACTTTCATTAGTGTTTGCAGTGGGATGGGATGTCACAGTTAGGGGCAGAACTACTCAGCATTCTCTGATTCTCCTGTAGATCCTATCCAAGTATTATACAGTACACGCAAACAAAAAACGATCCTTTCAGAAAGCTCTCTCGTCACCAGACTGACCTAGCATAAATCCCCCATTTTTTAAAATGTGCAATACAAGACAGTTAAACATAAACTTTATTCTGTTTCTTCTCTTATGAACCAAACTTCACACATGAGCTAATTAACTACATCTCCGAATGGACTGGAAATGATTACTGTACTATAATGCTGTGGTTTCCTAGCAACCATGAGAGGTAAGTTGGAGACTGTGAAAGAGAAACCCGAATAACAGTATTTCCAGACACTGAGGGGAATCTTATTCCTAGGTTTATTTGCTGGCTAGCTAGTTAATTATTTTCAGTTTCTTTCTACTTGCCCACTTCAAAGGTACATCTTAAATCTTTAGGTTGTAAGGGAGAGATTTTTCAAAGCCAAAATTGGCAGTTAGGCACTTAATTCCCACAGAATTGATTAGGCACCCAACTGCCAATTGTGGATTTGAAAATCTCCTTCTAAAATGTTGGAAAAACACAATCCTGCCTCCAGCTCCTAAAACAAGACAGATACAGATGTCACCCAATCCCCTGGACCAGGATTTTTGACCAGAAGGCTTGCCTGAATAAAGGCTGCAATTGTTTCAGTGTAAAGGCATATTGCTTCAATGTAAAGTATGCAAAGAACTCTTGAAAATTCTTTAAATTTTATTAATAGTAGAAAGTTTAAATGTAATTTAAAAAAATCCTGTGGCTAACTTAGTGGACTATATTTTCTGTATTGCTCTTTTGAGCTCTTGAAATACTTTTGTCATTTGAAGATGCTTATAGTTACTTACAATATTTTAATACTTTAGTAGAGGTGACACTATGCCACTGGATTCCAAAAATAGTCAATTTTTCAAGGCACTTTACAATAACATCCTAACGACCAAAATTTCAACAAACTCCGTCAAAGCTCACAAAATCACTTTGCACCTCGCTATGCAATTGCCACTCAGATGTGACATCATGTAGCTAGAACTCTGGATTTCGTTTTTATCTTGGAGCAGAGAAAGGTCTCTACCACTTTTTATAAAACTGTTTTTGTTTAGGGGGAAGCCAAGGATGAGAGCCTTCTTAGCTATGCTGGGAACTTTTGAACCTGGAAAAAAACCTCCTAAATACCAAAGTCAAATGCCCTTGCCTATCTCTTTTCAGTATTGAAAAAAATTCTCCATTCTTTGGCCAATTCAAAGAACTGCTCAGCTATGGTTCATATTACTCTGTATTGCCCAAACAGCTCCCAAGAGCATTTTATAATACCCAGTGAGACAGGCAAGAGCGTCCTTGTAAATGTATCTGGGTATGTAGAAACTGATTAAAAAGACTGAGTTGAATATTAAATGTGATTAGATTTTTGTTTTGCTCCAGGCTTTTTACAGAGCAGAAATCTGTGCTATTATCAAACTGAAATATTCCTTTAATATGGTCAGAAATTCACTAACAGGTTCAGAAAACAAACCTGAATCTACTTAAAAACAAAAGAATTTTACTTAGCTATTGCATTTCTGAATCCTGTCAAAGTGGTGCCAAAAGGGGTCAGTGAGGGGGTCGGGGGCAGCGAGGGACGGTTCCTCTTCCTGCAGCACATTATGCACTGGCATAGCAGAGGTTAAAAATAAACTGAATTAGTTAAGACAACAGCTCCAGCCTGCTTTTCATTTACAAGGATGGACTGAGAAATTACCAAGCAAAATGGCTGAGATTTGTAGAAGTTGCTAAATTATCTCTTGTCCTTTGTAACTGAATGCAGGGCTCTGGGAATCTTTGGCTAGAGACTTGGAAACACCTGGGCTAATCCTGCATTTTTTTGAGCACCCAAAACTCCCATTGACCTTAATGCTGAAATCACAGGAGGAACTTTGTTTCTAGCAAGAACAGAGGAAGCGAGTGGGGCTGACTGGTGTAAACAAACTTGCACGGCATAGAGAAGTGGAGTTAATTGGAATGAGCCTTCGTTAGTGGTGATGCTTGAATTCTTCTTGGAGATGTACTTTAAATTCATATTGCTTCCTGCTGAGATGTTCAAGGCTTTTTTGTTTGTTTGTTTCAAGAGGTTTTATGAACACTTTAACCCCTTTAATGCCTACAACTGAATTTCAGCCTGGACAGCATATCTGGCAATAGGATATGTGAGCATCAGTGCCAGTCATTTTGCACACCAGTTTTTCTTCATGATACGTGGGTTTAACTCCCATTTTTTGCAATTGTCTTGGTCTAACCTGTGGGCTTGATCCTACTTTCCTTGTGCAGGCTGAACTCCCATTGACTTTAAATTGGATAAAGTTAAGCCCAACTGACTACTATACCACATACTCATTAACCCTGATAAACCAAACCTTTGTGTCTCGAACTGCTAACCTCACCGCTCACAGTGGCTGATTTGTGGGTAAATAAAAGGTACACACCCTTTGTTCTGGGCTAATCTTTCCCTAGTGGCAGCCCTCATCCCTGCTGATTGCTCTCACTCGAAGAATAAATATTGGGTGCTCCCCAATCTGGCCAACCTCGTGCATGTTAAATGAACCTGTCCTCCTTTGAACCTATACAAGGCTGCCTGAGAGATACAGTAGCAATCATTCTCTCTCAGTGCCTGTACATTTTCTATCCTCCTCTACTCCCCATGGTCTCTGAGTGCTAAAATCTGACATAACTGGATCTTTGATGGGCTGAAGCTCCTTGGATGGTCCTTTGGTATGTCTGGTTACAAGCTCAATGTCCCCTTCCCTTAGGTAACGGAAGGACCATCAAAGCACTTCTCTTACCCTTCCCACAGAAGGAGTCTTCCCTTTCCTATACTCCAAGGAATTTCAGTCTGCTTAGAAAAATAATCCAGGAGGAAGCCATAACCCTATGAAAGGACAGTAATCTTTCTTGTAGTTTATAGGTTCCAATGTTCCTTTTCATGTTACAAGTCAGTGAGAGCCAGTCCAGATTCTTGAGAGAGGCTGTCTGTTTAGTCTAGCTTGAGTCATGTTCGGAACAGTCCTACTTTTGTAAGATTTTACTTCTGCCATATATGGCATTGTTTTCATTGTTGAGGAAAATCAGTGAAACATATGTTTAAAGTAGAAAATGTTATTTTCAGGTTTGCCAAATTGTGTATCTATTGCCCATTAAATCTGCATGCTATTCCTTTAATTCCACTTTTTGTTCCCACTAGAAAATGCAAAATACTGTGGACTCAATCATAGGTTTATGTTTAGGGGTATATTTTTAAAGGGGCTGAAACCCACCTTCCCTTTTTGCAGATGCAGTTTGCACCCACAAATAAGTATCAATGCAATAAGAGAACTTGCAGCCCCAATTTAATTGCAGCTGCAAGAGCACATGTTCAAGTTGAAACTGCAGAAGGAACGCTTGCTGCTCTCATAAAAACTCTCTGCCTTTAGATGCAAAAGGTGGTTCTCATGTTTCCATATAAGGTATAGTCTCAAAAGGCAATAAAGTCTTTGTTAATGACAGACCTCCAAGGCAGCCTTCAGCAGTGGTGATTGAAAAGGTGGCCCTCTTCCCTTTGAATGTCTGTGACCCAGCATGGTGTTAGAATCACTGTTTCCTAGAGGTGTTCTATTTCAAAAGGAGGCACTAAATGCTCAATGAGGTCATTAAAAGATTCCAAGATGATTTTTCACCAGATCAGGGATGTTAATTTAGGGGTGATGTCCCTATTTAAATGACTACATTCTAACCCCTAAAAATTCTCTCTAGTTTCGTTAGAGGAGTTCTTAATCTCCTTTCCTGAAGCCTGCTATTTAATGTTCCTGGTGCAGAGTGACTGCCATGTCCAACCCAGAAATGGCTACTGTCCAGTGTCTGGAGTGTGATTCTTACATACAAGAATTGCATGTAATATATGGTAACTTATTTGCTTTACTATGACCTCACCTTCCCTTTCCCACACATTCTCATGTTGCATCATGTCATAAAATAGATTGAGCTCATTGGGGCAGGGGCTGTGTGGCTGTTTTTGTGTGTGTGTGTGTGTGTGTGTGCGCTGTGTGGCTGTACATTGCTTGGAACCACGATGCTTTGATCCATGATGGTGCCCCTCCTGCAAATGAGTGTTTAATCGCCAAATATTTATGTGTATATTTTTCTGAGTTGACGGGCCTAAAATTGTAAGAAGTAGCAGGAAACAAGTGATAAGATAATTCTTCCAAGGAAAAAGTAATAACTTAAAATGGATTTGTGCTCATTTCAAAAAGTAGGTTTCAGAAAATTGGCTTCTTCAGATTCAACAAGATCAAACATCGCATTGACAAACTTTATTGAAGCAGTGAGCAGAACACTGAGTTTGATGTGAGCTTTTTTCAGTTTCATCATCCTTATCGAAATGTAACCCCTGTTCAGCTCCATACAGGAGCAGTCTGTGTTGGTCTTCAACACCCAAATGATGACAAAGAGCCGGCTGACTCTTCCATGAACACAGTTCAGGTCTCTACCTGTCTTGAATCTTATCAAGTTCCAACCCTCGTTTCTTATCTTGTAATGTTACCTAGATGTTGCATAAAATGAAGAAAAGATTGAAGCATTTCCTCACATGTTTACTACTATATACTCCATCAATTAAATTCACCTCTGTGAGAGGGCCAGCAGAAGGACTGTGTACTGCTTAAGCCCCATGCAAAGCCTCTTTGAACTTCACCCCAAGTGAAGAGAAAAAATTAAAGGCAGAACTAAAAGAATTAACGCAGCCATTTAACAGAAGATGGCTAGTAACACATGAGGAATTAGCCAATAATAGCTAAAAACTTCCATACTGGAGGGGAGTAGGGTTGCCAAATTTGGTCGGATGTATTCCTGGAGGTTTCATCACAAGACAATCTTTCATTAAAGATTAATCTCTAATTCCTGGAGATACCAGGACAATCCTGGAGGGTTGGCAACCCTAGAGGGGAGAGGAATGCATTCCTGATTCTACGCCTGAAAAGAAAACCGGCTATACTTTATTTGTATTGTCGGACAGTCATAGATCAGAGCTAGCATGTACAAACACAGAACAAAAAGACAATTGCTCCCCCAAAGAGTTTACCAACATGCTGAAGATTTCATCCAAGAATGCAGACTAAAGTATGACAAGGATGTCTTCGCTTAAAAAATGAAAATACAATGGAAAAAATGGAGAGCTCTTCTCAGGTGTAATCCTCCCTTCTTATTTCTGATGTATGGTTGCTGAGCACCCTATTTAAACCTTTAGCTACTTGAAAGATGCTATAACATGCTTGACATTGCCAAAATATTTCAAGGAATAACATTGCAATCAAGATGGAGACACTGGATAGTTTCCGACATGTTATGTAACCCTAGTACCTCAATGCTTGCGGGCCTCTAACTACCCCAGGGCCAAGCTGTGCCCTAGAGGCTTGGCAGAATAAGTGAAATGTACCTTTTAAATTAAATTCATGAACGCTAATGGTATAAAAAATCCCTGAGTCCTCTAAACTGAATCCCTAGGCAGTGTTGCTAACTCATATTTAAAACCCCAGTTCATGGAAACAAGTGATTATGAGAGAATCTCAATTTTCATTAATTTAAGCCCTCATGAGAAGCTTGAAAACATGACCCGAGTTCCCTAAAGGCTCAAACCAGAAGGCAAATAGCAGGAACCCCAATCTCCTGATTTTTTTTTTTTAAATGCTTGGGGTTGGCAATAATTGTAATTGTAGTAGTCTGAGTACTGCCTCTTCAGAATGAGAGAGGTGTGACCAGCATATCCACTGAGAAGGCTGTATGGCAGGGAATTCCACTCCTGTGGTGCTACAGGCCAAACGTTGTTGTTTCATCTCTGTTAATGAAGGGCTGTGCACAGGCTGAGCGCTCTCTCTAATGGGGATGTGGCTCAGATGCACCTGGTGTCAGGCTCAGCCCAGTTCTCTAGGTGAAGGGAGTAAATCCTGGGCTCAGCTGATGGAAGCTGGGTGACTTAGAACTGGACCTGCCAGGGTATAAAGGGCAGCCTGAGGTTTGGCTTGTAAGTACAATCCTGTAGGAAAACCTTAGCAAAAGGGGGCAGAAAGACTCTCCTTAACTCCCAGGCAGAAGGGTTTGGGGAGTGAGACCTGCAGGGAGTAGATACTCTGGCAGAAGACCCTGGGTCAGAGGATGGCACATGGTTCATAGAATTTACATTAAACTGTTTTATCTATTTGGCAGAACTAAAACTCAGTCCCTGAAGAAAAGGGACTGAAATATGCATGCTGTTGGGAGGGTTTTAGATACACTGACTGGTGAGTTGGCCTATTGGCTTCGAGGCTGTTTAACTCAGCTATGTTAGAGATTCTTAAAATCTTGAGCTGCAGAGTATACAACAAACCAACAGTAGAGATGGGCCCAGACCAAAACCCTGCATCCAATTCCAGTCGCTGAATTTTGCAGAGTTCAGATCTGGACTTGATCTTTACTGTTTAAGCCCATCCCTAATTTGCAGGGAGTAAACCTGGAAGATCCCCACTACATTAGAAAACATGCTAATGGTCATGAACATGCTAACAGAGGCAAACATTTTGTTCTGGTAACTTATCCTTCAGTGAAAGGGCTTCTTTCTCTAGTTCAGTACAAGAACTGTGTGTTTAAAAAAACCTACAGTTTCAATTTGTGGATTCTATTTTTATTCCAAACATGCTTTCTGCCACATAGCTAGACAATCTGAATCAGAAGCAAATAGAAGGATGGAAATATGTTGCTGATTTCTCTTGAGCTGCTTTTTTAAAAGGGAAAATAGGAATTTCCTATCATTACTTGTAGCATTCCTTTGCTTTGGCATGGCTTGTCAAAGAATTATCTGAACATTTGTTTTAAGATGTCAAGTGTGGTTAAGATTAATTAGTTTTCATACAGCAATCTCCTTTGAGCAATTTATTGCCCTTACTTCCCTTGCTCCAGCCAGCACAGAAAGCATGTATCTCCTTGGTGTTTAAGAGCAAGTGTCAAATATGAAATTGCTTCTTGGCTTTTGGCTATTGTGAAGTTTTCATGACTGATCTATTATGGTAACTGTATTAATGAGTTTTACAATTACTATCCTTCTCCCAATGCATTGCATTAGCCTTACTTTCTATTTATTTGTATAATAACTGGGATTGGGGCCCCTTGTGCTAGGCACTGCAAAAACACTTGCAGTTCCTGCCCCAAAGAGCTTAAAATATAAATAGACAAGGCAGACAAAAGATGGGAGGGGAAACAGAGTTGAAATGAATTGCTCAAGGTCACACAGCAGGTTAGTGGCAATGGTGGGATTAGAACTCAGCTCTCCTGACCATCTCATAGACTCATATACTTTTAAGGTCAGAAGGGACCATCAACAGACACACTCAATTTTGCATCATTAAACAAACTTTTGCAAGATTTCCCTATCTCCCAGTCCCATACCAGCGATTCAGTATTTATATTAACTCTGGGCTTTAAAGAGGATCTATCTACTTTCCTAATGTACAGTTTGGCCAACCTACTGTTCATCCCTTTGACATTGTAACTGAGATCTGTGCACCTCTTTAATTCAACGTTTGCCTCTTGGAATATCAGAAAGCTGCCACGTGGCTATGTCTACATTGCAGCTGGGAGCAAGCCCGCCAGCCCAGGTAGACAGGCCCATATTAGCTCAACTTGAGCTAGTGTCCTAAAAATAGCAGTGTGGATATTAGTGCACCAGCAGAGGCTTGTACCCACTCTACCCCCTGAGTGGCTAGTCCAAACCTACACTGGTGCCACAACAGCCACACAGCTATTTTTAGCATGATAGTTTGAGCCGAGCTAGTGCAAGCCTGTCTGCATGGGCTAGGCGGCTCACTTCCAGCTGCAGTGTAGCTGTCAACTTTTCCACTGCTACACTGGCAGCAGGAACGGGTGAGTAGTGTACAATCTGTGGCACTGTAGAGTCAGATCATCATTTCGCTGGGTGGTCCTCCCTGAACCAGTTAGATCAGTCTTGCAGCAAATGTAGTGCATGGTGTCTAATTCCCTTCTGTGCGCAGGAGAATGTTCTCCCATAATGTGATTCCTTTTTATTCTGTACATTATGACATAAGCAGAAGGAGGCAGGGGAAGAAACTTTCAGACTCAGCTCTAGAATTCCTGACTTTTTGGGTGTGTGACTTCTCACAAAATCTTGCTTTTTTACCTTTTGAGATCTGGATTTCAAAGTGAAAGCTGCATTAACACGAACTTTGTTTTTTTTGCATGGAACAGGTGTGTATGCATCTGTGTGTCTAAGTGAATTTCACATTAATTTATAAATACTGAAAACATGTTAGTAAAGCCAGTGGTGCCTATTCTGACTCCCACCCCAGTCCATATAGGCAGCTTCAAGAGCTGGAAAGGAGCTGCAAAGGGCTAGGGGGAATTCTCCTAGCACAGAAGCAGCATAGGGTTTCTGGGCTGTGGTGCTGTCCATAAACAGTTGCGAGGAGGCAGGCCGGGGGATTGCTCAAATTTATGCCAAGAGCTGTTCTGACCCTGACAGCAGCCCAGAATCCAGGTGGCGCAGAAGACTTGGAGTCGCTTTTCCCTTTGTCCCACAGCTGTGCCTCTCAGGAGATACAGGATACAGGACAGAATCTGTCCCAGCAATTTTAAAGTTAGTCTTTCAGATTTGTTTGAAATGTGTAAAATGATTTAAAAGATCTGTTCTGTTGGTGTACATATGTGTCTCCCATTAAAGATAATGAGAAGCAGCTGTTAATGGAATTATGTACATGCGCCAAAAAGCTAATAGCTTGTATTCTGTAAACTGTTGTCTCTTTGTTATGTGAACAGTTACGTGGTTATATGTGCTCTTATAAAATAAACTCCTTTCCTGGAATGTCTATGCTTATAGACTTTAATATCATTTTAAAAATATTCACTGTGTTAGACTGGAAGCCTGTAACATTCAACTTCATAATCAAAGCTTCTTGTAAAGATTATAAAAAACACCTGATTAACTGGACAAAATATTGCTATAAAAGCTACTTTAGTGTCTAAGGATTTTATTCTCAAGCAACTTTTTAATCTCTTTTTACATAACCATATGCTCAGTACAGCAGAGAATGTGCTTGCATTGTTGCCAGGGATGATCTAGATAAGCATAGCAGTCCTAAATTATATTCACCAGTAAGAAGCATAACCACCTCTTACCTCTCTTTCTCAGAAGTATGAAAAATAAACTATCCCACAATTACCAGTTTATTATAATGCCACATATCTGATATGGATTTCCATCAAATGTGGCTACAGGAAAATGTAACCAAATTTATAGAAATGCTGTCTCAGGCCCCAGCATATGCTGGGGTATAATCGATAAACCTTGTATAGTTGTGGTTGCCTCATACGGTTATTTTGCAGGTCAAGTGATGCTTCTGTATTTCAGTGCACAGGTGGCCGAGGTATTTTTGTTGTGCCTTTCCACCACCTCACTGCTGATTTATGGTAATTGCAAGAAAACCTAGCTCCATTTATTTCTGATAAAATAAGGAAATGGAATGATGGTATTAACAGAAATCCAGCTGCTACAAATCACTTGTACCCCTCTAGGACTGTGCGAAGGGAATTTGTGCCTAGGTGAGCTGTGCAAAGCAAACAAACTGCACTCCACGTAAGAGCAACAATCATTAACTACTTACAGTATAAAGTGATGTAAATTTACATGGAACTTTAGGGAACATGTATTCTGTACGTTCTGTGAATCCAAATTTATCTCATTCGGGCAAGACCAAATCACACAAGACAGCAATGAGAAGGGGGGAGGAGAAGGGATTTCCTGAATAAGTGGGTTTAAGATGGTATCTGAAGGAGAGGGGAGAGAGCTCTTGGATGAGGACAGAGAAAAGGTTACAACTCACTTTTGCTCACACCTCCACCAACTCACATCTCCTCCTTTTGGGTCCCTAGGTGTCTTCTCATAGGTGTGCATGTGCTAGACCTCTGCAACACACTTCACTGGAAGAGGCTGCCCTTGTCCATGCCCTTTGGCCAGAGACTGAGTAAGGGTTTAGGCTCCAGATACCTCTTGCCTTTGCTCCTTCTCCTCAGAGGTTGAAGAACTTTGCTCTCTTTGGGGCCAATCTGTGTGAAATGCCACACAACAAACTCTTTAAAAGATTCTCTAAAATTGGAGAGAGAATGTTACTCAAACTGTCTTCATAATGTAATTCATATGAATACTCTGCCAAAGCCCGGAGAGTCAGGCAACCCATAGCCTCTCTACTGAGAAAGGAAAATTTACATAACTAGAAAGCAATTCCCTTCTCTGACCTCCCTTGATCAGTCTGACGGCCTCATGCTGCTGTGTCCAGAGCCAGATACATGTATCTCCCTCATCTGATCTGCTGCTGAAGTCCAAGCGTTTAGTATCAATTATCATATTAAGGTTAGGTTACACTCGTGTCTCCCCACACAATTATTTGCTCAGGTGTGCTGTCTGTCTCATTCTCTGGCAGGTTCCCACACCTACCTGTCTGCACATTCAGAATTTCAAAATCCCTCTTGATCTCTCTTTTTACACATCCTTGCTAACCAAGTCCATTGCCCTTTGTTATAGGGGTGAGATAGCGTCGACCTGCTGAGAACACCCAATTTCTATCTCTGCTGATGTTAAGAGGAAAAAATCATATTCCCTTTGTCAATTTTCTACTGTCATGAAATATAAACTATTGACAGACCCACTCCCTGTCTCAATAGCAGAAGGATGAAGCCAAGAATGGGGAGGAGAGAAACAAAGGAGAGATGAGTGGGAAGAATGTAGGGAGAATTAAGTGTGTGTGGAAATGACACAGATGGGGGGGGGGGGGAAATTATGCAGGGCCTGAGAAACAAAGATGAGATTCAGTAGGAAGAGGTGGCTTGTCAATGGGGGAATTTCCAGAAGGAAGGGTGTGACAGGGGCAGAGCACCAGGAGAAGATGGCTTCAGTAGCAAGATATTAGCCTTGAGTGAGAGGCAGTGAGGCCAGAGAGGGGAGAAGTTTAAAATAATTAAGATGAGAGCTGATCCTGGTGTAAGTAATGCAGAAAGGGAGAAGGGTGGACTTTGGAGATATGAAAGGTGAAAATGCAGCAACGGAGCTTTCCAGTTACTCCTGCGCAGCTGAGTAATGGAAGGAGGTAAAGGCGAGAGGTGGTAGCCAAAATTTTGGCTACAACAATTCTGAGAGCAAAGTGCAAGGGACTCAGCAGCATTAGTGGCCTTAAACACCCAAGAGGAGGGGCAGAGTCATGGCCCTGGTCCTGCCCTCCCTTTCGGCATCCTCAAAGGTGGGAGGATCACCTGCTATTCTTTTTTTAACAGGTGTTGACACCCCTCATGTTTTCATCTTGTAGAATTCTACCTGCCCCTATTCACTGCAGGCAGAATGTCTCCAGACACTGCCATGCAATGGTGTTATCTGCAGTATCGACCCCAAAGTGACACTGGTTCCTAAGGCCACAATCTGGTCTTTTACTCTCTGAGAGGTCACCCTTCTTATAACTGAACTTTAAACCACTTGCACAAACCAAAATCAGTGCAACTTTCTTTTACAGCTTGCTGAAATTAACAATTGTATATAGTTAAAAAGAAACCTAGTCTCTCCCCCAACCTCCTTGAAGAACAGCAGAAGGTACACTGGTCTGGAGGATAACTGAATACCAGCAGATCAACAACTGACTGCTGGAGCTGCTCTCAACCTTCAGACACCTCACTTAACCCAAAATTTAATGGCAGAAGCCTAGAATTTTGGTGGGTACTGGTATTCATCTATCTTATGAATCTGTTTTCTTCCTGGCTTTCCATCTACTCAGTGTGATCTTTATAAGATCAGTGCTCTGAGAAGGAACGTTAGTGGCAATTGCATTTGGATAAATAGACTGATCTCCCTTTAGTGGTCCAGTAAGAGAAATCTCAGCCATGTCTGTCCTGATAATGCCAAAATCCTTCTTAAGAGGATGATACCTGAAACTAAGCTGTAATGACTGATATAGCAATATGTTCTTAAAAACAAGTGCATGTTAAGGAGAGAAAAGATGGACAAAGTGTATAATCATATGTAGGTTAGATATACTGGCTCATTAGCATTTTTTGACAGAGATAAGGTCTAGTTATTGGGGGAGGATGGGGTGGAGGCTCCTTTTTAGGTCACAGTGCAGAGTCTGAAAAGCCTAACCAACAGTGGTTAGTCCAAGAACTAATGGCCATATTTTAAAAGATATTTAGGTGCCTTTAGATGCAGATAAGTGCCTAGTGGGCTTGTCAAGCACTTAACTCCCAAGGGGTTACAAATATAAATATAAATATTCAGGATTAAAATGAAAAATGTAATTCTGCATTATTTACTTTAACATTAGGCAAATGTCAAGGTTTTCTTGGCCAAATCAAAACAGAGGAAAGATAGCTATCAAATAAATAATATTCTTCCAGGATTTTACTTGCGTCCTTATTTAGCAGATTATTATGGTATAGAAGTAGAGCTTCTGACTTTAGGTTTAACCTATAAAATATCCCCAATACAAAACAAATTAAATTGGTGTTTATCCAATAGGCACTGGAAACACCAGAAATGGTTACTTGGATCTAGCGGCTTGTCTACACAGAGCAGTAATTTGGACAACAGGTGTATGACTTCTAAAGCACACTGAAGTGTTGTGCATTAATTGGTCTGTGTAGACCTGTTGGTGTGCATTAAAGGTTGCCTAGTGCATTTTAATGTAGTGCTGTTAGAAACAGTACTACATTAAAGTGCACTGGGGAACATTACAAAGAAATTACTCATTACAGTATATACTGCTGAAATGAGTAATGAATATACATAACAAATAGTACACCTCTACCCCGATATAACATGAATTCAGATATAACGCGGTAAAGCAGCGCTCCGGGGGGGCGGAGCGGCGCACTCCGGTGGATCAAAGCAAGTTCGATATAACGCAGTTTCACCTGTAACGCAGTAAGATTTTTTTGGCTCCCGAGGACAGCGTTCTATAGGGATAGAGGTGTATATAAAAAGAAAAACCCATAAAACGATGAGTTTTTGGACATC
Source organism: Platysternon megacephalum (assembly GCA_003942145.1). Lineage (NCBI taxonomy): Eukaryota > Metazoa > Chordata > Testudines > Platysternidae > Platysternon > Platysternon megacephalum. The sequence goes on from QXTE01000179.1 coordinate 2,564,629, forward strand.
TACATAAAACTCAAATTGCTAAAACTAAACCCTGACAATAAAATTAATAAACCCTGAAAAACAGAAGCCCTGTGAATTTCACTTCTACTGGAACTTCCAACAGAGGAGCTCAGTGTTATACACACAATAACTAAATCTCACACAGCCCTGCATGGAATAAACATTCACCTCTGAAATGAAACACAATGGTGGTTGAACAGCTTGCTGCAATGCAACACATGACAGAAGTGGAGAAGACTGTGTCCACCTGGAACTGTAGGGCGTTTTGTGTTATGATATGAAACATCATTGAATCTTTAAGTGTAGCTGCAGGAAGCAAATGATTGAAATCAGCTCCCCGTATCTTCTTGATGCAAAGGAAGGAAGAATAGCGCACTGACTGTGCAGTGAGGAAGGACTTCATTATCAGTTAAGAGAGGTCGTATCACTGATAGCACATAATCTGTGTTGCACAGCAACTGTCCATGCACAGCATGGGAGACCAAGGCAGAATGAGGCTGAAGAATCAAGATTGTGTGATAAGCCAGTTAATAGAACAGTGAGAGAGGTAGAGGTAAGAGAATTCACTTCTGATCTGTCAACAGCTACAATGAGAAGTGCCTGAGAATAGTACATTGTTTTCTATTGAATGTTCATAAAATTAAGCCCTAAATTCCAAGCTGAAGCAAACCATCCACTTGAGGGACCAACACTACAGCACAGTAACAAAAGGTCATGCGATACAGCAATTGCTAAGGTACAGTACAGGCAAGTCTCATCTTACGCGCATTTAACATGCGCAAATTCAGCTTTGCGCGGTTGGCAAAACAAACAAAAACAAAAACAAAAAATAACAATTTAAATACTGTACCTTTAGTGCGGGCAATTCCGCCCACCATTACACTCAATGTAATTTTGATTATATGCAATTTTCGCTTTACGCGCTGTCAGCGGAACGTAACCCCAGCGTAAGATGAGACTCGCCTGTAACAGCACATTTGAGGTCTGAATGACTCTTCCGTCACGGAAACCAACCAAACTCCATTACTTAAACTTGGGGTTCCCAGTGAATAGGAAGTAGTGGCCACTTGATGGGGGAAAGAGTTGTGAGCTGCAAACACAGTAGATTCCAAGGATTAATGTGGTAAGCAGAGCATCATCTTGCAGATTCTAACCCATGTCCAGGAAGGGCCATCCCCTCTATGGCTTGTGTTATGCAGAAGGATGAACTAGATTATCACTGTGGCTTTAAAAATCTACAAAGAGTAGGCCCACTGACTTCAAGGGGATTGCTCACATGCTTAAAATGAAGCCATTGCAGTTTCCTGGCAGTTTTGTCCCAGGATCCAATAGCTGCATGAAAAACAGCTGCTCCCTGGCCTTCCCCCTGGTTACACTATGTCCTCAACCCTAGGTCACAGAGGGGCTTCCACAGGTTTCCAGGGAAAGGCAGGACTGTGTTGCATCGACTCCACTTTACCCCATATCTCTGTCACTTTTCATCCAGCTTTGCTAACCACTCTGTGCCTTCCAGCAGAGGGGTGAACAAAGCCCTTTGCCATTATCCAAGTAGTTGGGTACACTGTTGGTGAGTGCAGCCATGAAGCAATGCACAGTGGCTTTTATGCAACATGTCAGTTGCTTTCCCCAGTGTTTACAAATACTGTTTATTTGTTGTGTAAATGTCTTGCCAGATTCTTCCTGACTAGACCCTTTTACGCTTCCCAGTTTGCTGATTCAGACCTCTGTTACAGAAAGGCAAAAAAAAATTGCTAAAATATAAATAAAAAAGAAGTCCCAGGTTTTCACCCTGATAAAGTGCAGCCTTTATGTCCACATAAATTCCACAAATGATCACTGTGCCATTCCAAAAAGTAGTTGCAAACATTGCAGATATAGTTTCAAAACTGCATAACCTCCATAATTCCTGTCTCGAAGAACTTTGCCCCAGGATATTTTAACATTACTATTTATAACACTACTTTTCTGTTTCTAAATAAGTCTGTTTACAAAAGTATCTTGGCTCTGTCTAGAATGGCTTTTGACTGTACTTATCAAGATAAAATACAAAACAGACTTGTACTGCTCACACACAAATGTGTATGCAGATAATATAACATGATAAATGATTTGCAGACAATGATTTACTAAGCAGTCCAAATTAAATAATATAACTGGTCAGCTCCAAATAAATAATGCATGTTTTTAGAGCCCTATTTACATTAATGAATCATTTTAAAATCTGATACTGTTTACTAAGTGCATATTTATTTCCCATGGTAGAGTTTAGATAATTTATCAATTTTTAATATGCATTAAGCTTTTTGTGCCCGATGTGACAGGGGAAAATCCTAATTCATTGAAGTCAGTAGCAGAACTCCCACTTACTTCAAGAGGGCCAGGAATTTTGTCCACAGTGTATACTTGCTTTGGCCACTGGCAGCATACAAAATCCTAAACTGTTAAGCGTTAATGTTCTATAAAACCCCATCACCAGTTGAGAACTCTACATGAGGCCCTAGCTGCCGTCCTGCATGGGCCAAATTCCCATTGATTACTGTGAGAGTTTGGCCTAAAAATAGGGTTACCAGATAGCAAGTGTGAAAAAACGGGATAGGGAGTGGGGGGTAATAGGCGCCTATATAAGAGAAAGTCCCAAAAATGGGACTGTCCCTTTAAAAATGGGACATCTGGTCACCCTACCTAAAAAGGGCTCCAGAATCAGGCTTGTGATAGAATAAACTTTCAAGGGGGAGGAGGGGCCTTACAGTGCTTTATAGGAGAGAGAGGTAATTTAGCCCTTTGTCCTCATGTGATCAGAATATAAATGCAGTACTTCTCTGTAAAAAAGTAGCAGTCTGTATTCTGAGCTAAGCGCTTGTAATAAGTTTTAAAACCAATGTGGCAGAAGATTGGTGTAAATTGAGATAGCCAGCCAATGCATAGCAGATGAGGATCTGCCCTTCTCTCTTTCTGTCACTCACTCCACAACACCAATGATATACCATGACTACTGCAGGCAACTTGAAATTCTATGGCCTTTGTTCTGCAGAAAAATGGACCAGATTATCACAGTGTCTTAGACTTCATAGATTTTAAATTAGGCCCACTGACTACAAGGGGGGAGGGATAGCTCAGTGGTTTGAGCATTGGCCTGCTAAACCCAGGATTCTGAGTTCAATCCTTGAGGGGGCCACTTCGGGATCTGGGGCAAAAATCAGTACTTGGTCCTGCTAGTGAAGGCAGGGGGCTGGACTCAATGACCTTTCAGGGTCCCTTCCAGTAGCGGCACCAGCTTTTTCGCCGCCCTAGGCGGCGGAAGGTCCTGCCCCCAAAATTACACCGACGACCGGGGCGCCGGCGCCCTAGGTTGCGCCAGCCCTGGTCCCTTCCAGTTCTATGAGATAGGTATATCTCCATATATGATATTATTATACATATGCCTAAAATGAAGCCTTTGCAGGATCAGGGCCTTCACTGGTAACTTGTCCTCATTTCTTCAGCATCTTTTTGGTATGAAGTTAAAAAACTTGATTCTGCTTCTGAAAATGACTTTTTATAAAATAATCCCTAGATGTCTGTCACTCTTATTCTGTGGCTATGTTATATTCTAAGTCAGGGGTAGGCAACCTATGGCACGCGTGCCGAAGGCGGCACACGAGCTGATTTTCAGTGGCACTCACTCCTGGCGGCTCTGCATTTTAATTTAATTTTAAATGAAGCTTCTTAAACATTTTAAAAACCTTATCTACTTTACATACAACAACAGTTTAGTTATATAATATAGACTTATAGAAAGAGACCTTCTAAAAACGTTAAAATGTATTACTGGCACGCAAAACCTTAAATTTGAGTGAATAAATGAAGACTCGGCACACCACTTCTGAAAGGTTGCCGACCCCTGTTCTAAGTATTACTTGCTCAATTTTGGGGGGAAAAAGGTTCCATAGGATGATCACATTTTATGGAGTAAGCATGACTAGTCTATAGTAAAAATCATGAAGCTGGACAGGGCATGTGCTGCTTTAAAATTTGGGATGTAGTCAAAATGTGTAACTTTTTTCCCTTTAATAAACTGAGTTATACAATGTGTGTGTTGAAAAGAATGAAGACATGTCTAGTACTTCTAGTGTGGGACAAGTCTGTCCAGACACTAAAGTCAAATATATTTATCTTACAATAGTTAGCTTGAGTACAAAGCAGGGATGGATGAGACAGAGGCTGTGATGGATGCCAAGTCTTGGATGGCTGGATAGTCTAGTATGGAGATGATTTTTCAAGTATAACTAACATTTATCCCACATTATTGAATACAAGGAGCTTTTTGCATACAATATACACATGTGAAGTTACCATCATGACACAGTACGTTCATAAACATGGAAAAAGTACTTCTGCTCCTCTTGTAGACTCAGCTTTAATTGGCTATTGAAGGAAACAAGACTCCTGGAATGTAGAGATTAGACTCCAGCTGGACCAGCGAAGGTGTATAAGGGACTCTTCTATCCTTTCAGCACCTGGGTAGCAGGCTGTCAGAATGCCGGGGTTTGCACTCCCTGAATGCAAGGGGGGGCCAGACTAGCACTGCTGGAGGTATTTCAATCCTTCCAGGGGTGGTGGTAGTGTGTATTTATATTGCAGAAGCACCTAGGAGCCCTAGTAATAGACCAGGACCCCCCTGTGCTAGGCACTGTACAAACACAGTAGAAAGACAGACCCTGCTCAAAGTGATTACAATCTAAGTGTCCATGAGTGGCCAGGGCCCTGCTGCCCTATACACCAGCTAGGACTGGTGCTGAAGGGAGTGCATGCTGGACATCTAAAAAGTGTATGTGCTACTTCTGAGAGTGAAATCCTAGTCTCACTGAAGTCAACGGCAAAACTCCCATTGGCTTCAATAGAGCCAGGACATCACCCTGAGTGTGCATCTCCTGGCTATCCTGGTGGCATTCTGCTGCTACACTCTGCAGGCAGAATACCTCTGGCCACTGCCACGGGGTGCTGCACTGACGAATTCCTCCCCAGCCTCTTTCCTCTGATTACGAAATAAGCGACCCCCTAGATTTCTATGCCTGCGGTAGATGTGAGTGTATGATTATCAAACACCCACATACACATATATACTGCACTGTACATATGGAATAGTAGGCGAAAAAGACAAAAATAAAATAAAATCCAACAACACAGTGCTTTCTCAGAGCATATGTGGATCCAAACAAATAAGGAACAGCTAGTAAAACAATTCCTTTAGACAGAGGATGGGGAGAGCATTATAGTGCTTTTCCTTTGAAGAATTACTGTATATACTAGCTGTTTAATTCTGCTGCCCTGTATGACCAGGGATACCAGATTTTTTTGATTTTGTACAAGGAGGAAAGACAGCATGGATGAAAGGGAGGTTTAATACAGTGCTCAGCATTAACTGCTGGAAATTAGCAGGCTGTGAGAAAAAGAGTGTTTAGGGCAATCTCTAAACCATTTAAAAAAAAATAAACTCTTAATCTCCACAAATTGTTGGTAAGAGCTGTCTTAAAGCAGCTTGTCTCTAATTCTGACTTTCCTTTGTAACTCAAAACAGTGAGTAAGATGTGATCATTTAGAAGAAATTATATATTTTAATGGTACATCACCCTGAATATAAAACACATGACCGGGCACTCCCTTAATGCAGGAGGCAAGGGGATAGATGTACAGCCTGATGTTTGTCTATTACCTTATAAAGCTATTAAACAAATGATAAAATATGCAACAGGACATCACTTGCAGATCTACCTCATTGTAAAACTAGGCTGGCCAAAAGTAAAAAATAATCTATAGGAAACAAGCCTATATATACTGTTAGGAGACTTCACCAGAAGGGACCTATCTGTCCTAGAGTTCTATCCTGTCACCCATCGCTGTAGTATCTGAGTGTCTTTCATGTAAAATCAACAGCAAAGTCTCTAATGGACTTTTCCCTTTACAGGAATTGGAACTCTGCTTGGGCTAGGTTATTTTTGGAGGGGAGATGGTGATTGGAAAGGGCTTGGGAATAAAAAGGGTGTTTGGATTGTGAGTGGCACTTTCTGTAGAAAGGCATTCTCAAAGGAGAAGGCTTTGCAATGTTTCGTAATAGATCTTTTCCATCTCTGTCTACTCTAATCACAAAATAAGTCAGACAACAATAAGCCTGGGCATGATTCTGATATTGTTTACATATTTTTGCTGGTGTAACTACACTGACTCAAAGGAGCTACTCCTGATTTACATCAATGTAAGTCAGATGAATCAGGCCCTTCCTGTGACTAGATTCAGAAATCATGTATCTGCTGTCATATGTAAGAAAGTCTTTCATTGTGAGACACTACAGTAGACAGCTTTGTTGGTGTCAGGGCCGGCTCCAGGCACCAGCTTAACAAGCAGGTGCTTGGGGCGGCCACTCGGGAGAGGGGCGGCATGTCCAGGTATTCGGCGGCAATTCGGCGGAGGGTCCCTCACTCTCGCTCGGAGCGAAGGACCTCCTGCCGAATTGCCGCTGCAGATCGCGATTGCGGCTTTTTTTTTTTTTTGGCTGCCTGGGGCGGCAAAAACCCTGGAGCCGGCGCTGGTTGGTGTCAGGGTTACCAACCAGTGACTGTACGAAGTTAAAACCTGAAGATATGTATGGGGGTGGGGGACCTTTCTATTGTACAACTCTTCCCTTTGGACTGAAATTGGAAAGCTATGTGCTGGCAGCTAGCACTACTGTAAAGTAATGTAAAATCCAGCATTACAGGGAACTGTCTTTATTCACTTCCTGTGCTGGGCATCCTTCAATTACTGGACAAGTCAATGATTACTCATTTATTTTGCTCACTACTTAGGGATGTGGGTCGGTTGGGGATGGCAGAGGAAAGTGTTTTTCCATCAGTGGTTTTCAGTCTTACCTAAAAACTATGCAAGCTCCAGCCACCAGAAAGCAGCTGTTTTATGTTTTTGTGACAGTTACAAGTTAAGACACTCTAAAAATAAAAGCCTAAGGATTTTGCATGTCTGGGCTTGAGGGGGGAAGTCTTCCCTTCCAGATATTTGGTCAAATACTTGTAGTTCTGGATAAAAAGGGAAAAAAATTGCAGCCCCTGGGTATAAAGCACAATGGACCAGATTTGTCCCCAGGCAAGCTCTGCTATGTTCAGTGTGTCACACCATGGCTGAATTTAACCCCCTAAGCCAAATCACACTGTTACACTAGAGCAGGGGTTCTCAAACTGGGGGTCGGGACCCCTCAGGGGGTCGCGAGGTTATTACATGGGGGGCCGCAAGATGTCAGGCTCCACCCCAAACCCCGCTTTGCATCCAGCATTTATAAGGGTGTTAAATATATTAAAAAGTGTTTTTAATTTATAAGGGGGGGGGGGTCGCACTCAGAGGCTTGCTATGTGAAAGGGGTCACCAGTACAAAAGTTTGAGAACCACTGCACTAGAGGAACCAGTTTGACTTCAACTGCCTGGGTGTAACAGGGAGCAGAATTTGGCTGAATGCCTTGTATTCTAGTGTCTTAGTCCTTCAGGCAACAAAAGGGGGAGTTATTGTTTTTGCTGTCCCTGACGTTGCAGTGGAATGGAAAGGTGCAAGGGGGCAGCTAGGGCGACTTCTCTGTCTTTGGCAGAGTTCATCACCTGTTGGATCCCGCTAACCCACTGCTGCTGCACCAGTGGAGGACTTATGAATAAAGACAAGTGCAAAGTATTTCACTTAGAAAGGAAAATCAAATGTGCAACTACAAAATGGAGAATGGCTAGCTATTAGTACTGCTGAAAAGGATCTGGGGTGATAGTGGATCACAAATCAAATATCAGTTGTCAATGTGATGCAGTTGTGAAAAAGGCTAGTATGGGTTGTATTAACAGGAGCATTGTATGTAAGGCATGGGAGGCAATTGTCTGGCTCTAGTCGGCACTCAGGCCTCAGCTGGAGTACTGTGTCCAATTCCAATTAGGAAAGATGTGGACAAATTGGAGGGAGTCCAGAGAGGACAGCAACAAAACTGATAGAAGTTTTAGAAAACGAACGGGCATGTTTAGTCTTTTTGAGAGAGAAAAAGACTGAGGAGGAACCTGACAAGTCTTCAAACATGTTAAGGGTTGTTATAAAGAGGACAGTGACCAATTGTTCTCCACTGAAAGTAGGAAAAGAAGTAATCTGCTTAAACTGCAGCAAAGGAGATGTGGTGAGATATTGGGAAAAACTTTCTAACTCTAAGAGTAGTTCAACTCTGGCATAGGCTTCCCAGGGCAATTGTGGAATCCTCAGCCTTGGAGGTTTGTAAGAGCAGGTTGGGCAGCCACCTGTCAGGGATGATCTAAGTTCACTTGATCCTGCTTCAGTGCAGGGGGTTGGACTTGACCTTTGGAGGCTCTTTCCAGCCTGACATGTCTATGATTCCACCATCCACCCTGGCTCACATGGGGCGAGCAACTTCTTGCGCTGCATTTGGAATGCCCCAGCCTGCAGCACGGGGCAGGTGCTGGCTTATTCCCTCAAGGGAGGAGATTGCTCCAGGACCCCCTCCACCGCCCCCTGCACACACACGGACTTCTAAAGCCCCCGCCTCCCTCTGCAAAAGCCACCCCTGCTCCAAGGCCCCCGCAGCTCTGTCCTGCCCTTGAAGTTGCTGTAAACTGTGTACAATGACAGGAGCCGCCCCCCTCCCCACTCGCCCTCCGGGCTGGAGCCGGGTCCAGGCAGCGCAGCGAGTCCCGCCGGCAGCCGCCCTCCTTACCTGCAGGCGCGAGCAGCTCCCCCTCGCTCAGCTCTGCGGAGTCCGAGTCCATGATGCAGCCGCCCGCCCGCGCGCCGGAGCTCCGAGGGGCGCCGCGTGCAGCCCTGGGCTCGCCGCCGCGCGGAGAAGTGCAGCCCGGAGCTGGGGAGAGCGGAGTGAGCGAGGGAGCGCGGGCGGCTCCGCTCCTGTCTCCTCCCAGCCTGGGCGCTGGGTCAGCGCCGCCACATGCAGCCGCCTCGCTCCGTGCCATTGGCTGCGAGGGAGGCGCGAGGCAGGCGGGCCCCTCGGCGGTGCATGGGGGGCGGGAGGAGGAGGCTCCGCGCTCTCCCTAAACTTGTTACATGGGTTGATCTAATCACCGGCTGCGGCTCCGCAGCGTCCCCAGCTTGGCCGCAGCCTGCGCTTGGCTGGCGCTGCAGGGAGCTTGGGCCCCGGCCCAGCTTCATAACCCCGAGCCGTGGGGCCGTTCGCTTTCGGTGCTGTGGCTTTTGCTGGTTGGCCCTGGGTCAGTGCACGGGGCTCTCCTGCATGGGTATGTCTGGGGCTCCCTCCCTGCTCCCTTCCGCCCACAGCAAAGGGGGCTTTGCACAGAGGGCAAATAGAGCCTGTCTCTAGTAGCTACCCATTCAATTATTAGTCTTCGTATTGCTTTAGTGCCTGGGAGCCCCATTCACGGACCGGACAAACACAGAACAGAAACACTGTTGCTGCCCCAAAGAGCTTAAATGATCATTGTGTATCGTCTGTTCAGGATCTTACTGTCCCATTCAGTGGGGAAAATGTGCTGCTGATTCTCTCCTTTTTTATTTCTCTCCCTTCCCCCGCATCCTTTCTCCCCTTTTACCTGTATTTGTGTCTCCCCTCTGGATTTCCTACCCTTTGTCAGCTACCAGTTCACAACCTCTACCCTTTCTAGCTACTCAAAAACGAAGCAATGAAAGAGTGAATGTCGGCATGTGTAAGTACAGTGGCATCATTGAGCATCTGAGTTGACATCCGAAAGAGATCCATAAGGGGGCAGAAGAGTTCACTCCCCTCGCGCCTCCCTCCATGCTGCTGCAGACAGAGAGAAAACCCAGAGCAGTGTTGTGAAGTACAGAGTGCAAAGTTGCCCAATGTGGCATTCTGCCCTGTGCAGCAGAACCACAGCAGCAAAAGTGGAGTCAGAATTTGCCCCACAATGTATAGAAAGTCCCAGTGTTCCCTCTCCCTTCATATCAGGCATAGCTAAAGTACAACCTGCAGAGACAACAGATCTCAAGATGTCGCAGCTTGGCCCAAGCAGACTGGAGCCTGGCCTCTGTGCAGGACACACTTCTGTATGAAAGATGAGGGTGGCTGCAATCTGCTCCATTTATATTTTGCATGTCAGGAGCAACTTAATTTGGGAAGTTGCCAGCATCATCCTCAGTGGGTAAAGTTTGGACCTCCAGTCTTATATTAAGAAGACCTTTGTGAGATTTCACAGACAGCCATGTCAATTCAATGACAATGACAACAAAGCCTGACTTTAACATGTATTGTTTGCATTTAAGTTTGTAATGATCTCGTCAAACAATGCTGAGCAAACTCTGAGAATTGAATTTATATATATATATATAATGAGAGAGAGAGAAAACTCCTAAACTTAAACAAGGAATCTGCTCTCTTTCACTATAACATCCATAGTTTATTGTAAAGGGACAATTCAGACATATTACACAAAGGAGTAGAGAGCACAGCTGGGGGAGGCACTGCATAAGTGTGTTATGGAGAAAGCCTCATGGCAATAAGAAGTCCCCAGAACAGAATCAGAGAATTGCTGCAGGTGATGACAGACATCACATTCAAAACAAAATCTGAGAGCTCCAAGGTACCAACTCCCCACCTTTTGAACCAGTACAACCCCAAAGAGTATAAAAAGGCTTTCTCCACTAAAAGAGCAGTCTAATTCTGGGGGCTAATGGGGGGAAGTTACCCATCAGATGTGGATTTGAGTTTAATCCATCTTCTCAGTCTTTCCTTCCTTCACATGTATCAGCTTCTGAAAGTTTTTATCCCTTCTATAAAAATGTTATCACACTATAGGCAAACATTGACTTTTTAATGGCACTAGGCAGAGCATACCAAAAGCTTAATATTCAGCCCACTGCAACCAACCATCTTAGGTGCAGCTCACTCCCCTTCCCCCCCCCCCCCCCCCCCCAAAAAAAAAAGGCCCTACTAAAAGAAATTATCTAATTTTTTCAGGTTGGATTTTTCTTTGGGCAGAACCTATACTATAATCACATCTGCTTGTGGGAGAGCTTTAGAGATCCACACTTGATTATTACAAGGTCCGTGTTCAGCTAGTATCCAGTGTTAGATGCTACAAATTCAGAAGTCTTTGCTACCAGATGTTCAGTTGCCACTAGACAACATTATTTTTCATGATCCTTTAAAGAGGAAGAAGCTTGGCTTGGGATAGTGAAAATGAAAACTGAACCCCACTCATTTTAATTGTTGTCAGCCTTTTTCTCCTTGGATAACCAGACCAATAGATAATGCAGTGGAAATGAAATAACTTAATCAATATTCTATTGCATCAAAGGTGAGAAATATACACTGTGCATTCTCATTGCTGTGCTGTAATTATTTTCTATTCCACAGTAAATTCTCTTTCAAGATAATTTTCCTACTTTATTGCTGCTAATTCTACAGCAGTCACTAAAGTTTTCAGCTGAAATAGAATGAGCATATTGTTTCATTTCAAAACATATGGTTAGAATTCATTTTTTCCTTTAAATGTTCTTTAGCCAGCAGAGTCCAGCACTTGTCGTAACATGTGACCTGGAAAATTCCATATGCTTATTGCTCAGCACTTCATAGTTTCCACCCATTACAACAGTGTGCACAGAAAAACCCAAACCAATTAACGACAGTATGTGCCAAGTATATGTAACTTAAGTAATAGTCCACATACTGAAAACAGCTTCTGTTTGATTTTCTTTTGGTTTATTATGTTTAGTATAAATTTCTCTCTGTTCAGCTACATAGTTCACTGTTATGATCTCAGTACCATAACATGTATTTCCTATATTACAAGACAGTCATGGTTCTGGGGTAGGCATAAGGGTAGCTACACCAGATGCTGGCACAATGCTTTTAAAGGCCCAAATCCATAGGTGGATTTTCACACCTTCATGTGAATCTCTCCTGTTCATGTGGCTCTCATTTGGAATCCTTTGCTGCCTATTTATTGTACCTGAGGGGCGAAGATCTGTTTGTGGGAGAGCTCTGGAGATCCACACTTCATTATCATCTAATCAGTGCAGCAGTTTCTATCTTAAGTACTTATTGTATTTGAGTGCCTCACAATCATTAATGTATTTGTCTTCACAGCACCTCTGTGAGGAAGGAGAGTACTATTATCCCTATTTTACAGATGGGGACCTGAAGTAACTTGCCCAAGGTCAGACAGGAAGTCTGTGGCAGAGCATGCAATTGAACCTGGGTCTTCTGCATCCCCAGCTAACACCCTAACCGCTGGGACAGCCTTGCTTTCTGAGTTCAAAATGGAGTGTGCCAATGAACAGCCAGAGACAGGTGAGATGGAAACTGGAGAAGTGAGAGATCTGTGAGTTGTCAGCATACAGGTCATAGTTGAAACTGTTACAGTGTAACTCACTGTGGTCTCCCAGGATAGCTGTAGAGAGAAAACAACACTAACGGAGAGTGGGTGGGGACTCCAGGGACAGAATGGGCAGAGAGGTAGGAAGAGAGCCACTGTAGCCCAAAGCTTTTGACGCCTTGGGAGAAGTCTTTAGATGACGGAATGACTGATTGTGTCAAAGACATGACAAATGGATCAAGAAGGATATAAATGGGAGAGCTTGAGATGTCGCTGGGAAGTGGTGACAACTTTGGTTAGGGCACTTTCAATGGTGTGGCTGGAGTAAAAACTAGATGGGAGTGGGACCAAAGAGAAATTTGGTAGAGAGGCAGTGTGTATAGACAACCTGACCACAAAATACGGAGGCAATTTAACCAGTTTCCTCTGCCTCCCTTCTTTATCTCCACTCACAACTCCAGTACCCTTAATAATCTCCCTCCCTCCCAGGCCCATATATTCTGTGTAATCTTGGACTCTTTCCGTCTTGCTCATATCAGGTGTCTTGCCAAGGTATGTCACTACTTCATCTTGCTCCATTGGTATCCTGGCTCTTAATATGTCAGGTTCATGCTCATTGTCCACCTCTCCAAGGCGCTACAAATCTGGCCCTCACCTATATCATTTCTCCTTATGCCCATTCTCTCTCTTTAGGCTCTTCCCAATCCTCCTGCCTGACTCCTCCCTTTTATCCCATTTTCCTACTCTCAGCTTCATACATTCTGTCATGCTGCCCCATGTCTGCAACAGTCTTGAACTCCCCTCCTTAAAACCCCCCTCTCCAAGCAATCTCTCCTCCCACTCTTGTGGTGTTGCCCTTGTGTTTAATTTGTCTGATTTATATTGTAAACTCTTTGGGGCAGGAATGCGACTCTCTGTTTATACTGGCTGTGTAAATGTAAGGGCCTATATAAATCATTTGTAATAAATAAAGTTGTTTATTATTATTGTTAATTAGTAGTCTCCCCAGAATGTGCTATTTCTAATGCTGTTTACATTTTGTTTCTCCATTTTGTAAATTTTATCTTGTTACCTCCAAATCCCATTGTTACCTGCCACTGAGCGTCATCTAGCAACATATTTCATGAGCATGGTAGCTTCCTTTAACCACTTTTGGATTTCCTTTCATCTCTTTGCCATGATGCCATTGTTCAGTCTATTTTGGATGATAGTGTAGATGGATGTATTTCAGGAAGGATGAGCATTCGCACTGGTAGACTGAGTGATTGACATTAAGCTTTAGTCATTATTCTATCAACATCTTTGCCATACCATTAATTGTCAAACTACCAGCTTCTTACTGATATCCAGATGCTAATCAGCCTTTATAAATTCTTTAGTACATTTTACTTATACCGTTGCACATGTACCTTTATGGTATAAAAAGAAAGGAGTCTTCTATTTAATTAGAATTCTGTGCATAGCCACCTGCATTGTTTAAACACGACTCATATGCCAATATGTCTTCAAAACTCTATACTTTTTTTTGCTTCTGATTTAGGCAGAATATATGTGACAAATGCTGCATATATAAATATACAGAAGTGTTTCCTGCCTGCATTTACTTAGGTAGCATGAAGCATCCTACAGTATCTGTCCAGAATTCCTAGTATTCCATCAATGTATTGTTAATCATTAAACTTACTGAACTGAATAACACCTGCGTATCTATGGTATCGGTGTTTACTTAAAGAAGAACTGTGGAGACAATGATAGCTTTGGGCTAGAGTCTGTATTAGACCTACACTAGAGTTTGGAGTTTAAGTCTTCAGGGAATCAAGTTTAAGGCTAGGATTGAGATTTGGCTTTGATGGCGTTGATGTGGCACAAAATGTGAGATTTCAGCCCCCAAAGACAAATAATTTGCAAGCTCACCTATCTTGTGAGCTTTTGGTCATCCTGAATTGTATTAAACTCCCAGAAGGCACCTGAAGATAACAATAAACATTAGGTCACTCCATTGATATAATTTGTCAGATTTTGATAGAGGTTGATGGGTGGGGGATCAGCGTAGCAGAAATTTTATAGTAGTAAGAAACTAATCTGAAACAAACCCTGCCTTTTGCTGCATGATGACAGCACTGACTGAGGAAGAGGGAGCAGTGAGTGTCTTCGCTCTCTGTGCCCATGCAACTGCAGGAAGGAGTGCAATCAAACAAGACACAGCTAGGTTGGCGACCGGCCTATCCAGCACTCTTGCTCATATATGGAAATTAACAGCACAGCCGGAGTGGTGAACAGACTGACCTTTCTGGTGCAGCACTAAGGTATCCTATGTTTCTTTCACCTGGCTTGAACCATCCTGACCTATACAAGTAGGATGCTTTATGTCCCTACCATGTTGCTTCCATTGCTTCTCTGTCCTTCCCTTGCTACTTGCTGTTCACTGTTTGTGAATAGGATTTTACTCATAAGGTAACATTTTCCATTTCGGATAGTAATTCAAATTGCCTCTGCACTTAATAATTTTTGCGCTATTCTAGAAATGTGTGGTGATGGGTTGTTTTTTTGTTTGCTTGATTTGTTTTATTTTTTAAAAGAAACCCAAACTTTTATGTTCAAGTGAGCAAAAGTTATTGATTTGTCTTGTGGTTACAAAGAAATCCATCTTGGAAATGATATGTGCAAGGTCTCACGTTCCAAACAACAGTAGAAATGAAATTTATATAGCAACAAAGATATTGACTCAAAATAAAAGGCCCACTTTCCAAAACAGGAAACACAGCCCATGTTGTAAATATATATAGAAAATCTCCACTTTATGGGAGACTAAGGAAGAGATCCAACCCATTAACAACCTCAGTGTGTAACAGAAAATCCGTCAGTCACTGAACTACTCAGCATGCTGTGGTGCAACAGAGGTTGAGGCTGATAAATGCAAATGTAGCCTCAATATATGAAAATATGGCTGGCTTCATACTTGCCTTGCACCATTAAATAGGTTGTATCTGGGTCTGAAGACACTAGGGCATAATTACATAGCTGTATATCTATATACAGTGGCTCACATCCTGAAATATGCTGAGCACCTGCAGCTTATCCTGAAATCAGTGTTAGTTACAGATTGCTCTGTGCTTGTTAGGATTTGGCTCGTTACCCAGGCGTGATCCAGAAAATGCTTATTCATGGGAGCAGTAATGATTCATGCAGATAGTCCCATTGGGCAGATCCTGAGGTATTTGGTTAATCAATCTTGTCTCCGGCCAACTCTCACTGAAGTCTTTTGGGAATTTTTTTAAGTAACAACTGAGTAAAAACTCAAGGCCTGATTCTGCTACTACTGAAGTCAATGGGAGTTGAGGGTGCCCAGCACCTTGCAGAGGACGCAATACATAACAGGATCAGACCTTGAGCAAGGAGTTCAGGTTGGCCCATCAGCCTCATTGGGGATGCTCATTTTTCTGGAAATGTTACTCCGGTGCCACTGTCTCCACCCAAATAGGCTCTTCTTTCTTTCTTTCTTTCTTTCTTTCTTTCTTTCTTTCTTTCTTTCTTTCTTCATTGTTTCAGAGTTTTAGACCAGAAGGGACCATTAGTTCATCCAGTCTGACCTCCTGTATATCACAGATCATTAAATTTCACCCAGTTTCCCCTGCATTGAGCTTAATAACTTGGCTTAAGTAAAAAGAACCATGTTTTGGAATAAAAATGTTTAATTTATTTTCATGATAGGAGAGAGGACTCTGGAACATTTAGAATTTCTACTTATTTTCCTTTTGAATCTAGTTAGTTCTCCCAGGCTCACCTTTCACATGACCACAGCTCTTGTACCTTCCAAGCTATTGTACCTTCCTTTCTTCTCATTAGTGTTGTGAACAAACTACTTGACACCAGCATCGCTTTATAGATTCCCACAATGCAGGGATCACTGGGAGAGTCACAGTCAGTGCCTCTCTAGAGAAATAAGCTTTTATTAACTGTGGTTTACTTAGGCCACATACCCTGCATGGATCAAAGAACATGGCCCATAATCTTACTTCATCTCTTTCTAGTAGAGAGGCGTATTCCACTGTAGGAAGCTGATGGGAATGCCATTGTTAGGTGGTTAACAAAGCTACTGAACAGGGCCTGGGTTCTTCACGCTGCTCCACAGGGCTGGACTGCTATGCCCACACTGAGCAGCTTGCAGGATGGAGGTTTAGGCCAATTCCATGTCTAATTTCATTCGCTTGTGTGAATGGGAGTTTTCCCTGAGTAAAGACTGAGTTGTATGTTCTGTTCCAGCCACAGGACATTGGAATCTGGTTTTGAAGCAGCATTTTCACCTGGGAACACTGGAGAAATAATTGATTGTGTTTTTTACCAGCTATCCATTACTACTTCCTTGTTACCTTACTTTTAAAATGTATTTGGTAGTATCCATTTCTTTTTACTCTATGGATTTGACATATATGGTTTGTGTTGAACAAATTGAAACTTGCCTTGGGAATGCTTTCCCAAACTGAAAATATATGTGCTGGCTCTCAGTCAAATTCTACTGACCTTGCCATGATTAACAACCAGGTTTATTATTATTATTTATTATTATTTTAAGCCCACTAATACTTTAGAAATTTGTGGAATCATTTGCAACTTGCCATTTCAATGCAGGTGGTTGATAACAGTACAACAGGTATGAGAGTTATTAGCAGAAAGCTGATTTTCCTTACCAGTTTCTCCTTCCCACAATCAGAAAAATAACAAAAAATACTCAGCAAACGTCCTTCTAGAAAATTTAGTTGTCGAAGGTGGGGAGCACTGGAAGACACAGGGAACAACAATAGAAACTCCTTGATTGTCTCAATCCACTCTTCGGTTGGGTGCCAGACATAGAATGTTAGCAGAGTGCCATCATGGAAGGTGCCAGTTAAAAGTAATTTCCCAGGAGCAGTAATGGGGGAGACATGATTTTAATTCTAATGGCTGTCATTTAAAATTACACTGAAACTACACATTCCTTTTCTCCCAATACTTTTGCTGAGTCTTGTCACTCCATTATCAGGGTTGATATTACCTCTCCAGTGGTTACACTTTAGAGACATTCCAGGGGTTAACTATAGCTAAGACATAAATAAAATACAGTTGAACCAACAACAGATGCTGCTTTTCACTGAGCTGTATTTCATCGTGCTTTGAAGCAGTTTTGCTGCACATAGTCTGATTATGGGTCATCCTTGTTTTCATCCTTGATTTCAGATTGCCTGTAGGAGGAGGATTCCACAACCTTGTTACCCTCAGAAAGCAGAGGAAATTTGGTTGCTAAGAAACTGGAGGTGTTGTACCTTACTTTCTTTCCAGAATAGTTTGTTAGCTGCCATCAGTGATGCCATCAAACGGTCTCATGCTGTTTTCCATGCAAAACATCCATATATACTCCCATTGCCACAAACTTGTCAGAAGTTCAGACATATTGCAGAGTACAAATTTAACTATTAACTTCATGCTGTTTTTTCTATTAGTCAGCAACAGCTCAATTTAGATTATATTGTATTTATGATTGCTAACTTTATTTATATTACAGTAATGTCTAGAAGTCCTAAATGAGTTCAAGGTCTCACTATGGTAGGCATATGCATATAGTAAGAGACAAGACAAAGGGCCCAAGAAAGGAGGTAGTATTATCCCCATTTTATAAATGAAGATCTGAAGCAGAGAGATTAAGTGACTTGCTCAAGGTCACACAAGAAGTCTGTGGAAGAGCCAGAATATGAACACAGATCTCCTGAGTCCTACTCTAGTCACTTAATCACATAGTTATCCTTCCAAATGTTTCACTATGTGCTAACAAGGATTCTCTGGGCCAGATCCTTGGTCCTACTCTGGCTGCTTTGTTCCCCTCTGGCAGCACAAAGAAGTCCTAAAGCTGCCTTAAATTGTCCCTTGAGTTTTCTCCTCACACTGGGGAATGCTCAGGTTGTGTAAAGGCACCTCACTTTCAGCACTCAATGGGAGCAAGGCCAGATGGTGTCCTCAGGTGTCCTTATGCCCTGTCCAGAACAGCCTCTTGTGGGTCATGAATACCAGGCATAAATTAGAGCATCTCTTAGGCTGCTGTAATTTGTGCCAACAAGGACCTTGGTTTGTGCAGATATGCTACCTTTGGTCCTGTCTCCACATATCTTGTGCTGAACACTTGGTCAAACCAGTGGATCTGGCCCTTGTTGTTCCTGCTACTAACCTCTCTCAAAATTCTAAAAAGCACCTTTCCCCAACAAGGTCATCAAAACAAACAAATGAGGCATAAGTAGGAAACATGATGAACCACACTCGGGCTATGAGATTTTTAGGAAAGTGAACAGGAAATCTTGGAAGCATGGTAATGTCAAAACTCCTTTTCTGAATTTTGCCAAACCCTGATCTCTGCCTGGGGCTGAGTAGGCATGTAAAATTTCAAAGGCTCCATTTCTTTTTGGGGAAGCTTTGTGTGTGTGTGTTTGGTTTTTAATGATGCCAACCTTAGCAATGGAGCTTTTAGTAAACTTAGCAACAGCCCACTGAAATGGTGTCTACTCTAACTTAATCAACCATCATCTCTAGGAGGCAAATAATGAGGACATGATGGAGAATGGCTGAGCAATTCATTACAGCCACAGTCTTCCTGCCAGGTGGCAGAATGTTAGTGGACTTGTTTGTGGTCTTTGCAGAGGTTGACGTGAGAGTTAGAACCATGTGAAAGCACTTTCTCCATCTGACAATGAGTACGTGTTATTCCATGACTATTTTGGAAGTACATGGCAAAATACACCTGAAGCAATACCTCATCAAAAATGGCCTTCGAGGCATGTTAGACACATGAAGCGAAGTCAGAGAAACATAGAGATATGGTCCAATAGATTAGTTCTTGATTTATTTATTCATATAACCACTGAAAGTTATACATCCTGTAAAGGTGGGGTGAATGTTTGTCTGCATTAGAAATTATTCAAACAGCTCAGCATGGCTGGCAATTTCTGCTTAAAACAAGCTAAGGGCTGGCGTAGGAGGGTGGTCACTTATTTGTGTTCATTGGCAAAATTGTGTAGGGAAGCAATTATAGATAGCACCTATCTGTACTATATCTAGCTCTAGTTGGCACTACTCTGCCATCACACCCTCCCCCTCTTCCTCCCACATGATTCATCTGGCAGAGCCCTAGATATTGGTTAATAGCAGGAACAGTACCAGCCTAACAGCAAAGTTGAGGTACTGAGACCCCTCAACACACAGGGGAGCTGAGGAGACCGGGATCTCTCAGGCAATGGGCTAAATGGCGAATGGAGACACCCTAGAAAGGAATGGATAAAATCTGTTGACTAAATATATTTGCAAATAGAGAATAATATTGTTTGCTGCTGTTGAACTATAACTCTGACAAATATCCTCAAATGCACTCTGCAAGCCTGCCTTCTATTAATAATGAAATGCCATCATCCCAGACAGAAAATTCTGTTTTACGTGTAGTCTTAGGAACATGCAACGTAGACAATTAGATTACATGTAGTCCTACAAACTTCCCAGTACAGAGAATGAAATTACATAGAAACCTGCTGTCCAGACAACTGTCAGGTGAATTATTTCTATTGTACACACATCAGGGGCCCTAGTCTGCCTTCAGACACATAGATATGAATGTCCTGACTTCAGTGGGAGCTACTCCCATGTATCTAAGGGCAGAGCTGAGTTCTGTAAATTTACGTTCACTTTGCTTTTGTATGACAACTTTGAGGGCATAGTTGCCAAACCTGCTGAGAACCAGAGGTCTACCGCTGATGAATGGGCAGGGCAGGTATATGGGTCCCTTGTGAACCTGATAGGACATTAAATATAAAAAGCAAATTTAGCTGGAGAGCTGGGCTAACTTTTTCACAGGCCCCACACTGTGCTATGTCACCTTCCACTTTCAGACACTAGCTGAGGAAACCCTGTCAGGGTATTGCCTGGGCACCAGAAGAGATAAGGGGAGCCTAGAGTTAGGGCATAGATAGGTCTCACCGCCTACAGGTCTTCTATGATCTTTAGGGATCTCTGAGAGAACCCTTTGTTCATTTTGTTAAGGGGAAATTTCCCCTTCCTCCTGACAGAATAATGTGTGGGAAAACTGTGTGAGGAGAATCTCAGCAGTCTTTCTTCACTGCAGGGCAGCCTCCTGCAGTTGAATGATCACAGTGCTGATCATTAGAGCTGGTCAAACACTTAGCTTTCCAATGAGGAAATCCCATTTTGTCCAGAAGATTTCTCAGCTTCAGGGAAGAAGAGGGAGAGACCCCCCTAGGGGTGAGGGTACTTGCCTGGGTTGTGAAACTCTGGTTCAAGTCCCTGCTCTGCCTGATTCCTGCATCCCAGGCAAGTGCCTTAACCACTCATGTATAGAGTCAGTCTCTCCTGTTAGAGTAGCCCCATTTTGTATGAATAATTAAATATTCATCAAGAGAGAGAGAGACTCTATAGCCCAGTGGTTAGGGCACTCACCTGGAATGTAGGAAACCCAGGTTCAAGTTGGGTTATTAGTTCTTCTGCAGTAGGTCAGTCTTGTATTTATTCATGACAAATTTTGAAAGGTCTCATTTTCATTCTATATCAGACAGAAAACTGCTTTCAAAACCTCAATTTTTTTCTGAACTGGAATTTTGTTTTCTGGTCAGCCCAACTGATCATAATACTGGGGCCGAGTTCTGCAAACCCTTCTTCAGCTGTCCTTCCTCATGCAAGTAGTGCAGTACCTTTGAGCCTCTGTACATAAGGCATTGCAGAATTGGGCCTGGGGCATATGGTAAATGACTGCTTTAGAACCAAATGAAATCAGCTATTAACTTGATAACCAATACTGAGTCTATTCCACTCTGAATTTCTGAGGCCGGCATTGTGGAATACCAGCTGACCACACAGCCCCAAGCTCAGACTAATTGGCTTTTATATGGGTACAGTACCTGTTCTTATCGGCATGTAGTGGAAGAGAAATGTTGAGAAGGTACAGAAATGCTGCAGTTAGTTGAACTGATGCCTGATGCCTTTTTCTTGTTACTCACCACAGCTGGTATTGTCTGCAGAAAAAAGAGTTTGAATGCAGAGCTTTTAGTCAAAAGCATAGAGGAGGTCTACAAACTGGTAAAGCACCTTGTTGCTGCTGCTCTGTGACAGAGGTGTCTGTATTTGGGTAGAGACGGGAGAGATCTGTGTGTGTTTCCATTGCTGAAAATACAGATATCTCAGGATGTCAAAGAAAATTAACGGGAGCATTCCATAGTGCCCCTTTCCCTATGGTAATGAAACGATCGCTCTACCAGCACAGGACACTAGTTTTATGGCTCAGTGAGACCCATTTTCACCCCGACCCATCCTGACTATGGAGCAGTTAGTTTTTAAAAACGTATCAAAAGAGATCAGAAATTATAAGAAGTTTAATGAGAAGAAATTGAAATATACTTTGATGGTGAGACAGAGGTAAAATGAAATGGCAGGTATATAGTGTGTGTGTGTCGGGGGGAGGAAGGGGAGGGGGCGAAGGCTGGAGCTGGCCAGAAAGGGAGAGGGTCAAATGATCCAGGACATGCACTGATTCAGCTGTCTCTGTATCTCTTTTTTGTGTACCATAGAGAATAAGAGAAGTGTCATTGGAGAAGGCATGACTCATGACTGGTAGAGCCTTAGTAAATAATGGAACAAGTTCCTAGTTTAGCCACACAAGATTTTTTAAAAACTTGCTGGTTTTGTTTTATTTTGTTTTTGGACTCTGAATAAATATTATATAGCTTGACTAAAGAGTGTTTATACTATTGGGAAAATTCATAATTGATCTGTGCCTCCCAGATAAATGCATTCTGAAAGTATAGAAAGTACTGTGTAAATGACAGATTTCAAGTCTGTGCCATAACATGGATTGAGTAAGAAAAAATAATTTTGTCTTGACTTATAGGGCTGGATCCTTGGTCCCTCTTAAGTCCACTTTGTACTATTCCAGGGATGAAGTCCTGGCTCCATTGATGTCAATAAAGGTATGTCTACACTGCAATTAAACACCCTTGGCTGGCCCATGTCAGCTGACTCTGGCTCACGGGGCTTGGGCTAAGGGGCTATTTAATTGCAGTGTAGAGATCATTCATGCTTGCGCTGGAGCCAGAGCTCTGAGACCCTCCCCCCCGCAGTGGGGGGCCTGGCCACAGCACAAGGTTGGGGTTGCAGGGATGAAGCCATGGGAGACCCAATGTTATGGTGTTCCTAAGGCCCCTGCTGGCCTTAATTCCATCTTGGGCCCCTAGGATACATTTTACTACTTAAACCATGAATGATCTGCAGGGAGAGAGGAGTGGAAAGGACTATACAACACATCCTCCAAAAGGCCAGTGTAAAATTACATTCAGATGGGTTTATGCCTTGTAACCACTCTGAACCGGCCGTGATATGTATGGTTCTGTATTAAAGAGAGAAGATACAAAACTTTTCCTGCCAATGGGCTATTTCTCCCCTGCCTTCCCAGCTGTGCAAAGAGAGTATAAGGCCTGGTCTACACTACGATTTTAGGTCGAATTTAGCAGCTTTACCTCGATTTAAGCCTGGACCCATCCACACGATGAAGCCCTTTTTTTCGACTTAAAGGGCTCTTTAAATCGATTTCTTTACACCACCTCCGATGAGGGGATTAGTGCTGAAATCGGCTTTGCTGGGTTGAATTTGGGGTATTGTGGACGCAATTCGACAGTATTGGCCTCCGGGATCTATCCCAGAGTGGACCATTGTGACCGCTCTGGACATCAATCTGAACTCAGATGCACTGGCCAGGTACACAGGAAAAGCCCCGCGAACTTTTGAATTTCATTTTCTGTTTGCCCAGCATGGAGAGCGCAGGTGACCACGCAGAGCTCATCAGCACAGGTAACCACGATGGAGTCCCAGGATCGCAAAAGAGCTCCAGCATGGACCGAACGGGAGGTACGGGATCTGCTCGCCATATGGGGAGACGAATCCGTGCTAGCGGAACTCCGTTGCAGTAAATGAAATGCCAAAACATTAGAAAAAGTCTCAAAGAGCATGAAGGACAGAGGCCATAACAGGGACGCACAGCAGTGCCGTGTGAAAATTAAGGAGCTAAGGCAAGCCTACCACAAAACCAGAGAGGCAAACGGAAGGTCCGGGGCAGAGCCGCAGACATGCCGCTTCTACGCCGAGCTGCATGCCATGCTAGGGGGTGCAGCCACCAGTAGCCCAACCCTGTGCTTTGACTCCGTCAATGGAGACTCACGCAACACAGAAGCGGGTTCTGGGGACGAGGAAGA